>JAKZJJ010000030.1:0-467500 GCA_030015415.1 Cynopterus sphinx
GGAAGCAACTGATTTGCGCCTAAAGTATTTCCTTAGTGGCTGATAAAAATACATTAGAACTGGATGTGATATTTGTATAATATGGTATGGACTGAATTGCCACTATATTGTACTTTTAACTTAGCCAACATATATTATTTAAATTTCGGTTAAAACAAATGGAGCTATAAGTTCCTCCAAATTATCTATGGTGAATCAGTCAGAACACTTGCTGAACAAGTTAATTGTTGCCTGTCTCTGCCTCTCTCTGTCAAAATAAGAACTCTTTCCCTGTCCGGGCTGGAGTGAACTGCGTTTTCTTTCCAGAGACAATTGACAACTGTGGCCGACGGGCTCCCTCAGGAGGAGTGACAATGTCTGGACCCATCACAGAGGGCCTTGAGCAAAGATGTCCTGTTGGAGAACTACAAAAAAAACTTCTGAAAATTGCTGGGTTCATCTGTGTATCTCTGCATTTTCTCTTGTGACTCTTGGAAGCTTCTGATAATCAGTCTCTGCAATCCCCGTTCTTGAGACAGTGATTAAAGCTGTTTTGACTGGGGCGCATAGGCTTCCTCATGTGACCCGGGCAGCTTGGGATAGAAAAAGTTGCATAATAAAATGACAGTTATTAAGAAATCAGATAACAGGGAAGACTTTCCACCTTCGTGGGCAATGTTCTAAGCTCCCCTCTGTAATATTGACAGATTCTGTGAGGGAAATAGATACATTAACCTGTTCTAACATGGAGGAATTGGGAACACGGACTTGAAATGCCTCATGTCCTTTCGTACAAAGCAAAAGGACATTTTGCAGTGAAACAAAATGGTTTCCTCATTTTATCGAGGTACCTTATGTTGTGACGAAACTACTGAATCTGAACTTTTTAGGGTCATGTTTGAAGGCTCCTTAGGATTAGAAATCACAAAGCAGAAAATATATGCCACCCGTTCCCAGTGCTGCTGGGATTTCTTCACCACATTACAGGATCTCCACTGCTTTCTTCGCAAAGTCGACACATGAGGCAAGAGCGGAACTTAAAAAAATAACTCATCATAAATTTGCTCAGCATGTGCACACTCTCCCAGGCCACAAAGCAGTAGAAGAGCAGGCAGACCCGCTGGCGCACGCTGACAGGCCAAGGGGAGGATGTCGGCACCCTCTGGAATGTGACGGACATCACGGAAAAGGTGGAGAATCCCTAGAGGATGTTAGAACAAGGGACATGTTGAAGAGACATGTCCCTCTGTGACAGCAACAAGAAAGAAACATGGGCTTCTCAGATCCTTTCCACCGGAAGCAGAGCATCCCAATTGACATTTTAAGATCCGGCTTCCTCCGTGATGTGTGGCCCTATTATCTGTGTCATCTGCATCCTTCATTCCCACCTACCTGAGTGGATGGACAACATGAAATAAGTTAGAGCTATTGCTGCTTAGTCTTTCATTTCTTTGAAAAAGATTGCATATACTTGAACTACGTTATTAAAATGATTCTTATAACCTTTCTTGAAAATGCAAAAAGTGATCAAGTAGAGTATGTCTGTGACATGATTGTGGAAGATAATGAAAGTTTACAGGGATAAAGCCTGATAGATTAAAGCCTCTACTTCAAAAGCCAGTTACCTTGCTTTCTTTTCCCTGGGCAGCAGAGAACAGAGGGCACGCGAGACACCATCAGCCATGCGTGCATTGTGGACCATGCAGCCTCGGCTGCAGTGCCAGGTGATGGGCTCCTTGCGGTGCAAAAGAGTCTATGAGTTGAAGATGAACGAAGGTTGTCATGTTGAATGTCTTATCACAGAGAATGACTGAAACCACCATGAGAATAACCGCATTCAACGAAGATATAAGTAGCTGCAGAGGAAAGTTCAAGTCCTTAGCTGTGGTGTTTGAAAATCTTTCATTGTCTGAGAGGTGTGGCATGCAACATTTTGGAAAGAAAATGAAGAATTGGTCAAGAAAAAATTGATGAAATGATGAAAATAAATTTATTTCACATTAATCACCTCATAATTAATAATGTAAAAAGTATGTGTTTGAACTTTTAATTGGTAAGCAGTATAGGAGCGAAGGCTCTGGGACAAAGAACAGAAGTATTCTAGAGAGCTGACCTTGACTCTCTTAAGAAGAAAAGAAAACAAGTAGGTGAAGACAAACCTCGCTGGGCAGCAACGTCAGTAGTAGGGAATCAGAGGTCACAGGCTATAAACCCACAGGTTTTTGTAGGAAAAGTAGACAGAGCCTCTGACCCAGGACAGAACCTGCACCTGGGAAGCTGCCATTGCATTCTCATTGTGCTACTACTCTAAGTCGTTTGCTTGTGGGATGGTATGTGAGGAACCATGGCGGCATCTCGAGAATGTGCATTTAGGGGCATCAACACAACCCCTTCACCAGCTTTCACTGCATTCACGAGCAAAAGAACCTTGAAATGCCAAAAATGCCACCTGCTCCTGTCCATTGTCACAGGAGAGAGAGTCGGGGACAGTGAGCTCCTATGTAAAAGCCAAACTGTGAGCTTTTTGCTTCCTGTCTACCCGTGCTCTCCCTTCCACAGACGTCCAATGATTCCCATGGCAATGAGAACGAGGGCTGCTCTCCTGTCCCCCCCATAGCCCTCTGTACCCCTATTACCTGCCCTTGACCACAGCCTGTTCCCATCTCTGACACATGTGTCCAGGAACCCTTCCGCCAATCGCTGGCCTCGCCTTAGTATCATCTGGAACAACTTGTAACACAACGATGATGCTCCACTCAGACCAGGTGTCCAATCTGTGGGGTGTTAGGCTCAGGTGATGTCATGTCTTAAAACTCCTCACATGATCTAGTAGGAACCCAGATGGGAACTATTTAGCTTGCATGAGCGTGCAGATCCCTTGGGGTTCAGGGCCCACTCTAAGACTGCACACCTCTGTTGGTCCAAAGGGGGCCCATGAAATGACATCTGTAAGTCGTTCTTGGTGGTGCTGATCTTGCTCCTTCAAACCTGTTTCAGCAGCACTTCATTTCTTCCTCCTATAATTATTATTATTTTTTAAATGTCCTTATAGAACTAAAGCTAAATATATGTGGATGGTAGGCATACAGAAAGGGATTGTAGAGTAATGGTCCAGAGGGAGTTTTCGTTATAGTGTCTAATTAATTTATTTTTGTAGAAGTGTAGTCAGTGTTTCAAATTATAAATAACCGCCCATCAGTTTTCCAAAGTGAATATATGTTGTCCTTTCCTTGTCTGCAATATATGAGAATTCTAAATCTTCCACTTTTTCACTGATGCACAGTGTTACCATATTCTTGAATGGAGCCGTTCTAGAAAAGATAAAGAGCTAGCTCAGTATAGTTTCCCTGGTGATTAGAACGAATGCATTTTGAATAACGTCATGTATATAACTGGAGAGGGAGAGGGTCAAAAGGAAAGGGGGAGAGGGGAAGGGATGGAAGGAATGTATTTGAATAATATTGTCCCTTAAAAAATTTCATAAGTAACGCCATGGATGAACCTCGAGGATATTATCTAAGTGAAGTCAGCTAGACATGCAAAGAGTGTTATTGCATGATTGCGATTTTACCTAGAATTTACAATGTCAAACTCCTAAAAGCAAAGAGGAAAGTGGCGGTTTCCAGGGTCTGAGGTGGGGAAAATGGACAGACATTGGTCAAAACTTTTCAAATTTCAGTTATGTAAGATGAGTAAGTCTGGGGAGCTAATGTACAGTTTGAGGGCTGTAGATACTGATACCATGTTGTGTGTTTGAATTCTCTGGGAGAGTAGTTTAATGTCCCTCACACACACACACTCCCATCTTTTCAAGCCTGCTCAGCAGAGACTAATTCCCAGAGTTCATATAATTTTAACCTGTTTAAGACACTTTTGTGCCTTTCACAACACAAAGTAGCAAGTAATTTAATGTCAAACCTTAGAATTTTTTGGAAAAATTACATTAGAAGCTATTTTATTCTTTACGCATGTAAAAATTATGAATGAAAACTCTTCCGTACATAGATGACCCATCACGGGGTGGGGGGACATCAGTACTCACATATCAGAGATATGAAACTGGCCCTAATGAAGCCCAAGTCCCTGTAAAACAATCCTTCCTCTCACTGACCCCACAATCCTGAATTCAACCATTTAACCACTTACCTTACACCAAATATTTCTGCATGGTAGGGGCCATGATTGCTTCATCAGATTTTCAAGGACCATATAATGTAGAAACAACGGATTTATCTATTAGTTTGCACCTCTCGACCTGCTCAGTATTCTTCACCGAAACACCAGAGACCTGGAGTGAATCCCCGCTGGGTTGCCCACCGAAATATCCCACAAGGAAAATGTTCAATATGCCTGGTTGTAAATCTGCTGTCAGCTTTGCCCCTTGAATCAGGGAACACGGTGGGAAAGTTGGAGAGTTCAGGCAGGTGGGTGTGTGGTAGAGTGCACAGCAAGAAGGGGATACAGGGCAAAGGTAGCCTGTGGATGAGGTGTAGTTGCAGAAAATAAGGTGCGTGTGGAATTGGGGGAGAGGGAGGGTGCAAAAGGAAATGAAGCTTGCAGGGGAAATGGACACAGGTGGACAAATGGGCATGGGACAAGGGAGGGGTTGAGGGGGCAGGGGTATCAGAGGGCAGCAGTGAGCTAAAGGACCCAGGGAAAAGGGCTACAATTACAGACTCGAGGAGTAATGGGGCACAGTCATGAATACAGGGGGTAGATGAGACATGCTCACCGCAGGAGGGCTGGCAACAGAAAGAATGCAACAATTGCACTGGGGTCACTGAAATGCAGGATCAGATATAGGGCGAGGAGGAAGGCTGGCACAGGGCTGAAGGAAGGGTGGAGTTTAAACCTGACATTCTTGCAATGCTGGGTTAGACTTCTTAGTGGGATGAAAGTCCAAATGGCATAGACTAGAGCTGATGTGGCAATATAGAAGTCTTAGATGACTGTGTGGCAATAAAGGGGCAGGTAGAAGTCAAGGACATGGAAGACGATCCAGTAGATGAAGGATGTGGGACAGAGCACATCTGAGGTTGCAGGAAAACGAAGGAGGAGGATGAGCAGGATGGACACGGGGGGATGAACAAGGCACAGGGGAAGTCAGAAATTCATTCCTTTACTCAATTTCCTCATTTGCAGTTGATTCACAATTTACTCTTGGTTTTCAAAAACTTATAGTTCAGCAGCACAGGAATCTTGTGTGTAAAAAGTACTCCTGAGAGCCCCTTAAGCTGAATATACAATATAGGAGTGCAAGTAAAATTTAGAGGGAACAACGATTAGCAGCCTTTTCTGTGATGCCAGTTATGGAGTTACCCTAGGGGGTCCAGCAGGAGATATTTATTCGTCCCCAATACTTAGTGATGATAAAAATGAATGTCTGTGGCTGTCTTAATACCAAGCTTTGCTTCGTCTTAAAGTATTTATACCGAAAATCTGATAGGATGAAACTCCATTTATTTATTGTGGCATTTCTAAAATTCAGCACCTGCTTTATTGTAAGAAAATAAAACATAGTAACACAAATTATATTTGAGGTAATCCTTCTTACTTCTTCCTTGTAAGAAGCTATCCCAAGAGGTAACCATTAGTAATAGTTTCATGGCTATATTGTAATATTTGTCACTGGTTTTATTATAAAATAAGTACAAAAATAAAAGTCCCCACTAGTTACCCCTTGCCCAATACTACTTTGATCTCCAGATGGAACAATTTGCATGTCTTCTAGGAATATTTATGTGATTTGGGTTATGGCATGCCATTATATATTAACGTACAGGAACGTATCAATATGGAATTACATGTTGTCATACTGGACTTACTGTCCAATTAAAATTAATTGTTTTCATTTATAGAAAGAATCTTTAGACAAAATCTCAATGTGTATTTATTGCGTTAGACTCTCTCCATCTACACTCACACTGACAGGTAAAGACACAGAAGATTGATGTCTACTCTATGCTGGTTTACAAGTGCAAATAACGCGAAAAAAACAAATGACCAAGAAGCAGGAACCAAGTTCAAGAAACTTTAGTACAGTCAAGTATTGCAACAATACTAAAAAGCTGAGATAACTCCCTCAATACTCATGTGAAATCGTCTCCAAAATATTTGTCATCCAAGAATAGGAAAAGATTTCTTCAAAAGAACAAAACATCTGAACTAAAATGGAGGAAATGACAAATTAGATTATATTAAAATTAAGAGATTTTCCTCATCAAAAGGCACCTACATAGACAGACAGTTATCAGGTAGATAGATGCATAGATAGAATGATAGAACATCCACCGAGAATAATATTCAGCATACACAGGTATCTCCTATAAATCAATAAGAGATATACTGGCGACACAACTGAAGAAAGTGTAAAAGAAACATTTCTTAAAAGGGTTTCCTCTATAGCACAAGATGTGAAAAGATGTTCAAGTTTCTTGCTCATCAGCAAGATGCAAGTAGTCACTATGTGGTATTATTGCACAATAACCAGAATGTTAAAATGAAAACGACAGAAAATGTCTAGTGTAGACAAGGTTGGGAACAAACTAAGAACCTCATCCACTGCTGCTGCGTGTAAAATTCATGCACACGCTCTGGGAAACTGTTTGGCAATCTCTCTTGAAGCTGAGCAGATATACAGGCATACCTCATCTTACTGTGTTTTGCTTAACTGCACCCGGCCGGTATCATGTTTTGTTTTTTGGTTTTGTTTGGTTTGTTTGTTTGGTTTGTTTGTTTGTTTGTTTGTTTGTTTGTTTTACTAATGAAGGTTTGTGGCAACTGCGGCTCATGCAAGGTCGTTGGTGCCCTTGTCTTATGGATGAGCAAAGAAAGTTGTTTTGTTTTGTTTTGTTTTGTTTGTTTATGAAATCTGCTCCTGGTGAAGATGCTGTGAAGACTGTCAAAATGACAACAGAGGTTTTAGACTATTACATAAACTTAGTTGATAAAGAAGGGGTAGAGTTTGAGAGGAAGTTGCATTGTGGGTAAAATGCTGTTACACAGCATCATGTGCTGGAGAAATCGGTCACAAAAAATGAGCCTACTGATGTGGCCAACTTCATTTTGTCTTCTTTAAAGAAACTGCCACAGCCACCCCAATGTTCAGCAGCCACCACCCTAACCAGTCAGCAGCCACCAACAACGAGGCAGGACCCCTCCACCAGCAAAAAGATTAAAGCTCCCTGAAAGCTCAGAGGATGGTTAGCATTTTTTAGCAATAAAGTGTTTTTTTAACAAAGGTATGTACATTGTATTTTTAGAATAATGCTATTGCACACTTAATAGGCTGCAGTATATCAGAGACATAACTTCTATTTGCAGTGGGAAACCAGAAAATTACTGTGACTCTCTTTATTGTGATGTTAGCTTCACTGCTGTGGTCTGGAACCTAACCCACAATATCTCCGCCTTCTGCCTGTTAAGCTGTGACACAACAATATAATTGCTAGGTATATATCAAAAAGAAATTTCTACAAAACCCATCAAAACACATTGTAGAATTCAGACACATGCGTTATTCCTAGTAGTGCCAAACAGAATAATCACTCCTCGGCAATGAAATCACAAACAATATATGGTAGTTAAAAATCAAAATACAAAAGGATTCATGCAATATGATTTCATTTACATCAAGTACAAAATAGGCAAAGAGATTCAATGTTAGGTGTCACAGTAGGGTCACCATTAAGGACAGTGACTGGGAGCAGAGGAGGAGGCATCTGCCAGCTGACAATGTTCCATTGTTTGATGTAGGAAGTGTATTAGAAGTGTGTTCAGTTTGCAAAAGGTCATTCAGCCATCCACGTATGACCTGTGACCTGTGACCTGTGCATATACACTGAGTTTTTTAAAAATACACATCTGCAATTAAAGAGAGAGTTGGGAGGATGTGACTAGATTAATGTCATTACCCCCTTATAATGTCAAGGTAGAAGCTCACACTGTGATTATTTTTTTAAAGTATGCTGCAATGTCTACGTTAAAGAGATACTAGAAATACAACCTTCAAAAACAGGCAAAATGTGCAATAATTTGAAAAATTAGCAAAAAAATTAAGACAAAGAATAAGAAAATGGAATGAGTGTCATGAAGAACACATAGTCAGTTGATAACTCCAAACCCAAATATATCCACTGGTGTTTTAAACACATATATTCATTGCTCCTGGTAAAGGCAAACATTGGCCATATTCAGTTAGATTTTTGTACAAGACACAGCTAAAACCTAAGAGTTAAAGCAGAAAAGTGCAAGATACATTTCTTGCAATATTTGACAATCGACTGGGAAGGCCGTATAAATACCAAATAAAGTGGACTTGAAGTTTGAAGTAGTTTGGCATAATGAGCATTATTTTGACATTTTTTAAACTGTCTCCAACAAACATTTTTTAAATACTTGCCATGTGACAGTACTATGCTAGATATCATGGATAGAAGACAAGCTAGATCCTGCCCCTCACAAGTTACAATTTATTGGAGCAGAGAGTAAAGTGTGTTATGTGCCAAGAAGGTAGACGAACATATGAGAGAGTGCCTAGTATACTTAGAATTTCTAACACTTCCGGAAGAAGCAAGATACAAGGAGAAATCTGAATGCCGAGGGGGAAATATCCAAGCAAATAAGTAAATAATGGTTTATTAAAATGAAAACAATGTGTATAAACAGAGGAAAGTGAGAACCAGACATAAAGAAAATGGCTAGAAATGAAGATAAGAAAAGCGTACGCCCATCTGAATCTGAAGGAAACTTAAAGCCGTTTTTATCGTTTCCTGTCTGGAATACTCTTCTGCCTTGTTTCCTGCCCAGCCATCTATCTATTCCTGCATTTCTAATCTTAACATTTATGTCCTCCAAGAAGCTTTCTCTGGCTTACCTCCTCAACACTCTTTTTAAGAATGATCATGTGCTCTCAGACTTCTACGGTACTTTCCTGTAATTAACTGTTTAATTTTCTCTCCTTGTTACTAAGCTAAGTTTCACGACAAGAAAATTGCTCCTGTTGTATTCCTATTAGGCAGCAGAATGCCTGGCATATACCTGGTGTCTAATAAGTATAAGTTGAAGGAATGACTGGAAATGACCATCCGTTTACTACTATGAGCCAAGCACTAAACTGAGATCTTTATATGTATTATCTCAATTAAACTCTCCAGTATTTTCACTTTACCCACGAGGAAACTAAATTTTGGAATAAGAAACCTACCCCAGATCACACAGCTATGAGGCACAGCAAGGACTCCTAATCTCTATATTAGAATCATTTCTCACAGGTTCTCTCTATTGTATTCACTCCTTTTTGTTTGTTTGTTTGTTTGTTTACTGCCAGCTTTATTGAAATATAACAGACAAGTATTTGTTCATATTTACATTGCACCATTCAATGAGTTTTTTTTATCAACTATAGTCGGCATACAATAATATATTAGTTTCATTTGTACAGCGTAGTGATTAAGAACCGTATATTTCAAAGAGATCACTCCATTAACTATCCCCCCTTACAAATTTATTACATTATTAACTATTTTCCATATGCTACATTTATAGCTCCATGTCCATTTTGTAATTATCCACTTGTACCTTTTAATCCCTTTGCCCTTTTTACCATTCCCGCAACCCACCTCCTATCTAGTAGCGCCCCCCCCCCAAATTCTCTGTATCTATGAGTTTACTTCTGTTCTTGTTGTTCCTTATCTTGTTCCTTAGATTACACATGTACATGAAATCATGAAATATTTGTCCTTCTCTATCTGACTTATTTCATTCAGCCCAATGCCCCCTAGGTCCACCAAGGCCATATCTTTTTCCATTCCCTTCCTTTTAGTCTCTGTGTGTCTTTTAATCTGAAACAATCACTTGTAGGCAGCATATGTAGGGGTCTTGTTTTCTTATCCATTCTGCCACTCTAGCTTTTGATTGGAGTACTTAATTCTTTTCCATTTCATAGGAATGAAGTTCTTATCATTTATTATTCCTGTTTTGGACACGTGACTTTTTTTTTTTTTTTCCGCATGAAAAGTCCCTCCAACATTTCCTGTAATACTGGTTTGGTGTTGATCAATTCCTTTAGCTTATTATTGTCTGGGAAAGTTTTTATCTGTCCTTTGATGCTAAAAAGACAGACGCTTTGCTGGAGAAAGTATTCTTGGTTGTAGATCCTGGATTTTCATTACATCGATATTTTGTGCCAAGCCCTTCTGTCTTGCATGGTTTCTTTTGAGAAATCAGCTGCCAATCTTATGGGTGCTCCCTTGTAGGTAACTAACTGTTTATTTTATAATTTGTTTATGTGGTGTATCACTTTAATCAATTTGTGTATGTTAAACCATCCCTGTGCCCCTGTGATGAAGCCCACTTGATGGTGGTGTATAATCGTTTCATCATGTTTCTGTATTTGGTTTAGTATCTTATTTAGAATCTTTGCATCTGTGTTTGCAAATTTGTTTTGCATCAATAGGCGAGATAGTGGTCTATGGTTTTCTTTTTCATGTTATCTTTACCAGGTTTTGGTATCACGGTAATATTGGCCTCATAAAATGAGTTAGAGCTGTTGCCTCCTCTTTGATTTTTTTTTTTTTTCGGATGAGTTTGAGGAGAATAGGTATTAAATCTTCATGAACATTTTGTAGAATTCACTGGTAAAGCCATCTGGTCATGGAATTTTACATTTGGCACGTTTCTGATGATCGTTTCAGTTTCCACAGTGCCGATTGGTCTATCTAGATCTTTCAGTTCTTCTTGATTCAGTCTAGGAAGATTGTATCTTTCTAAATACTTACTCATTTCTTCTAGGTTATTACATTTCGTGTTCTGTATTTTTTCATAGTATTCTTGTATGATCCTTTGTATTTCTACAGTGTCTGTCATAATTTCTCCTCTTGTGTATTTTATGAATTGCAACAGTAAAGTTTTGATTCCATATTAGAATATTTTTATATCAATACAATATCGCTGAGATAAATTCATTTTGACAGCTAGTGTCTGAATGTGTAGTTATAAAGTTACCGTTTCCTTAGTTGCTTAACTGAAATTTCCTTCACTGAAAGGTATTTATAAAGTTTCCCTTTCCTTAACTTCAAGAGGAAATACTCTATTATCAACAGACTGCAGGTGTTTTCAGTAGAAACACAAGTACTGACACCAGTTAGAGAAAACACTTCTATTCCAGCAAGTGTGATTTGAATACACTGATTCTACACAGTATTATATGTCCTTATAGCTTCATCCTGTTCTTTATTAAAGCATGAATGTTTTGCAAGCACAACATTAGTAATCCTGAAATTTAGTCTATAATTCCTGTAGAGGCGGACGGAACAGCAGATTGATCTGAGGACTACAGTCTCTAAGCACCTTAAAATTCAGGTTTCATGGTCACGTAAACACCAAAATGACTGCCATTGTCAATTATACGAAATTAAGTCAGGAGCCACCACTGGTGTGCACTGTAGGACCCCATCTGTCATTACCATCTGGGCTCATGTCACAGGAATTATTCCTCATTCCTACGTGGCCTTGACATTGGACCTAGTTCAGCCAGAAGCATCACTTTTTCCACATGATCACTTACCAAGATGTCGTGTAGCGCCACTTTCATTACAGATTCTGCCTCGTAAATGAAATTGAAAACACCCAACTTCCTGCTGACAGGATAGTGGGCTCCTGCGATAGTCACAACAGCCAGGGCACATGGGGGAAGGAGTCAGTTGGACCCTGACACGTGGGTTAGCGATTTTGTAACATCGCCTTTCCCTAGGACCTCATTCGTCATTTCCGCTATAGTGTTGTGGAAAAATATCCCCAAAGCTCCAAAACCCATTCCAACGAAAAACCGAGAAGTTCCTCGGAGAGAAGGAGAATCCAAATTTATTACCCACGGTCTCAGACGAGCTAGGGCTCTGAAGGTCTGGGCAGTGGGCTCAGTTGAAATATTGCTTATATATCAGATTTTTTTACACAAGCGAATCGTTCAGTTTGAACTCAAACCTTTACAAACGACAGGGGTTGTTATGGAGAGTACAAGAAGTAACTTGGGGAAGGCCGGGAGTTGGGAGTTGTTATAGGTGGCTGACAGATACAAATTGTTACAGAAAGCCTGTGCTGCTAGGGTACAAACAGTTACATTTGCAAGCCGAGCAAAGTGCAAGGGAGCTTTGGCAGGAGGCTTTGCCTGCAGTAAGCTTATTTGCAGAAAACAAGCATATTTACAGAAGCAGAAAGCTGATTAGTTTTTAATGAAATTCCCCAAATTTCCTCTTCAATAGCAGCCATCAGAGTGCATGTTGGAGAGAAAGCATGTTTCTGAAATCTATTTTCAATGTCTAATTACAAAGAAATTTAACAAAGCAAAACAATTACAATTCAAAGGGACCTTGAGGTAGGCTGCTCTTTCTTCCTGTCCACACAGGAGGACACTTGTAAACATGGGCTCATTTGAAGAGTCATTTTAACATTGCAACAAAGTAACCAGGAAACTCTAAGGTCTGATATGTAAGGGACTGACAGTTGAGCATGCGTGTCCCATTGCATTCTCTGAGAACTTCCATGAGAAGCCATTTTACCAAAAAACATGTATTTCCTGATTTTCAGACTATTGAACTGCACCAACACACAATTCATGAGCAGAGACAAAAATGAGTCACACAGCACATGAGCAGGATTTTCGGAGAGATGCAAATAAAAGGAAGAACATGGTGCCAGCACTTTGTCTAAGAAATCATTGTGATTATGTGCACAGCTCAATTTCAGTTCACCCAGGTGTTTTCATGTTTTTTATTTACTTTATTTTTTATCATACGCCATCATCCGGTGCATCTCATAAATGATTCTTAGTTATACAGAGAAAGACAATGATTTTTGTGGGTCAACGTTATGTTGTACTAGTTTAATAAATCATTTTTCATATCAGTTTTTTCCCGTTCTATTCCTTTGTGTTACTAGATATGTAAGAATATCACCTTCAAATTGGGTTTCCCATCATTATTTCCAATTCCTCTGCCACTTTAAATTGCCTTGGCTAAGCTTCTGACAATAGCGGGATCTCCCTAAAGCCTTCCATGAGTAGCACTGAGACATGTGTATGCACATGAATATGCAAACAAAACTGCACTCTAGTAGGGCAAATGTACCATTCTGTCAAGTTTGAAAACAGCAACAACAACAACAACAACAACAACAACAACAACACAGAAAACACTATGGAGTTTCCCCTAAAATATAGTATAGAACTACCCTTGGATCCAGCAATTACACTTCTGGGTTTTTACCTGAAGAAAATTACATTACTAACTTCAGAAGTTATCTGAACTCCATGTTCTTTGCAACATGGTCACAATATGACAAGACATGGAAGCAATCTAAACAGCTATCAATACATGAATGAAGAAAATGCGGTGTGTGTGTGTGTGTGTGTGTGTGTGTGTGTGTGTGTGTAAAATGGAATATTATTTAACTACACACACAGAAAAACTTGTCATTTGTGACAACACGGACGGACCGTGTGGCGTTATGCAAAGTGAAAGAAGACAGAGAAAGACATATGCCATATGATCTCAAACTTATATGTGGAATCTAAAAACAAACAAACCAACAACAACAAATACCCCAAAGCTCACTGATACAGAGAACATACTGGCAGTTGTCAGAGTGGGGCTTTGGGTAAAAGGTGTGAATGCGGTCGAAAGGTATGAACTTTCAGCTGAAAAATTAGTGAATCCTGGGTCTGTAATGTGCAGGCGTGGTGACTGTCAGTAACAATGCTGTACTGCGTGTTGACAGTTGCTGGAAGAGAAGTTCTTAAAAGTTCTCATCAAAATATAAACAATTTTTGTGACTTTGTAGGGTGATGTACGTTAACTAGACTTACTGTGATTATTTCAAAATACATACAAATATTGCATCATTATGTTGTACACCTGGACTAATGTCGTGTCAATTATATCTCGGTAAAAAAATCCATCAATTCTTAATATTTGATCATTTTAATTTAATATCAAGGCATATTAAATTCTACAAAATATATTTTTGTACCTATGAACACAGTCATGTGACTTCTTTTCACCCTATAAAAATGACTCACTATGTAAATGTATTTCCTGATATTGAATCATTCCTGATCTTCCGACATAAACTATATGTGGCTATTATGTATATGGCACATTGGCATTTGTATTTTATCTTCCATATTTGTAGGCAGAGATATGTGTAAGTGGGCATGATTTATTATTATTATTATTTTTGTAATATTCTGTCTGGTACAACATTTGGAAGGTTTTGGTATCAATGTTCATTTGAGTTCCAAACTTCATTTGGAAGTACTGTTTTCCTTTTGATGTTCTTGAATTCGGTAAGATTTGGTTTATCCGACATTCAAAGATCACTACAGGATACCCCTGTTAAACCACTCGCTCATGTAACCTTATTTGCGAGGGCCTCTTTTATAATGTACAGATATTATCCGATTCAGACTTCGACCTAAATAAGTGTTAACCTTGGTAAATTCTATTGCCCTAGAAAGTTTCATATCCTCTTGTTTTCCAAACCCATACACAGTGTGTTATGTAAATTATTTTTGAATCGATTCAATATCAATTCTTGACACCTTATTCTATCCTCAATCTTTTAAAAATTTGTTTATGCTTATAGTTGACGTTCAATATTATATTAGTTTCAGGTGTCTGGCATACTGATTCAACATTTATATTCCCTGCAATGTGATCACTGCAATAAATGTAGTAACCATCTGTTAATGTGTAGTTATTATACTACCATCAACTCTATTCCTATATGCCAAACATTACGTCTTTGTGACTCATAAGTGGAAGTTTGTACATCTAAACTTGTTTTCTGTCCAATTCCTCACCTCTCTCCCATCTGGCAACCATCAGTTTGTTCTCTGTACCTATGAGTTTGTTCCTGTCTCGGCTTTTGTTGTTGCTCGTTTCTTTCTAGAGTCCACATGTAAGTGAAATTATACAGTATCTGTCTTTCTCTGTCTAATTTGTTTCACTTAACCTCATACTCTCATCCATGTTGTCACAAGTGGCAAGACAGATATGAGCATCAATCAGTCCTAGAAAAGTAGCAGGATGTCCTACAGGGACCTGGCAATGAGGAGTACCTTCTGTGGTTTGCAATCCTGAAATTTCTCTCTTTATCATATTTACCTTTATTTCACTGTACAGAGGTTAAAGTCCACAGATCTGATCGTCAAGCACTTGACTTTAGCCAATACCTCCATCGTTCACTCTGAGGAGTCCCACAGACAATGGCAGCTTTTGAGTTGAATTATCTCTTCAATGATTTAAGATGTAAACTTGTATCTTATCCTCAGAGTGTCCAGCAATCTGCCTTTGGGGTATATACAGGCCATCATGGTCAGTCCCAGGAACTCCAGATGGACAGTGCTCAAAGCTCTCAAGCACATTGGGCCCTGCAACAATTGTGTTGGACCATGCAAGTGTTTTTCAATGTGTCTTTTCCCATATATATGTCTGGCAAATGGAGCCACAGGAATGCCACGAAACAAAAGGATTTGGTATACTCTTTTAGTCTTCCCCTCCCCCTCCTCTTTTCTTTTTTTTTTTTTAAAGCACATTCAGGAAACGAATACATGGAATGATTTGTTTTAAAATATTGGACTAAGCTTTCAGTTACATCAGGGGGACCCATAGACACTAAAACTGAGGATGCACATTATAAGTACGATCAAGTTAAAATCTATCGAAAATAGTTCCTTAGTTTTCACATCTGGAAAGAATCTGTCTTGGTATCAAAACCAACATTTGCAATAAAAATGGGAAAGTTTTGATCCGTTCTTCATTGATAAGCAAATATCACAGTTATACATATTAGAGAAAAACCTTACAAACATAATGATTCGGAAGGTCTTTAGGTAGCACGAGTCATCTGTAATCATCAGAATAAAGTAGAAGGGGAGACAGCGAATTATAACGAATTGGCTACAAATTTAACAAGAGTCAAGCCTCATTGAACAACAGTAACTATATCTAAGTGAAATCTTGAAAATAGAATGTCTGTGGCGAATTTATCGAAAATTCAGTCCTCGGGGGATCGTCATCATTTTCATTTTGGAAGGAAATCTGACAAACTTTATGAGTAATGACGGACAAGCCTTACAAGATGTTAAGCCCAAGCTAGTGGGAGCCAGGCACAGGGGAACCCAGGCTCTGCCCTGCGCCGGCCGCGCCCCCTGCCCGTGGGACCCGCCCCTTCCCCCGCGGCAGCATCCAGGCCCCGGCCCGCCCCCGCGGAGTTTCCCGCAGGACCCGAAGCGCTAACGCAGAGGGAAGGGCACGTTGGCGACCCGTGATGTTCGGCTGTTCCGGCTGAAACCCGAGGCTCTCGGTCCGCAGTACCACACGCAGAAAGCCCGGGGGCTCGCCGCCACGGACGCCAGGGTCGCCCACCCGCGCCTCCTACGGCGCCGAGTCCCGCGTTCAGGGGAGCCGTCCGCGTCCCAGACGCCTCTCTGCGGAGTGCAAGGGCCGTGGTCCTTTCCCGTAAAGTCTGGGGCGGTTCCGCCTGCCGTGTGTCCGCCTTCGGGTCGTTTTCCTGCTTAAAACCCTTCACCTGGCGGCCCGCCCTCCCGGCGCCGTGTACAGTCTTGAGAAGAGGGACTCGGGAGCCGGACTCGGGCCTCCGGCGCCCCTCCCCCAGCCTCACCACCCTCGGCGGAGGGACCCCGGCTTCCTCCTCGGCCTGGGTTCTGCTGACCCTCCCCCGTCCACCAAGTTAAAAAGGGGCCCGGATCCCAGGAAGAGCACACTGTTTAGGGGGTGGGATTTAGGAGGGAATAAGGCGGGGTGTCACCGGAAGAGGTCACCCCCTCACCCACACACGCGGAGACGGTGGCTGCGACGGGGAGGCCAGGGGCGCTCCCCTGGCCCGGACGAGGGTGTGAGAGCATCAGGAGAGAGAAGCTGCGAGAGGATCAGATGCGCGAGCAGGCACAGCGGTCAGGGACGGGTCCTTCAAGAGACTGCAGATCAGAGGCGCCGGGGGGACTTGTCTTCGACGGGTGGACAGAGCGTAACTCGGGGAAGCAGGCGAGGAGAAGGAAAACGGAGAATGTGGAGGGGAAGGGAGGAGCTCCAGAGAGATGGAGGGGCGCTGGGAGGCAGGGGCGTGGTGAGCAGAAGCTGGGGCGCGGCCCCGAGGACACACACCGCGAGTCCGGTGGGGGGGGAGGGGCGCGGTCGGCAGCGGGAGAAGTCGCCCTGAGAGCTCAGCCAGCGTGGTCACCAGTGTGTCGGGGCACAGGGCGGGTGACCGGAATCAGAGGGGACACGAATGGGGAGACAGAGGCAGAAATACGTGGAGGTGGGGCGCAAGCAGAACGATTAGAGAGAGAGAGCCGCTGAGGGTGAAATAGGTTTCAGGAGTTTGGTGGAGCAGGTGCAAGGAAAGGAGTAGAGAAAAGGGGGGAAAGAGGAGGTCGGAAAGCGGGGAAAACTCAGGAAAGGACACCGGTGGAGAGAAACAGGGACGAGACACACAGATGCACAGACAAGACCCTAGAGGAGGCCGAAGGGAGCCCCAACCTGGATGAGCAGTGAGCTGTTCGGACGTGGATGACTGAGTTGTGACGTATTGACTTGGGGCTTTGTAATCGATTTAACTGAACAGGTGCCGAATGAGAATTACAAGACTGCAGTTTGTAAGGCTTGTGCGTTTATCATTATTCGCATCACCCTGAGGCTTCCGTGTGCAGCCCTTATGCAGCCAGAGGGGAGGGACCTGCGTCAGTCGTGCCTCTCCTCTCATTTTCTGGAATGGCCTGGGGGCGGTGACCTAAGACCAGAAAGGACCGAGTCTGTCACCACCTGATGCTTTTTCAAGGAATCTTACAAGCACTATGCCTTTTGTTTCTTGTCCATATTTAAAAAATAACTCTCTGTGACTTCCAGGAAAAGAGGAAGGACACCCATCTGGGCAGCCTGAACTTCTAGAAGCTTGCGCCCCAGCCCCTCACACTAGCCAAAGGTCTCAGTGGTGCAGATTCTGATGTCTTAGCCCACTGTTATGAGAAGCAGGTCTGGGAGCAAGGTCAACACCACCAGAGGACTTAAAGATGCCATTTCACGGGCTGCCTGCAGGAAGTCTTATAGTGGGCCCGGATCCCCCAGGCATCTGCATGCTCATTCAAGCGAAATGCTTCTCATCCATCCCGGTTCCTGCTAGATCATGTGGGTTGTAAGACTGAACATTGGCACCTGAGCCCAGCACCCCACAGATTGGACAAGTGGTCTGAGTGGAGCATCACTGTTATTTTAATGAGGTGTTTTATGTGTTTCTAAGGTGAGGCTAGGATTGGCCCGAGGGCTCCTGGACACATTTGTGAGAGATGAGAGTAGGCTCTGGTGAAGGGGAGATAACAGGGTGGGTTTGGGGGGCAGGACAGCAGCCCTTGTTCTCATGGTTGTGGGAATTTGTAGACATCTGTGGGAAGGGAGAGCACGGGAAGACAGGAAAGAAAAAACTCACAGTTTGGTCTTCACGTAGGAGCTCATCGTCCCTGACTGTCCTGTGAAAAAGGACAGAGGAGAGTGGGGTTGTTGTTGTGGTGGTGGTGGTGGTGGTGGTGGTGGTGGTGGTTGTGTTTAGCACATCAAGGTGCTGATTGTGGGGGAATCAGATGAACGGGCTCTGTTGAAACTCTTGAAGGCACATTCTCCAGATGCAGCTGTGATTCTTCAACATTAGGTTGCCTGAGCAAACGATCCAGAGCAGAAGGATGAGGACGTGGACGAAATGGCTGCTTCTAAGGTAAACGTTCTGCCCCAGGTCAGAGGCTCTATCTGCTTTTTCTTATAAAATTGGTGGATTTACAACTACAAACTATGATCCTCTACTTCTGACATCCTTGCCAAGCAGCGTTTTTTTGTTTTGTTTTTGTTTTTGTTTTGCAGCTTCTTTTTTTTAAATTGAGAGTTAAGGTTAGCTCTTCAGATTAGTTCTGTCCTTCGTCCCAGAGTCCTCTCTGGATTGTCTCCATGTGGGCTCTTAAGGGCATGATGAACTCTCACTGAGAATTAATGACCCCCAGCTATTATCCCCTTGTGGGACAGACCAACTTGGGGAAGGCATCGATGTCTAAGATCTTTATGGGGTGACTCAGATGCTTGGGTGTTGTCAAGAAGGAGAGCGAGCGAGTGTAGGTTGTAGGTTCATATGGTGGTGGCAACGTCAGTGCTGTAGAATGGGATTTAGAAAGTACACCGTTGACCAGGATGGCATTAGTTGTCAGAATAGCTCAGGATGTTCTGAAAAAAGAATAATGAAAAGAGACCTCTCTAATTTGGGAAGAAAGACTTACTGTTAAAATGCACTATTAGCGTTAAAGAACGTGGGAGCTACTTATGAATTGAAATTTGCATTAAACTAATGATTTTTTTATAATCAGGTTCAGATTATGATTTTTTTTTTTAGTGATTTGTTTTTGCCAGTAATATCACAGCTGTGATGATGTGTCCTCACTTGTGCTTCGGACACCTGATGCACTCGTTTCATTCCACCCAGTTTTCACCTGGTTGAGGTTCTCTTTTCTCTAGAAAGTTAATAATTTCCCCCTTCATCTTTGATATGGGACCTGGAGAGATTTCTTGAGAGATTTGCAGAAACTCCCTTGTTTTCGTTGCCTATACCTTTGAAAATGAAGGCTCTCACCTTTCTTTGCTAGAGATCTTTGGCTTTACGAAAAACCTATTGCTTAGCAATTAAAAGAATTCAGACGTGTATTTCCTACATAACTTATTGTGAGGTGATCCATGTTAAATTTATTTTTATCATTTGCTTCAATTCGTGTTTTCGTGACCAATTCTGCATATTTTTTTCAAAGTCTTCATTTTGTCACACTTCTGAGGCAATGAAGAATTTTGAAACACCACAGCTAAGGACTTGAATCTTCTTCTGCAGCTACCTGTGTGCCTATTAGATGCAGTTGTTCTAGTGATTTGCATCAACCTCTGTGATATGTGTTCAGAAAACATTCATCATGACAACCTTCATTCATCTTCAACTCATAGGCTCCGTTGCACCTCGAGGAGCTGACCGATGGGTCCACAGGTGCTGCCGCCCAACCTGCATGGCACACGGGGCCGATGATGTCTCTCTCACGTGCCTTCCTCCCTCTGCTGTCAGGCGAAAAGAAAGCTAGACGATTGGATATATTTTCATATGATTTTGTGCTGATGTTTAAAATCCTTTTATTTCAACTAGCAGGATTTTCTTTGGGAGTGGTGTGTGTGTGTGTGTGTGTGTGTGTGTGTGTGTGTGTGTGTGTTGTGTGTGTGTTGTGTGTGTGTATAAATTCCCAATTTAAAATGTTTTTGTTTCTTTTTAGGAGCCCATGATATTTTCCTTTACCTCATGTCTGTCTTCAGTACTGCAGTCACCCTGGTGGTTGAAGAGTTAGTCACCTTTTTCTTAGCAGCCACCACAGTGCATTCACACTGTAATTAATGCCTCCTGCCCATCTCTTAGCACTCTGGGTCATGCAAAAAGAAACAAGTCCCACAGGCAGCTGCATAAAACCCTGATCACTGAATCCACACTTTACTCAGCTATTTCTCTTCTGAGAAAAAGCTGGGAATTGGGGGTTTCTTACATTATTTCCATGGTATGGCAGGAAGGGTGAGCAGCTATTGTCCACAATTTGGTGGGAAACTAACAGCACGGGCGCTGTGCTGAGAGGTTAGCAAGAGTGACGTGCGGTCACGTGAGGGCAGAGTGTGCTGGTGTCTTGTGGGCATGCATGAGTGGAGAGCAGGGAGACATGGGAGAGGTGTCCCACTGAGTCCTCATGCCATGATGCATCGGGTTGAGATGTTGAGGCGCTAGATGAGAAAAGTGCTCAAAATGATAGGTAGCACTGTGTGGTGTCAAAAGTTAAACTGATGCACATTCAATTTTTCCTGAGTTAATTTGAGCTGCCTATTCAAATCAGGCAGCACCAAACCAAAAGTGGTTTAGGAGGCTCCACCTGCAGCATCCAGGGGGAGGATTTTATAGAGGAGATTCAGACAGTTAAACAAGGACAGTTTCCGATTGGCTGTAAGTTAAGCAGTCCCTTTACTTTTGGAAAGCCTACCTGGCTGTTTGTGAGGCCAGTGCTTTTGATGCAGGATAGGGCAAAGTTCCCCAAGTGGGGTGGGGGGAGACATAGCCCTGCACTGAAAGAAGAGAATCCTTTGGTGGAGAGTGTAGAAATAATTCAACATACACACCAAAGTTAGGGGTGAAAGGAAAGTTTATTAGAGAAGGGAAAAACAGAGAGTAGAGAAAGACAAAAACCTAAGAGAAGAAAAAAAAGCCCCCTTTTGGTGCCCCCTACAGTAAATGACCGCTGTTTCTCGAGATTCGTTCACCACTTCTATGAGTTGTAAAATTTCAGCTTTGTGTTTAATTGGGAGCTCTTTGTGGTAAGGAGGCCTCATTCTTTCCGAGTAGCAGCATGTTCATGAAGCGCCATAAATTTATACTTTGAGTCAGTGTAAATATTCAGTGAGTCCCATTCCCATTCCCAACTGTAAGGCCCTAATTAGGGCTGTAAGTTCTGCTTTTTGAGCAGAGGTGTTAGCTGGTAAAGTGTTGCCCTCAATGACATCTGATAAGTTTACAATTGCATATTCAGCCTTCCTGAGCCCTTTATCTATAAAACTGCTCCCATCTGTGACCCATTTGGCATCTGGATTGAGTAAGGGTCCATCTTTTAGGTCAAGTCTGCTTGAATAAGTTTGTTCTATAGTCTCAACACAATGATGGAGAGGGGTCTCTAAATCAGGAGCAGGCATCAAAGTGGTGGGGTTTAGTGTTCCACAAACCTTGAGAATGATGTTAGTTGTATCTCATGAGAGGGATTGATACCGCAATAAGCACCCTCCCATTAACCGTTTATGGCCCTTTGTCTTGAATACACTTTGTACCTGAAAATGCTGTTCCAAAGTAAGTTTAGAAGCTTCTTCTAACAGGGCTGTGGCCACCACAACAAGAAAGCATCTTAGCCAGCCTAAAGTTCCTAGATCTAATTGTTTTTGAAAAGTAGGCAACTGGTCTTGTAATGTCCCCCAGCTCTTGAGTTAGCAGTCCTTAAGCTATCCCTTCTTTTTCAGCTGTATAAAGAGTAAGTGGCTTTCTTAATTTTGAAAGGCCTAATGCAGAAGCCGTTCCATATCTTTCTTTTAGGGTATAGAAGGCGGCTTCCCTACGACCCGTTCCAAAGAAGAAGCTCGGCATCGGGACCTTGATGGCTTCGTATAAAACCCAGCCGTACCTAAAAAGGTTCTTAACTGTTTCTTTGTCTGGGGACATGTAATTGCTAATATAGCTTCCTTTCGTTTGGGAACCAAAGCTTGGGCTCCCAGTGTTAAAACATACCTTAGGCATTCCAGAGGGAAATTTGAGCCTTTGCAGAGACACCGGTATCCCTGTATTCCTAAGAAATTTAAAACTTGAATGGTGTTAGCATCACAACTCTCTTTTTTTGGGCTGGCTATTAACAAATCATCTGCATATTGAATAAGAGAACCATTTGTTGATTTTAAACTCCTGAGTTCCTGGGTCAGAGCCTTCTCAAACAGTCGGGGGCTATTCCAGAAGCCTTGGGGCAGGATTCTTCCAAATATATCGTGAGGTTATATGGGTGTCAGGATCAGCCCACTTAAATGCAATGAAATATTGGCTGTCATGATGTAGAGGGATCCAGTAAAAGAGCATCTTTAAGATCTAAAACTGTAAACCAATGGCATTGTCTGGAATCTGAGTCAGAAGGTCTAGGGATTGGGTGTGATTGGATGAATTGGGACTACAGCCCCATTTACTGCCCTTAAATCTTGGACAAACCTGTATTCCCCATTAGGGTTTTTTTTTTTTCTACTACTGGCTCAGTCTTGAGTGGATACTGGTGTGTGTGTGTGTGTGTGTGTGTGTGTGTGTGTGTGTGTGTGTGTATGTTTAATGTGGATAATTAGTATTAGCCTTTAGTTGTATTTTAATAGGAGTAACATTAATAGCTCACCAGGGACTTCTGTGGCCCAGACCCTAGGATCATATTCGGGTGAGCTAATATTCGGGTGTATCAGTTGTACAGGTTCTTGTAAGTGGAATAAGGGTCCTGAAATGTGAGCTAATGAATTTGCCTGTGTGAATAGTGACACGTATTAGCTGTAGTAAATCTCATTCTAATAGATGGATTGGACATTCAGGCATAAGTGAAAATTGGTGGGTAATCACAAGGCCTCCTACTAGGTAATGTGTGGGGGTTGTAAACCTTTTGACGTTGGAGTAGCCATCAACTGCAGTAATTAAACGTGTCTGTGAGGACATGTTTAATGGCCCAGAAAATCAGGTTAGGATAGAGTAAGTGGCTCTCACATCGAGGAAGATTTCGATAGTCTCACCTGCCACATTAAGGGTCCCCCGAGGCTCATCTGGGGCGACGGAGAGTTGTTCCACAGGAGCCCGTGTGTGTCTCAGGCTCTGATCTGATCATCAGTCACTTCCTTTTCTGCCATCATTAGCTTCAGAGCGGGGGATAGTCCCGCCACCTGTGTCCCTCCTGTTTGCACAGGGGCAAGGTCCAAGGGTCCTCTTTGTTGTTGTAGCTGAGGGCAGTCCTTTCTCCAGTGCCCACACTGGTTGCAGCAGTTATTGCCATGAGCCTTACAGTGAGGGACGCTGATTGTCCCTTCACACTGTAATTGGATGTTCTATATCCACAATGAGGTTTCCCTGACATGGCAGGGGCTCATAGCTTCAGCTATCGTATGAGCCCTTTGACCATTTCTTTGGGCCTTTTCTGCTGCTTCTGCTCTATCCTGATTATTATAGACAGTAAGGGCTATATGTCCAAAAGTTGATTCATAAGAGTCTGGGGCTTTAGAGCAGTCTTTTGTAATTTACACCTCATATCAAGAGCTGATTGGGGGATAAAATGAGTCCCTAGTATTATCTGTCCCTATTGTGATGCGGGATCTGCGTTGGTATATTTCCTAAGGGTTTCCATCAGACGGCTTTGAAATAAGGCAGCGTTTTCATCTCTCCCTTGGTCAATTGTTTGCATTTTGTCATAATTAACAGGCCTAATAATACATTATTTTCATTTCCTCTATGTTGCATATTATCATGAGGTTTCTGCAGTCTAGATCCCGAGCACGTCCCTGATAATTCCATTGAGAGTCCTGGTCTGGGACCGCATTCCCTCCTGTTCGGTGAACATCGTGGCCCTCCTTGCATGCAGCAGTGCTGTGAGCATGACCCCTAGCTGCTCCAATAATGATGTTTCTCTTCTACAGTACAACATATGGATAATAAAATGTATAAATCTTGCCACGCTAAGTCATAAGTTATAGTAATTTTTTCAGATCCATCAGTTGATTCGCTAGGATCTTCAGAGAATCTACCACATATTTCTTCACATAAAGCTAAGTCTAGCACAGAAAATGGAACATGTACCCTTGTTACTCCCCCAGCATTTACAAGTTTCCTGAGGGGCATAGCTTAACATCACATGTAGGCTTATGAGGGGCGCCACTCTGGGTGGTGCTAGCAGGAGTTTCCCCAGGAAGTGGTGGAATAGATGGGGTCTCTAAAGAATTTGATCCCCCCTCAGAGTGCAAGGGTGAAATAGGAGTAGTGGATTCCTGATTTGGGGGTCCGTGGGGGAGGGAATCTTATTATTGGGTCATCTAGAAAGTCTGGATCTTGAAGGCTTCCCAGTGATTTAGTTTTAATGTGGGCCAGGCACTTTCTTCAACTCTCTCAGAGGTCTGGATCTTGGTAAAGCAGCTTAAAAGGCTGTACATGAGGGATTTCTTCCTGCGTCTTCTGTTTCTTCCAAAGAAGATCTAATTGTAAGAGAGTGTTGTATTTTAGCGAACTGTTCACAGGTCAACATTCTTGGTGCCCAAGCCTGTATTGTGGCCTAAAGGAATTGCAGAAGAAAAAAAAAAGTACATATTTTCCTTTTGACATTGCCTAATTTGAATTGGTTTCAATTATGTAAAATGCATCCCAGTGGAGAGTCCTTTGGGATGCCTGGTCCCACTCCCATCCTTAGTGTAGAGAGAAGGCGGGGCCCCTACAGGTCCTCGCGGCCAGCTGCCTGTTCTGCTGCCAGCTGGGCCGCAGTTCCCACCTTCCCCGCCGGTGCCGCTGGGGAGGGAGGAAAGATGTCTTTCCCTGACTGGGACTTGAACCTGGGCACCCTGGGTAAAAAGCACTGAACCTTAACTCCTTGGACACCAGGGTACAGAATGGTATCGGGAAACGGAATTTATAAAATATAAATTAAAAAATATTTACACAAAATAAAGCTAATATCCCCATTATGATCCCAAATCAATAATAGTTTGATCTCCATATGTAACAGTTTTCATCAGCCTGAGGTATATTTTTAAACAATTTCAGGATGTATCTGAGATCGCCTGGCCTGCGACCCCCACAGTGCGGGACTCCAAGGTAGTTTGCCCCCGCAAAACTAGCCGCCTTTGCTCTATCTCTGTCTCTGTCTGTCTCTCTCCCTCGGAGCGCAGGGAATGCCTGCGCACATTTGAGGCAGCGATGGGCCCAGAGCTGTGCTGCCATTCCCCCTGTGGCAGTGGGAGCCCAGGACCCCTGCCTGCATCACTGCTGTTGGAGCCACAGGTAAACTACCCCTGTGCATCCTGGGAGCAATGGCGGGCCCAGACTCGTGCTGCCTTTGCTCTATGCTAGCAGCGGCGAATGGCCCGGACCCGTGCCGCGCTTCCGTTTCCCGATACCAGGCAAAAAACTCTCCGATGCACGTTTTCTTTTAGCGGAGCGATTTCTTCTGGTTGCACCAGTAAAACTCACGAGTCCGGGCGGCCGCCACCGGTCAGCGATGCCCCGAGGCTCGGGCAGGCGGTCCCTCCGCACGTCCGCCTTCCCAGGAGGCACCGGGCCACAGGGCGCCCCACCCACTGTCAGACTCGGGCACAACTGGCATTCTGTTCCCTGGTGTCCAAGGAGTTAAGGTTCAGTGCTTTTTACCCAGGGTGCCCAGGTTCAAGTCCCAGTCAGGGAAAGACATCTTTCCTCCCTCCCCAGCGGCACCGGCGGGGAAGGTGGGAACTGCGGCCCAGCTGGCAGCAGAACAGGCAGCTGGCCGCGAGGACCTGTAGGGGCCCCGCCTTCTCTCTACACTAAGGATGGGAGTGGGACCAGGCATCCCAAAGGACTCTCCACTGGGATGCATTTTACATAATTGAAACCAATTCAAATTAGGCAATGTCAAAAGGAAAATATGTACTTTTTTTTTTCTTCTGCAATTCCTTTAGGCCACAATACAGGCTTGGGCACCAAGAATGTTGACCTGTGAACAGTTCGCTAAAATACAACACTCTCTTACAATTAGATCTTCTTTGGAAGAAACAGAAGACGCAGGAAGAAATCCCTCATGTACAGCCTTTTAAGCTGCTTTACCAAGATCCAGACCTCTGAGAGAGTTGAAGAAAGTGCCTGGCCCACATTAAAACTAAATCACTGGGAAGCCTTCAAGATCCAGACTTTCTAGATGACCCAATAATAAGATTCCCTCCCCCACGGACCCCCAAATCAGGAATCCACTACTCCTATTTCACCCTTGCACTCTGAGGGGGGATCAAATTCTTTAGAGACCCCATCTATTCCACCACTTCCTGGGGAAACTCCTGCTAGCACCACCCAGAGTGGCGCCCCTCATAAGCCTACATGTGATGTTAAGCTATGCCCCCTCAGGAAACTTGTAAATGCTGCTGGGGGAGTAACAAGGGTACGTGTTCCATTTTCTGTGCTAGACTTAGCTTTATGTGAAGAAATATGTGGTAGATTCTCTGAAGATCCTAGCGAATCAACTGATGGATCTGAAAAAATTACTATAACTTATGACTTAGCGTGGCAAGATTTATACATTTTATTATCCATATGTTGTACTGTAGAAGAGAAACATCATTATTGGAGCAGCTAGGGGTCATGCTCACAGCACTGCTGCATGCAAGGAGGGCCACGATGTCTACCGAACAGGAGGGAATGCGGTCCCAGACCAGGACTCTCAATGGAATTATCAGGGACGTGCTCGGGATCTAGACTGCAGAAACCTCATGATAATATGCAACATAGAGGAAATGAAAAATAATGTATTATTAGGCCTGTTAATTATGACAAAATGCAAACAATTGACCAAGGGAGAGATGAAAACGCTGCCTTATTTCAAAGCCGTCTGATGGAAACCCTTAGGAAATATACCAACGCAGATCCCGCATCACAATAGGGACAGATAATACTAGGGACTCATTTTATCCCCCAATCAGCTCTTGATATGAGGTGTAAATTACAAAAGACTGCTCTAAAGCCCCAGACTCTTATGAATCAACTTTTGGACATATAGCCCTTACTGTCTATAATAATCAGGATAGAGCAGAAGCAGCAGAAAAGGCCCAAAGAAATGGTCAAAGGGCTCATACGATAGCTGAAGCTATGAGCCCCCTGCCATGTCAGGGAAACCCTCATTGTGGATATAGAACATCCAATTACAGTGTGAAGGGACAATCAGCGTCCCTCACTCGTAAGGCTCATGGCAATAACTGCTGCAACCAGTGTGGGCACTGGAGAAAGGACTGCCCTCAGCTACAACAACAAAGAGGACCCTTGGACCTTGCCCCCTGTGCAAACAGGAGGGACACAGGTGGCGGGACTATCCCCCGCTCTGAAGCTAATGATGGCAGAAAAGGAAGTGACTGATGATCAGATCAGAGCCTGAGACACACACGGGCTCCTGTGGAACAACTCTCCGTCGCCCCAGATGAGCCTCGGGGGACCCTTAATGTGGCAGGTGAGACTATCGAAATCTTCCTCGATGTGAGAGCCACTTACTCTATCCTAACCTGATTTTCTGGGCCATTAAACATGTCCTCACAGACACGTTTAATTACTGCAGTTGATGGCTACTCCAACGTCAAAAGGTTTACAACCCCCACACATTACCTAGTAGGAGGCCTTGTGATTACCCACCAATTTTCACTTATGCCTGAATGTCCAATCCATCTATTAGAATGAGATTTACTACAGCTAATACGTGTCACTATTCACACAGGCAAATTCATTAGCTCACATTTCAGGACCCTTATTCCACTTACAAGAACCTGTACAACTGATACACCCGAATATTAGCTCACCCGAATATGATCCTAGGGTCTGGGCCACAGAAGTCCCTGGTGAGCTATTAATGTTACTCCTATTAAAATACAACTAAAGGCTAATACTAATTATCCACATTAAACATACACACACACACACACACACACACACACACACACACACACACACACACACACCAGTATCCACTCAAGACTGAGCCAGTAGTAGAAAAAAAAAAAACCCTAATGGGGAATACAGGTTTGTCCAAGATTTAAGGGCAGTAAATGGGGCTGTAGTCCCAATTCATCCAATCACACCCAATCCCTAGACCTTCTGACTCAGATTCCAGACAATGCCATTGGTTTACAGTTTTAGATCTTAAAGATGCTCTTTTACTGGATCCCTCTACATCATGACAGCCAATATTTCATTGCATTTAAGTGGGCTGATCCTGACACCCATATAACCTCACGATATATTTGGAAGAATCCTGCCCCAAGGCTTCTGGAATAGCCCCCGACTGTTTGAGAAGGCTCTGACCCAGGAACTCAGGAGTTTAAAATCAACAAATGGTTCTCTTATTCAATATGCAGATGATTTGTTAATAGCCAGCCCAAAAAAAGAGAGTTGTGATGCTAACACCATTCAAGTTTTAAATTTCTTAGGAATACAGGGATACCGGGTGTCTCTGCAAAAGGCTCAAATTTCCCTCTGGAATGCCTAAGGTATGTTTTAACACTGGGAGCCCAAGCTTTGGTTCCCAAACGAAAGGAAGCTATATTAGCAATTACATGTCCCCAGACAAAGAAACAGTTAAGAACCTTTTTAGGTACGGCTGGGTTTTATACGAAGCCATCAAGGTCCCGATGCCGAGCTTCTTCTTTGGAACGGGGTCGTAGGAAGCCGCCTTCTATACCCTAAAAGAAAGATATGGAACGGCTTCTGCATTAGGCCTTTCAAAATTAAGAAAGCCACTTACTCTTTATACAGCTGAAAAAGAAGGGATAGCTTAAGGACTGCTAACTCAAGAGCTGGGGGACATTACAAGACCAGTTGCCTACTTTTCAAAAACAATTAGATCTAGGAACTTTAGGCTGGCTAAGATGCTTTCTTGTTGTGGTGGCCACAGCCCTGTTAGAAGAAGCTTCTAAACTTACTTTGGAACAGCATTTTCAGGTACAAAGTGTATTCAAGACAAAGGGCCATAAACGGTTAATGGGAGGGTGCTTATTGCGGTATCAATCCCTCTCATGAGATACAACTAACATCATTCTCAAGGTTTGTGGAACACTAAACCCCACCACTTTGATGCCTGCTCCTGATTTAGAGACCCCTCTCCATCATTGTGTTGAGACTATAGAACAAACTTATTCAAGCAGACTTGACCTAAAAGATGGACCCTTACTCAATCCAGATGCCAAATGGGTCACAGATGGGAGCAGTTTTATAGATAAAGGGCTCAGGAAGGCTGAATATGCAATTGTAAACTTATCAGATGTCATTGAGGGCAACACTTTACCAGCTAACACCTCTGCTCAAAAAGCAGAACTTACAGCCCTAATTAGGGCCTTACAGTTGGGAATGGGAATGGGACTCACTGAATATTTACACTGACTCAAAGTATAAATTTATGGCGCTTCATGAACATGCTGCTACTCGGAAAGAATGAGGCCTCCTTACCACAAAGAGCTCCCAATTAAACACAAAGCTGAAATTTTACAACTCATAGAAGTGGTGAACGAATCTCGAGAAACAGCGGTCATTTACTGTAGGGGCACCAAAGGGGCTTTTTTTCTTCTCTTAGGTTTTTGTCTTTCTCTACTCTCTGTTTTTCCCTTCTCTAATAAACTTTCCTTTCACCCCTAACTTTGGTGTGTATGTTGAATTATTTCTACACTCTCCACCAAAGGATTCTCTTCTTTCAGTGCAGGGCTATGTCTCCCCCCACCCCACTTGGGGAACTTTGCCCTATCCTGCATCAAAAGCACTGGCCTCACAAACAGCCAGGTAGGCTTTCCAAAAGTAAAGGGACTGCTTAACTTACAGCCAATCGGAAACTGTCCTTGTTTAACTGTCTGAATCTCCTCTATAAAATCCTCCCCCTGGATGCTGCAGGTGGAGCCTCCTAAACCACTTTTGGTTTGGTGCTGCCTGATTTGAATAGGCAGCTCAAATTAACTCAGGAAAAATTGAATGTGCATCAGTTTAACTTTTGACACCACACAGTGCTACCTATCATTTTGAGCACTTTTCTCATCTAGCGCCTCAACATCTCAACCCGATGCATCATGGCATGAGGACTCAGTGGGACACCTCTCCCATGTCTCCCTGCTCTCCACTCATGCATGCCCACAAGACACCAGCACACTCTGCCCTCACGTGACCGCACGTCACTCTTGCTAACCTCTCAGCACAGCGCCCGTGCTGTTAGTTTCCCACCAAATTGTGGACAATAGCTGCTCACCCTTCCTGCCATACCATGGAAATAATGTAAGAAACCCCCAATTCCCAGCTTTTTCTCAGAAGAGAAATAGCTGAGTAAAGTGTGGATTCAGTGATCAGGGTTTTATGCAGCTGCCTGTGGGACTTGTTTCTTTTTGCATGACCCAGAGTGCTAAGAGATGGGCAGGAGGCATTAATTACAGTGTGAATGCACTGTGGTGGCTGCTAAGAAAAAGGTGACTAACTCTTCAACCACCAGGGTGACTGCAGTACTGAAGACAGACATGAGGTAAAGGAAAATATCATGGGCTCCTAAAAAGAAACAAAAACATTTTAAATTGGGAATTTATACACACACACAACACACACACAACACACACACACACACACACACACACACACACACACACACACACACACACACACACACACCACTCCCAAAGAAAATCCTGCTAGTTGAAATAAAAGGATTTTAAACATCAGCACAAAATCATATGAAAATATATCCAATCGTCTAGCTTTCTTTTCGCCTGACAGCAGAGGGAGGAAGGCACGTGAGAGAGACATCATCGGCCCCGTGTGCCATGCAGGTTGGGCGGCAGCACCTGTGGACCCATCGGTCAGCTCCTCGAGGTGCAACGGAGCCTATGAGTTGAAGATGAATGAAGGTTGTCATGATGAATGTTTTCTGAACACATATCACAGAGGTTGATGCAAATCACTAGAACAACTGCATCTAATAGGCACACAGGTAGCTGCAGAAGAAGATTCAAGTCCTTAGCTGTGGTGTTTCAAAATTCTTCATTGCCTCAGAAGTGTGACAAAATGAAGACTTTGAAAAAAATATGCAGAATTGGTCACGAAAACACGAATTGAAGCAAATGATAAAAATAAATTTAACATGGATCACCTCACAATAAGTTATGTAGGAAATACACGTCTGAATTCTTTTAATTGCTAAGCAATAGGTTTTTCGTAAAGCCAAAGATCTCTAGCAAAGAAAGGTGAGAGCCTTCATTTTCAAAGGTATAGGCAACGAAAACAAGGGAGTTTCTGCAAATCTCTCAAGAAATCTCTCCAGGTCCCATATCAAAGATGAAGGGGGAAATTATTAACTTTCTAGAGAAAAGAGAACCTCAACCAGGTGAAAACTGGGTGGGATGAAACGAGTGCATCAGGTGTCCGAAGCACAAGTGAGGACACATCATCACAGCTGTGATATTACTGGCAAAAACAAATCACTAAAAAAAAAAATCATAATCTGAACCTGATTATAAAAAAATCATTAGTTTAATGCAAATTTCAATTCATAAGTAGCTCCCACGTTCTTTAACGCTAATAGTGCATTTTAACAGTAAGTCTTTCTTCCCAAATTAGAGAGGTCTCTTTTCATTATTCTTTTTTCAGAACATCCTGAGCTATTCTGACAACTAATGCCATCCTGGTCAACGGTGTACTTTCTAAATCCCATTCTACAGCACTGACGTTGCCACCACCATATGAACCTACAACCTACACTCGCTCGCTCTCCTTCTTGACAACACCCAAGCATCTGAGTCACCCCATAAAGATCTTAGACATCGATGCCTTCCCCAAGTTGGTCTGTCCCACAAGGGGATAATAGCTGGGGGTCATTAATTCTCAGTGAGAGTTCATCATGCCCTTAAGAGCCCACATGGAGACAATCCAGAGAGGACTCTGGGACGAAGGACAGAACTAATCTGAAGAGCTAACCTTAACTCTCAATTTAAAAAAAAAAGAAGCTGCAAAACAAAAACAAAAACAAAACAAAAAAACGCTGCTTGGCAAGGATGTCAGAAGTAGAGGATCATAGTTTGTAGTTGTAAATCCACCAATTTTATAAGAAAAAGCAGATAGAGCCTCTGACCTGGGGCAGAACGTTTACCTTAGAAGCAGCCATTTCGTCCACGTCCTCATCCTTCTGCTCTGGATCGTTTGCTCAGGCAACCTAATGTTGAAGAATCACAGCTGCATCTGGAGAATGTGCCTTCAAGAGTTTCAACAGAGCCCGTTCATCTGATTCCCCCACAATCAGCACCTTGATGTGCTAAACACAACCACCACCACCACCACCACCACCACCACCACCACCACCACCACCACCACCACCACCACAACAACAACCCCACTCTCCTCTGTCCTTTTTCACAGGACAGTCAGGGACGATGAGCTCCTACGTGAAGACCAAACTGTGAGTTTTTTCTTTCCTGTCTTCCCGTGCTCTCCCTTCCCACAGATGTCTACAAATTCCCACAACCATGAGAACAAGGGCTGCTGTCCTGCCCCCCAAACCCACCCTGTTATCTCCCCTTCACCAGAGCCTACTCTCATCTCTCACAAATGTGTCCAGGAGCCCTCGGGCCAATCCTAGCCTCACCTTAGAAACACATAAAACACCTCATTAAAATAACAGTGATGCTCCACTCAGACCACTTGTCCAATCTGTGGGGTGCTGGGCTCAGGTGCCAATGTTCAGTCTTACAACCCACATGATCTAGCAGGAACCGGGATGGATGAGAAGCATTTCGCTTGAATGAGCATGCAGATGCCTGGGGGATCCGGGCCCACTATAAGACTTCCTGCAGGCAGCCCGTGAAATGGCATCTTTAAGTCCTCTGGTGGTGTTGACCTTGCTCCCAGACCTGCTTCTCATAACAGTGGGCTAAGACATCAGAATCTGCACCACTGAGACCTTTGGCTAGTGTGAGGGGCTGGGGCGCAAGCTTCTAGAAGTTCAGGCTGCCCAGATGGGTGTCCTTCCTCTTTTCCTGGAAGTCACAGAGAGTTATTTTTTAAATATGGACAAGAAACAAAAAGGCATAGTGCTTGTAAGATTCCTTGAAAAAGCATCAGGTGGTGACAGACTCGGTCCTTTCTGGTCTTAGGTCACCGCCCCCAGGCCATTCCAGAAAATGAGAGGAGAGGCACGACTGACGCAGGTCCCTCCCCTCTGGCTGCATAAGGGCTGCACACGGAAGCCTCAGGGTGATGCGAATAATGATAAACGCACAAGCCTTACAAACTGCAGTCTTGTAATTCTCATTCGGCACCTGTTCAGTTAAATCGATTACAAAGCCCCAAGTCAATACGTCACAACTCAGTCATCCACGTCCGAACAGCTCACTGCTCATCCAGGTTGGGGCTCCCTTCGGCCTCCTCTAGGGTCTTGTCTGTGCATCTGTGTGTCTCGTCCCTGTTTCTCTCCACCGGTGTCCTTTCCTGAGTTTTCCCCGCTTTCCGACCTCCTCTTTCCCCCCTTTTCTCTACTCCTTTCCTTGCACCTGCTCCACCAAACTCCTGAAACCTATTTCACCCTCAGCGGCTCTCTCTCTCTAATCGTTCTGCTTGCGCCCCACCTCCACGTATTTCTGCCTCTGTCTCCCCATTCGTGTCCCCTCTGATTCCGGTCACCCGCCCTGTGCCCCGACACACTGGTGACCACGCTGGCTGAGCTCTCAGGGCGACTTCTCCCGCTGCCGACCGCGCCCCTCCCCCCCCACCGGACTCGCGGTGTGTGTCCTCGGGGCCGCGCCCCAGCTTCTGCTCACCACGCCCCTGCCTCCCAGCGCCCCTCCATCTCTCTGGAGCTCCTCCCTTCCCCTCCACATTCTCCGTTTTCCTTCTCCTCGCCTGCTTCCCCGAGTTACGCTCTGTCCACCCGTCGAAGACAAGTCCCCCCGGCGCCTCTGATCTGCAGTCTCTTGAAGGACCCGTCCCTGACCGCTGTGCCCGCTCGCGCATCTGATCCTCTCGCAGCTTCTCTCTCCTGATGCTCTCACACCCTCGTCCGGGCCAGGGGAGCGCCCCTGGCCTCCCCGTCGCAGCCACCGTCTCCGCGTGTGTGGGTGAGGGGGTGACCTCTTCCGGTGACACCCCGCCTTATTCCCTCCTAAATCCCACCCCCTAAACAGTGTGCTCTTCCTGGGATCCGGGCCCCTTTTTAACTTGGTGGACGGGGGAGGGTCAGCAGAACCCAGGCCGAGGAGGAAGCCGGGGTCCCTCCGCCGAGGGTGGTGAGGCTGGGGGAGGGGCGCCGGAGGCCCGAGTCCGGCTCCCGAGTCCCTCTTCTCAAGACTGTACACGGCGCCGGGAGGGCGGGCCGCCAGGTGAAGGGTTTTAAGCAGGAAAACGACCCGAAGGCGGACACACGGCAGGCGGAACCGCCCCAGACTTTACGGGAAAGGACCACGGCCCTTGCACTCCGCAGAGAGGCGTCTGGGACGCGGACGGCTCCCCTGAACGCGGGACTCGGCGCCGTAGGAGGCGCGGGTGGGCGACCCTGGCGTCCGTGGCGGCGAGCCCCCGGGCTTTCTGCGTGTGGTACTGCGGACCGAGAGCCTCGGGTTTCAGCCGGAACAGCCGAACATCACGGGTCGCCAACGTGCCCTTCCCTCTGCGTTAGCGCTTCGGGTCCTGCGGGAAACTCCGCGGGGGCGGGCCGGGGCCTGGACGCTGCCGCGGGGGGAAGGGGCGGGTCCCACGGGCAGGGGGCGCGGCCGGCGCAGGGCAGAGCCTGGGTTCCCCTGTGCCTGGCTCCCACTAGCTTGGGCTTAACATCTTGTAAGGCTTGTCCGTCATTACTCATAAAGTTTGTCAGATTTCCTTCCAAAATGAAAATGATGACGATCCCCCGAGGACTGAATTTTCGATAAATTCGCCACAGACATTCTATTTTCAAGATTTCACTTAGATATAGTTACTGTTGTTCAATGAGGCTTGACTCTTGTTAAATTTGTAGCCAATTCGTTATACTTCGCGGTCTCCCCTACTACGAAATTCTGATGATTACAGAAGACTCGTCCTACCTAAAGACCTTCCGAATCATTATGTTTGTAAGGTTTTTCTCTAATATGTATAACTGTGATATTTGCTTATCAATGAAGAACGGATCAAAACTTTCCCATTTTTATTGCAAATGTTGGTTTTGATACCAAGACAGATTCTTTCCAGATGTGAAAACTAAGGAACTATTTTCGATAGATTTTAACTTGATCGTACTTATAATGTGCATCCTCAGTTTTAGTGTCTATGGGTCCCCCTGATGTAACTGAAAGCTTAGTCCAATATTTTAAAACAAATCATTCCATGTATTCGTTTCCTGAATGTGCTTTAAAAAAAAAAAGAAAAAGAGGAGGGGGAGGGGAAGACTAAAAGAGTATACCAAATCCTTTTGTTTCGTGGCATTCCTGTGGCTCCATTTGCCAGACATATATATGGGAAAAGACACATTGAAAAACACTTGCATGGTCCAACACAATTGTTGCAGGGCCCAATGTGCTTGAGAGCTTTGAGCACTGTCCATCTGGAGTTCCTGGGACTGACCATGATGGCCTGTATATACCCCAAAGGCAGATTGCTGGACACTCTGAGGATAAGATACAAGTTTACATCTTAAATCATTGAAGAGATAATTCAACTCAAAAGCTGCCATTGTCTGTGGGACTCCCTCAGAGTGAACGATGGAGGTATTGGCTAAAGTCAAGTGCTTGACGATCAGATCTGTGGACTTTAACCTCTGTACAGTGAAATAAAGGTAAATATGATAAAGAGAGAAATTCCCCAGGATTGCAACCACAGAAGGTACTCCTCATTGCCAGGTCCCTGTAGGACATCCTGCTACTTTTCTAGGACTGATTGATGCTCATATCTGTCTTGCCACTTGTGACAACATGGATGAGAGTATGAGGTTAAGTGAAACAAATTAGACAGAGAAAGACAGATACTGTATAATTTCACTTACATGTGGACTCTAGAAAGAAACGAGCAACAACAAAAGCCGAGACAGGAACAAACTCATAGGTACAGAGAACAAACTGATGGTTGCCAGATGGGAGAGAGGTGAGGAATTGGACAGAAAACAAGTTTAGACGTACAAACTTCCACTTATGAGTCACAAAGACGTAATGTTTGGCATAGGGAATAGAGTTGATGGTAGTATAATAACTACACATTAACAGATGGTTACTACATTTATTGCAGTGATCACATTGCAGGGAATATAAATGTTGAATCAGTATGCCAGACACCTGAAACTAATATAATATTGAACGTCAACTATAAGCATAAACAAATTTTTAAAAGATTGAGGATAGAATAAGGTGTCAAGAATTGATATTGAATCGATTCAAAAATAATTTACATAACACACTGTGTATGGGTTTGGAAAACAAGAGGATATGAAACTTTCTAGGGCAATAGAATTTACCAAGGTTAACACTTATTTAGGTCGAAGTCTGAATCGGATAATATCTGTACATTATAAAAGAGGCCCTCGCAAATAAGGTTACATGAGCGAGTGGTTTAACAGGGGTATCCTGTAGTGATCTTTGAATGTCGGATAAACCAAATCTTACCGAATTCAAGAACATCAAAAGGAAAACAGTACTTCCAAATGAAGTTTGGAACTCAAATGAACATTGATACCAAAACCTTCCAAATGTTGTACCAGACAGAATATTACAAAAATAATAATAATAATAAATCATGCCCACTTACACATATCTCTGCCTACAAATATGGAAGATAAAATACAAATGCCAATGTGCCATATACATAATAGCCACATATAGTTTATGTCGGAAGATCAGGAATGATTCAATATCAGGAAATACATTTACATAGTGAGTCATTTTTATAGGGTGAAAAGAAGTCACATGACTGTGTTCATAGGTACAAAAATATATTTTGTAGAATTTAATATGCCTTGATATTAAATTAAAATGATCAAATATTAAGAATTGATGGATTTTTTTACCGAGATATAATTGACACGACATTAGTCCAGGTGTACAACATAATGATGCAATATTTGTATGTATTTTGAAATAATCACAGTAAGTCTAGTTAACGTACATCACCCTACAAAGTCACAAAAATTGTTTATATTTTGATGAGAACTTTTAAGAACTTCTCTTCCAGCAACTGTCAAATACGCAGTACAGCATTGTTACTGACAGTCACCACGCCGTACATTACAGACCCAGGATTCACTAATTTTTCAGCTGAAAGTTCATACCTTTCGACCGCATTCACACCTTTTACCCAAAGCCCCACTCTGACAACTGCCAGTATGTTCTCTGTATCAGTGAGCTTTGGGGTATTTGTTGTTGTTGGTTTGTTTGTTTTTAGATTCCACATATAAGTTTGAGATCATATGGCATATGTCTTTCTCTGTCTTCTTTCACTTTGCATAACGCCGTCACGGTCCGTCCGTGTTGTCACAAATGACAAGTTTTTCTGTGTGTGTAGTTAAATAATATTCCATTTTACACACACACACACACACACACACACACACACACACACACACACCGCATTTTCTTCATTCATGTATTGATAGCTGTTTAGATTGCTTCCATGTCTTGTCATATTGTGACCATGTTGCAAAGAACATGGAGTTCAGATAACTTCTGAAGTTAGTAATGTAATTTTCTTCAGGTAAAAACCCAGAAGTGTAATTGCTGGATCCAAGGGTAGTTCTATACTATATTTTAGGGGAAACTCCATAGTGTTTTCTGTGTTGTTGTTGTTGTTGTTGTTGTTGTTGTTGTTGTTGCTGTTTTCAAACTTGACAGAATGGTACATTTGCCCTACTAGAGTGCAGTTTTGTTTGCATATTCATGTGCATACACATGTCTCAGTGCTACTCATGGAAGGCTTTAGGGAGATCCCGCTATTGTCAGAAGCTTAGCCAAGGCAATTTAAAGTGGCAGAGGAATTGGAAATAATGATGGGAAACCCAATTTGAAGGTGATATTCTTACATATCTAGTAACACAAAGGAATAGAACGGGAAAAAACTGATATGAAAAATGATTTATTAAACTAGTACAACATAACGTTGACCCACAAAAATCATTGTCTTTCTCTGTATAACTAAGAATCATTTATGAGATGCACCGGATGATGGCGTATGATAAAAAATAAAGTAAATAAAAAACATGAAAACACCTGGGTGAACTGAAATTGAGCTGTGCACATAATCACAATGATTTCTTAGACAAAGTGCTGGCACCATGTTCTTCCTTTTATTTGCATCTCTCCGAAAATCCTGCTCATGTGCTGTGTGACTCATTTTTGTCTCTGCTCATGAATTGTGTGTTGGTGCAGTTCAATAGTCTGAAAATCAGGAAATACATGTTTTTTGGTAAAATGGCTTCTCATGGAAGTTCTCAGAGAATGCAATGGGACACGCATGCTCAACTGTCAGTCCCTTACATATCAAACCTTAGAGTTTCCTGGTTACTTTGTTGCAATGTTAAAATGACTCTTCAAATGAGCCCATGTTTACAAGTGTCCTCCTGTGTGGACAGGAAGAAAGAGCAGCCTACCTCAAGGTCCCTTTGAATTGTAATTGTTTTGCTTTGTTAAATTTCTTTGTAATTAGACATTGAAAATAGATTTCAGAAACATGCTTTCTCTCCAACATGCACTCTGATGGCTGCTATTGAAGAGGAAATTTGGGGAATTTCATTAAAAACTAATCAGCTTTCTGCTTCTGTAAATATGCTTGTTTTCTGCAAATAAGCTTACTGCAGGCAAAGCCTCCTGCCAAAGCTCCCTTGCACTTTGCTCGGCTTGCAAATGTAACTGTTTGTACCCTAGCAGCACAGGCTTTCTGTAACAATTTGTATCTGTCAGCCACCTATAACAACTCCCAACTCCCGGCCTTCCCCAAGTTACTTCTTGTACTCTCCATAACAACCCCTGTCGTTTGTAAAGGTTTGAGTTCAAACTGAACGATTCGCTTGTGTAAAAAAATCTGATATATAAGCAATATTTCAACTGAGCCCACTGCCCAGACCTTCAGAGCCCTAGCTCGTCTGAGACCGTGGGTAATAAATTTGGATTCTCCTTCTCTCCGAGGAACTTCTCGGTTTTTCGTTGGAATGGGTTTTGGAGCTTTGGGGATATTTTTCCACAACACTATAGCGGAAATGACGAATGAGGTCCTAGGGAAAGGCGATGTTACAAAATCGCTAACCCACGTGTCAGGGTCCAACTGACTCCTTCCCCCATGTGCCCTGGCTGTTGTGACTATCGCAGGAGCCCACTATCCTGTCAGCAGGAAGTTGGGTGTTTTCAATTTCATTTACGAGGCAGAATCTGTAATGAAAGTGGCGCTACACGACATCTTGGTAAGTGATCATGTGGAAAAAGTGATGCTTCTGGCTGAACTAGGTCCAATGTCAAGGCCACGTAGGAATGAGGAATAATTCCTGTGACATGAGCCCAGATGGTAATGACAGATGGGGTCCTACAGTGCACACCAGTGGTGGCTCCTGACTTAATTTCGTATAATTGACAATGGCAGTCATTTTGGTGTTTACGTGACCATGAAACCTGAATTTTAAGGTGCTTAGAGACTGTAGTCCTCAGATCAATCTGCTGTTCCGTCCGCCTCTACAGGAATTATAGACTAAATTTCAGGATTACTAATGTTGTGCTTGCAAAACATTCATGCTTTAATAAAGAACAGGATGAAGCTATAAGGACATATAATACTGTGTAGAATCAGTGTATTCAAATCACACTTGCTGGAATAGAAGTGTTTTCTCTAACTGGTGTCAGTACTTGTGTTTCTACTGAAAACACCTGCAGTCTGTTGATAATAGAGTATTTCCCTCTTGAAGTTAAGGAAAGGGAAACTTTATAAATACCTTTCAGTGAAGGAAATTTCAGTTAAGCAACTAAGGAAACGGTAACTTTATAACTACACATTCAGACACTAGCTGTCAAAATGAATTTATCTCAGCGATATTGTATTGATATAAAAATATTCTAATATGGAATCAAAAACTTTACTGTTGCAATTCATAAAATACACAAGAGGAGAAATTATGACAGACACTGTAGAAATACAAAGGATCATACAAGAATACTATGAAAAAATACAGAACACGAAATGTAATAACCTAGAAGAAATGAGTAAGTATTTAGAAAGATACAATCTTCCTAGACTGAATCAAGAAGAACTGAAAGATCTAGATAGACCAATCGGCACTGTGGAAACTGAAACGATCATCAGAAACGTGCCAAATGTAAAATTCCATGACCAGATGGCTTTACCAGTGAATTCTACAAAATGTTCATGAAGATTTAATACCTATTCTCCTCAAACTCATCCGAAAAAAAAAAAAAATCAAAGAGGAGGCAACAGCTCTAACTCATTTTATGAGGCCAATATTACCGTGATACCAAAACCTGGTAAAGATAACATGAAAAAAGAAAACCATAGACCACTATCTCGCCTATTGATGCAAACAAATTTGCAAACACAGATGCAAAGATTCTAAATAAGATACTAAACCAAATACAGAAACATGATGAAACGATTATACACCACCATCAAGTGGGCTTCATCACAGGGGCACAGGGATGGTTTAACATACACAAATTGATTAAAGTGATACACCACATAAACAAATTATAAAATAAACAGTTAGTTACCTACAAGGGAGCACCCATAAGATTGGCAGCTGATTTCTCAAAAGAAACCATGCAAGACAGAAGGGCTTGGCACAAAATATCGATGTAATGAAAATCCAGGATCTACAACCAAGAATACTTTCTCCAGCAAAGCGTCTGTCTTTTTAGCATCAAAGGACAGATAAAAACTTTCCCAGACAATAATAAGCTAAAGGAATTGATCAACACCAAACCAGTATTACAGGAAATGTTGGAGGGACTTTTCATGCGGAAAAAAAAAAAAAAAGTCACGTGTCCAAAACAGGAATAATAAATGATAAGAACTTCATTCCTATGAAATGGAAAAGAATTAAGTACTCCAATCAAAAGCTAGAGTGGCAGAATGGATAAGAAAACAAGACCCCTACATATGCTGCCTACAAGTGATTGTTTCAGATTAAAAGACACACAGAGACTAAAAGGAAGGGAATGGAAAAAGATATGGCCTTGGTGGACCTAGGGGGCATTGGGCTGAATGAAATAAGTCAGATAGAGAAGGACAAATATTTCATGATTTCATGTACATGTGTAATCTAAGGAACAAGATAAGGAACAACAAGAACAGAAGTAAACTCATAGATTCAGAGAATTTGGGGCGCTACGAGATAGGAGGTGGGTTGCGGGAATGGTAAAAAGGGCAAAGGGATTAAAAGGTACAAGTGGATAATTACAAAATGGACATGGAGCTATAAATGTAGCATATGGAAAATAGTTAATAATGTAATAAATTTGTAAGGGGGGATAGTTAATGGAGTGATCTCTTTGAAATATACGGTTCTTAATCACTACGCTGTACAAATGAAACTAATATATTATTGTATGCCGACTATAGTTGATAAAAAAAACTCATTGAATGGTGCAATGTAAATATGAACAAATACTTGTCTGTTATATTTCAATAAAGCTGGCAGTAAACAAACAAACAAACAAACAAAAAGGAGTGAATACAATAGAGAGAACCTGTGAGAAATGATTCTAATATAGAGATTAGGAGTCCTTGCTGTGCCTCATAGCTGTGTGATCTGGGGTAGGTTTCTTATTCCAAAATTTAGTTTCCTCGTGGGTAAAGTGAAAATACTGGAGAGTTTAATTGAGATAATACATATAAAGATCTCAGTTTAGTGCTTGGCTCATAGTAGTAAACGGATGGTCATTTCCAGTCATTCCTTCAACTTATACTTATTAGACACCAGGTATATGCCAGGCATTCTGCTGCCTAATAGGAATACAACAGGAGCAATTTTCTTGTCGTGGAACTTAGCTTAGTAACAAGGAGAGAAAATTAAACAGTTAATTACAGGAAAGTACCGTAGAAGTCTGAGAGCACATGATCATTCTTAAAAAGAGTGTTGAGGGAGGTAAGCCAGAGAAAGCTTCTTGGAGGACATAAATGTTAAGATTAGAAATGCAGGAATAGATAGATGGCTGGGCAGGAAACAAGGCAGAAGAGTATTCCAGACAGGAAACGTATAAAAACGGCTTTAAGTTTCCTTCAGATTCAGATGGGCGTACGCTTTTCTTATCTTCATTTCTAGCCATTTTCTTTATGTCTGGTTCTCACTTTCCTCTGTTTATACACATTGTTTTCATTTTAATAAACCATTATTTACTTATTTGCTTGGATATTTCCCCCTCGGCATTCAGATTTCTCCTTGTATCTTGCTTCTTCCGGGAAGTGTTAGAAATTCTAAGTATACTAGGCACTCTCTCATATGTTCGTCTACCTTCTTGGCACATAACACACTTTACTCTCTGCTCCAATAAATTGTAACTTGTGAGGGGCAGGATCTAGCTTGTCTTCTATCCATGATATCTAGCATAGTACTGTCACATGGCAAGTATTTAAAAAATGTTTGTTGGAGACAGTTTAAAAAATGTCAAAATAATGCTCATTATGCCAAACTACTTCAAACTTCAAGTCCACTTTATTTGGTATTTATACGGCCTTCCCAGTCGATTGTCAAATATTGCAAGAAATGTATCTTGCACTTTTCTGCTTTAACTCTTAGGTTTTAGCTGTGTCTTGTACAAAAATCTAACTGAATATGGCCAATGTTTGCCTTTACCAGGAGCAATGAATATATGTGTTTAAAACACCAGTGGATATATTTGGGTTTGGAGTTATCAACTGACTATGTGTTCTTCATGACACTCATTCCATTTTCTTATTCTTTGTCTTAATTTTTTTGCTAATTTTTCAAATTATTGCACATTTTGCCTGTTTTTGAAGGTTGTATTTCTAGTATCTCTTTAACGTAGACATTGCAGCATACTTTAAAAAATAATCACTGTGTGAGCTTCTAAGTTGACATTATATGGGGGTAATGACATTAATCTAGTCACATCCTCCCAACTCTCTCTTTAATTGCAGATGTGTATTTTTAAAAAACTCAGTGTATATGCACAGGTCACAGGTCACAGGTCATACGTGGATGGCTGAATGACCTTTTGCAAACTGAACACACTTCTAATACACTTCCTACATCAAACAATGGAACATTGTCAGCTGGCAGATGCCTCCTCCTCTGCTCCCAGTCACTGTCCTTAATGGTGACCCTACTGTGACACCTAACATTGAATCTCTTTGCCTATTTTGTACTTGATGTAAATGAAATCATATTGCATGAATCCTTTTGTATTTTGATTTTTAACTACCATATATTGTTTGTGATTTCATTGCCGAGGAGTGATTATTCTGTTTGGCACTACTAGGAATAACGCATGTGTCTGAATTCTACAATGTGTTTTGATGGGTTTTGTAGAAATTTCTTTTTGATATATACCTAGCAATTATATTGTTGTGTCACAGCTTAACAGGCAGAAGGCGGAGATATTGTGGGTTAGGTTCCAGACCACAGCAGTGAAGCTAACATCACAATAAAGAGAGTCACAGTAATTTTCTGGTTTCCCACTGCAAATAGAAGTTATGTCTCTGATATACTGCAGCCTATTAAGTGTGCAATAGCATTATTCTAAAAATACAATGTACATACCTTTGTTAAAAAAACACTTTATTGCTAAAAAATGCTAACCATCCTCTGAGCTTTCAGGGAGCTTTAATCTTTTTGCTGGTGGAGGGGTCCTGCCTCGTTGTTGGTGGCTGCTGACTGGTTAGGGTGGTGGCTGCTGAACATTGGGGTGGCTGTGGCAGTTTCTTTAAAGAAGACAAAATGAAGTTGGCCACATCAGTAGGCTCATTTTTTGTGACCGATTTCTCCAGCACATGATGCTGTGTAACAGCATTTTACCCACAATGCAACTTCCTCTCAAACTCTACCCCTTCTTTATCAACTAAGTTTATGTAATAGTCTAAAACCTCTGTTGTCATTTTGACAGTCTTCACAGCATCTTCACCAGGAGCAGATTTCATAAACAAACAAAACAAAACAAAACAAAACAACTTTCTTTGCTCATCCATAAGACAAGGGCACCAACGACCTTGCATGAGCCGCAGTTGCCACAAACCTTCATTAGTAAAACAAACAAACAAACAAACAAACAAACCAAACAAACAAACCAAACAAAACCAAAAAACAAAACATGATACCGGCCGGGTGCAGTTAAGCAAAACACAGTAAGATGAGGTATGCCTGTATATCTGCTCAGCTTCAAGAGAGATTGCCAAACAGTTTCCCAGAGCGTGTGCATGAATTTTACACGCAGCAGCAGTGGATGAGGTTCTTAGTTTGTTCCCAACCTTGTCTACACTAGACATTTTCTGTCGTTTTCATTTTAACATTCTGGTTATTGTGCAATAATACCACATAGTGACTACTTGCATCTTGCTGATGAGCAAGAAACTTGAACATCTTTTCACATCTTGTGCTATAGAGGAAACCCTTTTAAGAAATGTTTCTTTTACACTTTCTTCAGTTGTGTCGCCAGTATATCTCTTATTGATTTATAGGAGATACCTGTGTATGCTGAATATTATTCTCGGTGGATGTTCTATCATTCTATCTATGCATCTATCTACCTGATAACTGTCTGTCTATGTAGGTGCCTTTTGATGAGGAAAATCTCTTAATTTTAATATAATCTAATTTGTCATTTCCTCCATTTTAGTTCAGATGTTTTGTTCTTTTGAAGAAATCTTTTCCTATTCTTGGATGACAAATATTTTGGAGACGATTTCACATGAGTATTGAGGGAGTTATCTCAGCTTTTTAGTATTGTTGCAATACTTGACTGTACTAAAGTTTCTTGAACTTGGTTCCTGCTTCTTGGTCATTTGTTTTTTTCGCGTTATTTGCACTTGTAAACCAGCATAGAGTAGACATCAATCTTCTGTGTCTTTACCTGTCAGTGTGAGTGTAGATGGAGAGAGTCTAACGCAATAAATACACATTGAGATTTTGTCTAAAGATTCTTTCTATAAATGAAAACAATTAATTTTAATTGGACAGTAAGTCCAGTATGACAACATGTAATTCCATATTGATACGTTCCTGTACGTTAATATATAATGGCATGCCATAACCCAAATCACATAAATATTCCTAGAAGACATGCAAATTGTTCCATCTGGAGATCAAAGTAGTATTGGGCAAGGGGTAACTAGTGGGGACTTTTATTTTTGTACTTATTTTATAATAAAACCAGTGACAAATATTACAATATAGCCATGAAACTATTACTAATGGTTACCTCTTGGGATAGCTTCTTACAAGGAAGAAGTAAGAAGGATTACCTCAAATATAATTTGTGTTACTATGTTTTATTTTCTTACAATAAAGCAGGTGCTGAATTTTAGAAATGCCACAATAAATAAATGGAGTTTCATCCTATCAGATTTTCGGTATAAATACTTTAAGACGAAGCAAAGCTTGGTATTAAGACAGCCACAGACATTCATTTTTATCATCACTAAGTATTGGGGACGAATAAATATCTCCTGCTGGACCCCCTAGGGTAACTCCATAACTGGCATCACAGAAAAGGCTGCGAATCGTTGTTCCCTCTAAATTTTACTTGCACTCCTATATTGTATATTCAGCTTAAGGGGCTCTCAGGAGTACTTTTTACACACAAGATTCCTGTGCTGCTGAACTATAAGTTTTTGAAAACCAAGAGTAAATTGTGAATCAACTGCAAATGAGGAAATTGAGTAAAGGAATGAATTTCTGACTTCCCCTGTGCCTTGTTCATCCCCCCGTGTCCATCCCGTTCATCCTCCTCCTTCGTTTTCCTGCAACCTCAGATGTGCTCTGTCCCACATCCTTCATCTACTGGATCGTCTTCCATGTCCTTGACTTCTACCTGCCCCTTTATTGCCACACAGTCATCTAAGACTTCTATATTGCCACATCAGCTCTAGTCTATGCCATTTGGACTTTCATCCCACTAAGAAGTCTAACCCAGCATTGCAAGAATGTCAGGTTTAAACTCCACCCTTCCTTCAGCCCTGTGCCAGCCTTCCTCCTCGCCCTATATCTGATCCTGCATTTCAGTGACCCCAGTGCAATTGTTGCATTCTTTCTGTTGCCAGCCCTCCTGCGGTGAGCATGTCTCATCTACCCCCTGTATTCATGACTGTGCCCCATTACTCCTCGAGTCTGTAATTGTAGCCCTTTTCCCTGGGTCCTTTAGCTCACTGCTGCCCTCTGATACCCCTGCCCCCTCAACCCCTCCCTTGTCCCATGCCCATTTGTCCACCTGTGTCCATTTCCCCTGCAAGCTTCATTTCCTTTTGCACCCTCCCTCTCCCCCAATTCCACACGCACCTTATTTTCTGCAACTACACCTCATCCACAGGCTACCTTTGCCCTGTATCCCCTTCTTGCTGTGCACTCTACCACACACCCACCTGCCTGAACTCTCCAACTTTCCCACCGTGTTCCCTGATTCAAGGGGCAAAGCTGACAGCAGATTTACAACCAGGCATATTGAACATTTTCCTTGTGGGATATTTCGGTGGGCAACCCAGCGGGGATTCACTCCAGGTCTCTGGTGTTTCGGTGAAGAATACTGAGCAGGTCGAGAGGTGCAAACTAATAGATAAATCCGTTGTTTCTACATTATATGGTCCTTGAAAATCTGATGAAGCAATCATGGCCCCTACCATGCAGAAATATTTGGTGTAAGGTAAGTGGTTAAATGGTTGAATTCAGGATTGTGGGGTCAGTGAGAGGAAGGATTGTTTTACAGGGGACTTGGGCTTCATTGGGGCCAGTTTCCTTTCTCTGCTATGTGAGTACTGATGTCCCCCCACCCCGTGATGGGTCATCTATGTACGGAAGAGTTTTCATTCATAATTTTTACATGCGTAAAGAATAAAATAGCTTCTAATGTAATTTTTCCAAAAAATTCTAAGGTTTGACATTAAATTACTTGCTACTTTGTGTTGTGAAAGGCACAAAAGTGTCTTAAACAGGTTAAAATTATATGAACTCTGGGAATTAGTCTCTGCTGAGCAGGCTTGAAAAGATGGGAGTGTGTGTGTGTGAGGGACATTAAACTACTCTCCCAGAGAATTCAAACACACAACATGGTATCAGTATCTACAGCCCTCAAACTGTACATTAGCTCCCCAGACTTACTCATCTTACATAACTGAAATTTGAAAAGTTTTGACCAATGTCTGTCCATTTTCCCCACCTCAGACCCTGGAAACCGCCACTTTCCTCTTTGCTTTTAGGAGTTTGACATTGTAAATTCTAGGTAAAATCGCAATCATGCAATAACACTCTTTGCATGTCTAGCTGACTTCACTTAGATAATATCCTCGAGGTTCATCCATGGCGTTACTTATGAAATTTTTTAAGGGACAATATTATTCAAATACATTCCTTCCATCCCTTCCCCTCTCCCCCTTTCCTTTTGACCCTCTCCCTCTCCAGTTATATACATGACGTTATTCAAAATGCATTCGTTCTAATCACCAGGGAAACTATACTGAGCTAGCTCTTTATCTTTTCTAGAACGGCTCCATTCAAGAATATGGTAACACTGTGCATCAGTGAAAAAGTGGAAGATTTAGAATTCTCATATATTGCAGACAAGGAAAGGACAACATATATTCACTTTGGAAAACTGATGGGCGGTTATTTATAATTTGAAACACTGACTACACTTCTACAAAAATAAATTAATTAGACACTATAACGAAAACTCCCTCTGGACCATTACTCTACAATCCCTTTCTGTATGCCTACCATCCACATATATTTAGCTTTAGTTCTATAAGGACATTTAAAAAATAATAATAATTATAGGAGGAAGAAATGAAGTGCTGCTGAAACAGGTTTGAAGGAGCAAGATCAGCACCACCAAGAACGACTTACAGATGTCATTTCATGGGCCCCCTTTGGACCAACAGAGGTGTGCAGTCTTAGAGTGGGCCCTGAACCCCAAGGGATCTGCACGCTCATGCAAGCTAAATAGTTCCCATCTGGGTTCCTACTAGATCATGTGAGGAGTTTTAAGACATGACATCACCTGAGCCTAACACCCCACAGATTGGACACCTGGTCTGAGTGGAGCATCATCGTTGTGTTACAAGTTGTTCCAGATGATACTAAGGCGAGGCCAGCGATTGGCGGAAGGGTTCCTGGACACATTTGTCAGAGATGGGAACAGGCTTTGGTCAAGGGCAGGTAATAGGGTACAGAGGGCTATGGGGGGGGGGACAGGAGAGCAGCCCTCGTTCTCATTGCCATGGGAATCATTGGACGTCTGTGGAAGGGAGAGCACGGGTAGACAGGAAGCAAAAAGCTCACAGTTTGGCTTTTACATAGGAGCTCACTGTCCCCGACTCTCTCTCCTGTGACAATGGACAGGAGCAGGTGGCATTTTTGGCATTTCAAGGTTCTTTTGCTCGTGAATGCAGTGAAAGCTGGTGAAGGGGTTGTGTTGATGCCCCTAAATGCACATTCTCGAGATGCCGCCATGGTTCCTCACATACCATCCCACAAGCAAACGACTTAGAGTAGTAGCACAATGAGAATGCAATGGCAGCTTCCCAGGTGCAGGTTCTGTCCTGGGTCAGAGGCTCTGTCTACTTTTCCTACAAAAACCTGTGGGTTTATAGCCTGTGACCTCTGATTCCCTACTACTGACGTTGCTGCCCAGCGAGGTTTGTCTTCACCTACTTGTTTTCTTTTCTTCTTAAGAGAGTCAAGGTCAGCTCTCTAGAATACTTCTGTTCTTTGTCCCAGAGCCTTCGCTCCTATACTGCTTACCAATTAAAAGTTCAAACACATACTTTTTACATTATTAATTATGAGGTGATTAATGTGAAATAAATTTATTTTCATCATTTCATCAATTTTTCTTGACCAATTCTTCATTTTTCTTTCCAAAATGTTGCATGCCACACCTCTCAGACAATGAAAGATTTTCAAACACCACAGCTAAGGACTTGAACTTTCCTCTGCAGCTACTTATATCTTCGTTGAATGCGGTTATTCTCATGGTGGTTTCAGTCATTCTCTGTGATAAGACATTCAACATGACAACCTTCGTTCATCTTCAACTCATAGACTCTTTTGCACCGCAAGGAGCCCATCACCTGGCACTGCAGCCGAGGCTGCATGGTCCACAATGCACGCATGGCTGATGGTGTCTCGCGTGCCCTCTGTTCTCTGCTGCCCAGGGAAAAGAAAGCAAGGTAACTGGCTTTTGAAGTAGAGGCTTTAATCTATCAGGCTTTATCCCTGTAAACTTTCATTATCTTCCACAATCATGTCACAGACATACTCTACTTGATCACTTTTTGCATTTTCAAGAAAGGTTATAAGAATCATTTTAATAACGTAGTTCAAGTATATGCAATCTTTTTCAAAGAAATGAAAGACTAAGCAGCAATAGCTCTAACTTATTTCATGTTGTCCATCCACTCAGGTAGGTGGGAATGAAGGATGCAGATGACACAGATAATAGGGCCACACATCACGGAGGAAGCCGGATCTTAAAATGTCAATTGGGATGCTCTGCTTCGGTGGAAAGGATCTGAGAAGCCCATGTTTCTTTCTGTTGCTGTCACAGAGGGACATGTCTCTTCAACATGTCCCTTGTTCTAACATCCTCTAGGGATTCTCCACCTTTTCCGTGATGTCCGTCACATTCCAGAGGGTGCCGACATCCTCCCCTTGGCCTGTGCGTGCCAGCGGGGTCTGCCTGCTCTTCTACTGCTTTGTGGCCTGGGAGAGTGTGCACATGCTGAGCAAATTTATGATGAGTTATTTTTTTAAGTTCCGCTCTTGCCTCATGTGTCGACTTTGCGAAGAAAGCAGTGGAGATCCTGTAATGTGGTGAAGAAATCCCAGCAGCACTGGGAACGGGTGGCATATATTTTCTGCTTTGTGATTTCTAATCCTAAGGAGCCTTCAAACATGACCCTAAAAAGTTCAGATTCAGTAGTTTCGTCACAACATAAGGTACCTCGATAAAATGAGGAAACCATTTTGTTTCACTGCAAAATGTCCTTTTGCTTTGTACGAAAGGACATGAGGCATTTCAAGTCCGTGTTCCCAATTCCTCCATGTTAGAACAGGTTAATGTATCTATTTCCCTCACAGAATCTGTCAATATTACAGAGGGGAGCTTAGAACATTGCCCACGAAGGTGGAAAGTCTTCCCTGTTATCTGATTTCTTAATAACTGTCATTTTATTATGCAACTTTTTCTATCCCAAGCTGCCCGGGTCACATGAGGAAGCCTATGCGCCCCAGTCAAAACAGCTTTAATCACTGTCTCAAGAACGGGGATTGCAGAGACTGATTATCAGAAGCTTCCAAGAGTCACAAGAGAAAATGCAGAGATACACAGATGAACCCAGCAATTTTCAGAAGTTTTTTTTGTAGTTCTCCAACAGGACATCTTTGCTCAAGGCCCTCTGTGATGGGTCCAGACATTGTCACTCCTCCTGAGGGAGCCCGTCGGCCACAGTTGTCAATTGTCTCTGAAAGAAAAACGCAGTTCACTCAGCGGACAGGGAAAGAGTTCTTATTTTGACAGAGAGAGGCAGAGACAGGCAACAATTAACTTGTTCAGCAAGTGTTCTGACTGATTCACCATAGATAATTTGGAGGAACTTATAGCTCTCCATTTGTTTTTAACCGAAATTTAAATAATATAAGGTTGGCCAAGTTAAAAGTACAATATAGTGGCAATTCAGTCCATACCATATTATACAAATATCACATCCAGTTCTAATGTATTTTTATCAGCCACTAAGGAAATACTTTAGGCGCAAATCAGTTGCTTCCATTCCCCTTCCCCCACTCCCTGGACACCACTAATATACTTTCTGTCTCTATGGATTTACCTATTATGAACATTGCTTGCAGGTGGAATCGAGTTTAACGTTCAGTCTTGGCCTCCGCGGTGAATGGGCACTGAAAAAGAAAATGCTCTTTTGTTGGTGTCAGCATGAACTTGCCTATTCTACCGAGAGAGGGAGCTCTTTATTTCACGTTCTAGTTCATGATCCATCCCCAGACACTTGCCAATTTAACTGCTTACTTTAGTTCCAACTGCAGAGATATTCCTGGGTCTCAGCCCCCCCGCCCTGAGGCCACATTTCGGTTCCCGCTGGGTTGCCTCAGCTTCACCAGCAGAACCTGTATGCAACCAGCTCGCAAAATAAGTTCTGAATTAAACCGTTTCTAACTTAGGAGGAAGACGTCGTAGTTTCCAACGTCAGTGGCTCACATAACTGTGACATTTTTTTTCTTAAAACTGTTAGACATAGTAACTTAAAATGCGGCGACTGTCCCACTAGGGACTAAAGAGACACGTAAAAGGAATCTTGGGCGCGAAGCCCCGGAACGATGAAGCCCTGGCAGCACCACGCCATTTCGCCCTTTCCGTTCAGATCCTTCCGAACACTGCACAGCATCAGCCTCTGCAGCATCTAGCCGCGGGCTGTTTGACCGCCGCCCCTCCCCCGCCTCTGCTCCGCCGGATGCCGTGTTTCCACCGTGTCAACAAGGAGGCGTGACCTAACTGTGGCCTCGCCCCTCCAGCTGTCGCTCCGCTCTGGTCCCGCCCACAGCCTGTTTTCTCCGCCCCCTTCCCGGTCCGCCCGCAGGCCAGGCCGCCCTTTCGGCCCCGAGCGCGGACACTCCCTCCGCGCCCCAGGGTAGGTGACCCGGTTTCCCCAAGGGCCGCTGCGTGGGTCTGACCTCTCACCGGGCGCCGCCGTCGGGGCGCCCGCCCTTTCCCTCCGCACGGCTGTTGCTGACAAGGGATCAGAGCTCCGGTAGCCGCGCTCACCCTGCTCAGCGCGAGTTTCTGGCTTTTTCGGCTAACTCTGTTCCACTGCCCTGCCTTCTCATGCAGGGGTCAGGGGTCGTCGTGGGCCTTACCGTCCCCGCAGCCGGCCCTTTCCCCTTTAGATTCCAGGTCTCCGCGGGGGCCCTCGTACTTCCCTGGGCGTGTGGGATGGCTCTGCGGCTCCTGCCTGCTTCTCAGTCTTCGGTCCACGTAGACCCGCCTTTCACCTGTTTTCCCTCGTTAACCCTTCCCTGACCTCTGCGTGTCAGGCGCCCTCGCCGCGTTCCGTGAGGTGGGTTCGCGGCCTCGCCCGCGCCCTCGCCCTCGAGGTGCCTGTGGCAGCGCCGGCCATCCCGGCCCAGGAGACGCTGGTTCCTCTCCCTGGTCCTGAGGTTCTGGAGACGGCGGCATCCGTCACCTGAAACAGCCTCCCCTCCCGTACTGGCTTCCCTTTCAGCCCCCGACCTTCTGCTCCTCAGGCCTCCCTTTAGAATCCCCTTTCCTCTGACCTTGTATTTGATTGGGGGACGTTGTCTTGCTCTGAGCCAGCCATTATTATTCCGTCCCATATTCCACCCTACTAGGACTGTGCGCTTCGGGGATGCAGGCATCTTATTCCATTCCACTCCTTCTGTGCGGCCCAGAGGGTCAGAAGAAATGGGGCCCCGGTCAGGGAAATAGAGAAAGTGAAGGGAGCCGAGAGGGAAAAACAGATGCCAATGTGCAGAATTAGTGAGGGACTTCTAGGAGGTAGTAGAGTGAAAGTATGGGACGGGGTGACATAGAAGTTCAGAGAAAAGTGGGATTTCCAGGGAGATGCCGGCAAGCAAATAGAGGGGCTCCGTGGAGGAACAAGGGGTTCTGTAATGAATCACGAATTCCTAATTAGGCAGTCATGGTGGGTAGTCACATCCCAGGTCTTTGACTTCTTTAAAGAAATGTTTTCAAGTCAACCTTCTCCGTTCTTATGCATCAAATGTAACACACCTTTGATGTGCCAGAAATCATGTCTCTCCATTCTTGACCATCCTCAAGAGCACATCATCTCCTTAGCTGTCCTGTAACCTATCCCTGCCTTGCTTTCGCTCATCTTCTTATGTTCCTTTCTTAATTTTAGATGTATAAAAGGAACAGCCAAACTGTCATTCTAGGGAGCATTTGAGATCTTGCTCCCCAGCGTGTGTTCTCAGTTTAGCTCTAATTGTCGAAATACCAAGAGAGGGGAACAAAATGAGGAGAATAGGAAAAAGGAATAAAGATATGGCGGAAGATACACAGAAGGGAGGAAAACGCATAAGAGTGGAGGAGGGGTTTCACTTCAGGGTATATATCCAATGGAAATGAAGTCAGTTTGAAGAGATTTGTGCACTCCCGTGAGCATTACTGAATTATTCACAAGAGCAAGGTGTGGAATCAGCCTAAAAGTATGCAGAGGAATGGAGAACACAAGTGTGATTTATATATTTACACGTGCGACGAAATACAATTCAGCCATAAAAGCGAAAGGAATGAACAATATGGATGAAAGTGGAGAACATTGTATTATGTTAAGAGAGCCACAGAGAGAAGCAAGTAGGATCTCGCTGTTTGTCTCGTGTAGAAATCTAACAACTAGAGAGAATGGTGGTTACTAGGGCTTGCAGTGGAGAAAATGAGATGTTGGTCAGACAATACAAACTTACAGTAAGACATCACCGTCTAAAGTACTGCATCATGAGTATGTGTAATCACTCTATATTACATATTTGAAATTTATTGAGATGAGTCCTAGTGTTCTCACCACATGGACATAAAAAATAGTCATTTGAGTTGTCCTTACCGTCATTTGTGATCATTATTTTACATATGTATTTCAAGTGATCGCATTGTATTCCTTAATTATACATATTTTTTTTGTTCGTTATGCCTCAATTAAGGTGGGAAAGGAAAAGCAGGTGGGAGATTTGCTAGTCTTGCCTCCTCTGGGCAGTGCTACATGGTGCTTCCCATTAGATTGCTGAGGCAATTTGCACTGTCATCTTTTGTGTCCCCTGAGGAGAAAGTGTCAGTGAAGCATTATGGGTGGGCCCAGTTCTAAGAATATTTAAAGGGTTTCAGGTGACACTTATCTTTATCATGGATCAGCAAGGCTCTGGGTCCTCATGACTTGGATATTAGATGTGTGGTGAATGTGAGGGGGCTCTGTTCTGCACCAGGTTAGATCAGTCCCAGGTTCATGACCTGAGGGAAAGTATTGGGTTAGTCGAGGTTTCCACCGTTGCAATGTATATGAAGGCATGACCAGGGGGGCAGCCTCACTTGTTGGTCTCTGGTAAGCAATTACTGTCCCTTGAATGCTTCCTTTGGCAGGGGCAGCAGACACTATGTTTTCCACTTGCTGAGGTCTTCCCTGTGTGATTGGTGGTGGCACAGGAAGGGAGTATGTTGTTAAAGGCCATATTTCAACTTTGTAGATTGACTTATGAAGACTTGTTGCCTGAGGAAGAAGCCCAACAGTGGAGGGACAGGAAATAAAGGGGTTCAGCAATGTCTCTTTCTCAGGGTAAAGTCATATTCTCATTTGATTGTTGTGTCTGTCTTTCTCAGAATGCTCTTTAACTTGATCTTCTCTGACTCTGAATTGTCCTTCCTGATGTTTGTTAATGCTCAACCTGGGCCTTTTTTAGTCCCTCTCATTTCTACTTAGAATCACTTTCACTGTGACCTAGTGACATGAGACTTGTGAAGGGGTTTTGCTGGGCATCATCATGGACAGAGCTTCACCTCTTGGATTTGGGACAGGACGTGGGCCCAGTCGCATCAGTGCAGTTGCGTGAAGGGGATTGTTCATGTCTGGATGCACAGTCCCTTTTATGTCAACCAGGATAAAGGTGATGCACATAGACTTCACGTGTTATTAGGCAAAAATACCTCAGTTCTGGAAAAGGGACCAATAGTCGGAAAAGTTTCCGACTGCTTTTATGATGCGTTTGAAGCTAAAGGATTGAATCACTGTTTTCAGAATCTTCATGATCGGGAATGGAGTGGAAATGGAGTGGAAAGTTCACATATGTCGGTGACAGAGAGTGTTTTATTCTCTCATTTTTTTTTATGGTGACATTGGTTAATGAAATCCAGTAAGTTTCAAGTGCACAATTCAACAGTAAGGCATACATATGTTGCATTGTGTGTTCACTGCCCATAGAGTTCTATCACCACACATCATGCATTTTAAAGTAGGAAATGAACTATAATGTCTGACAGTTGATAATATTTTAGGTTGTTTTTCTTACATTCATTTCTCAGGTTGCATTTTCTGCCTGTGGATTATATCCTTGGACATACAAAAGTTGTTTGATGCAGCTAAATTTCCAGCTTTATTGTTTTGCATATAAACACTCAGTTTCCCTTGCACAGTTTGTTGAATGGACTGACCTTTCTCTGGTTCAGTCTTGGTCATTCTTGTTGAAGATAATTTGATATATATGGTTCATGTATATGGAGTCATGCCAGTGTTTCACTAACCTGATAACTTTTGCTTTGTAATATGTTTTTTGACCTAAAAAGTGAAGCCTTTGAGTTTTATTTCCAGATTGTTTTATTTCTTCTTAATCTTTTTTCTTTCTTCTTCTTCTTTTTTTTTTTTCTTGATTCCAGTGTGCCTTTTGCTATTTCTTCCAGCATTGCCTTTGGAATTTTGATAGGGAATCCATCAAAGCTGTAGAATGCTTTTGGTAGAATGGATATTTCAATAATATTAAGTCTGGCAATCCATGAGTAATGGATGTCTTTCTGTTTATCTATACCTCCTTTGAATCCTTTCAGTAATGTTCTGTAATTTTCAGTAAAAAAGTCCTTCACTTTCTTGGCTATGTTTATTCCTTACATATGTCATCATTTATGATGCAACTAGAAATTGAATTAAAAAATTTTTTTTTAGATTTTTCATTGCAACTTATCTAAAATAGTTATCCTCTTCACATTTTTGTGTGGACAGTCTATAGCTTTTTATACGTAAGCTTATTTTGTGTAGAAAAGAGAATTTTACTTCTTTTCAATTTGGATGTCTTTAGTTTTTTTTCTTGTCTAAATATTCTGGCTAGAACTTATACTTTGTTGAGTCGTAGCGCTGCAAATACGCATCCTTGCCTTTTTCCACATCTTGGAGCTTCCACATGTTCAACATTGAGTATGAATAGCTGTGTTCTTTTCAAATATGGCTTTTATTATGTCAAGGCAGTTTACTATTAGTAGTTTCTTAAAAGGTTGTTGAATGTAATTAAATGCCTCCTCTGGATTAGTTGAGATCGTGTTTTTTTCCCTGTGTTCATTTTCTTAATGTGGGTTATTTGATTGATGTTTGTATGTTGAAACCTTCTTGCCTTATAGGAATAAATTTCATTCGGTCATGATGCATAATTGTTTTAATGTGCTGTTGAATTTGTTTTACCAGTATTTTGTTTTTGCATCAGTACTGATCAGGGATATTAGCCTGAATTTTTTTTTTTCTTTGCTATGTTTTTTTTTTTTTTTTTTGGTTTTGCTCTCAAAATCATGCAGCCTCTATAGAATGAGTTTTCAAGTGTTCACTCTTGAATTTTTTTGAAGATATTTGTCAGGATTGTTATTTTTCTGTCAGTGTTTGGTAGTATTTAGCTGTGAAGCCCTTCATTCTGAGTTTGTATTTTTTGTTACATGTTTTTGAATTGTGCTTGAATTTCTCTAGTTACCATTTGGTTCACATTTTCAATTTTTTAATGATTAGTTCTTGTATGTTAGTTATTAGGATTTACTCATTATCTTCTAGGCAATGTAATATTTTTGTGGTTGTTTTCCTTACCCTCTCAAAATCAATAAAAAATTTTTCTGTGACATCAGTTATAGTGGTCCCTGTTTCCTTTCTGATGTAATTTATTTGAATCTTTTCACTTTTCTTAGCATAGGTAGGAGTTTGTAAATACATACCTATCACATTGCACCTCTCACAGTGCCGCTATCACTGCATCTTGTAAACTTTTCCCCCCCTTTTTAATTCTCTTCCCTCCACACCCACCCCTGACCTATGGATATTGCCATCTTCCCTTGAGAATTGGATCTCTGAAGGAGGGGCGTCTCCTCCCACGCGCTCGGGGTGCACCCCTGGGGCCTGGCTCACCCAGGGCCTGGCACATCCAGGGTATGGTCCGTGGCTGTACCTGGGGCACAAACCCAGGACCTTCTGCGTGTAAAGCAGACGTGCTAACCACTACACTGTGGAGCCACACCCTGCATCTTATAAACTTTAGTCTGTTGTATTTTCATTGTTATTTCATCCAGATTTTAAAAAAGTTCTCTGTTTTATTTGAACTATTGGTTGTTTAAGAACTTGTTTACTTTCCACATTTTGCGAGTTTTTCATCTCTTTGTTTCTAGTGTCATTTCCTTGTGGTTGCAGAAGATATTTTTTAGGATTGCAGTTTGTAAACAGTTTTTCCTATTTGTAGCAAACTTGTGGTTGGTCAAATAGAATGTTTTATGTGTGCTTGAGAAATATGTGTTTTCTGCTGGTGTCTGGTGGAATGTTCTGTATATGTGTGTTAGACTCCATCACTGTGAGATTTTCAAGTTTTTGGTTTCCTTATGTGTCTGTATTTGGTTGTTGTATCAATGACTAAAACTGAAATACTGTTATTTCATACACTTACTGTGCTGGTGCCTATTTCTTGCTGCATTTCTGTTAACATTTACCTCATATATTTGGGAACTCTAATGTTATGTGCACCTCTAGTTATCGTTAGAGCCTTTTGGTGAAAGGACCCTTTTACGTCATAACGTCTTTTGCCTGTTGTCAGTTTTTGTCTTACAGTCTTTTATCTTGTGGAATATAGCCACCTCTGCTCTCTCTAGGATATGATTTGAATGGAATGTCTTGTTTCCTCCTTTTATTATTAGCCAATCTCTATCCTTTGATTTGCGAATTTTCACAGTTGGAGCTCTTTCACTCTCTGTCTCTATCAATCTATTTCTTTCTTTGTTTCTCTGGGTTTTTTTTTTGTTGTTTTTGTTTTTGTTTTTGTTTTTGTTTTGGTCTCTGTTGAGGCAGGAGTTGTAGTTAAGTAGTCTACATTTTCAGTTTTGTATAATGTTTTTACTAGTGTCCTTTACTATACGGTCTTCTAAAATGAAAATAAGTACAGCTGATACTTTTTTATTGATGAGATGCTCAAATACACATGAATAAAAATGACAATATATAAATTTATCCAAAAATACATGGTTTTTATGACAGTGTATGTTTTTATAAAAGATACCATTTCTTAAGTTTTACATTTTTTAGTGGTTATGATATCTTTAAGATATTTCATGATCTCAATTTTATCGTGTGCTTTAATGTTAATGATTTAACTAGATGTAAAAATAATATCACGTTATCTGCATGCGCACACATGCAAATGTGATGACCTTAATGTCTCAGTGTTGTAAACCTTGACTTTTTTTCAGGTTTTCTCAGAGTGCTTTGTCGGTGTACTTCTGAGGTCTTTCCTATTATATAGTTGTTTTATTTTTTTAGTTTTGGTCTAAACCCCAGCACCTGAGTTCAGGTGTTTGCTTGATCAAATCTTAGATTTTGAACTGAGTTGAGTTTTTTAGAATGTCTGTGATGCATTTTCTTCTCTGTAAGATGGGAACAGGTTTTTCTGCAGTGAGCTGTTATATTTAAAACAAGTTAAAACACGTAAAGCATTTAGACTAATGCACATAGGATGTGTTCTAAAACTTTTCATCATGCTTGTATTTGTCATCACAATTTAAGAATCTGAATTTTTAAAAAGATAATGTGGACTTTGTCATCTCTGATGACACTAGTCATGCTCTAGCTCATCTAGACACTGAATATCATTCAGTATGTAGAACATAACATTTAACCTTCTGTAGAGACAGCTCAGTGGTGAATTTTAATTGTAATTTCGTGTATTGTCTGCCAAATGAGAGGCCCTCCCTGATTATAGACTGTAGTAACTTTTTACAGGAAAATAATAGACACCAACATTATGGACACTTACTTTATTAAGAAATATCTGACATGGATCTGTAAGAACACTCCACCTGAATTGATGTTACTCTCATTCTGTGTGAAAGTAAGAATGTCATCATTTTTTTTTTAAATGTGTTTTCTTTCAGGGACGGTTGACACTCAGCGATGTGTTTATAGAATTCTCTCAGGAGCAGTGGGAATGCCTGGTCCCAGCTCAGCGGGCCTTTTATAGGGAAGTGATGTTGGAGAGCTACCGGAACTTGCTATTCTTGTGTGAGGATGACTTCCCTGCAGCGTAAGGATCTGCCTGCATGTCTCTTCATTTTCTGTTGGGTGCTTCTTGGGAGCCTCTGCCTTGCGTGACTGAGCTTGGAGCTCAGTTTATTAGGACATGGAAAAACTTCATAAGGTGGCATTAGGACTTTAACCTTGCCCTTTCTTTAGATGATCTGCCCACTTTGTGATACATCAATGGTTGTTCTTGAGCTTAATTTTTATAAAGCCCTTTGGCAACCTTAAAATATCTAATTTTTTTCCATCCCTGTATATTGATATCAGTAGCTTTTTGAAAAGAGCTCACTCTGCATATGACATAGGTTCCTATGCAAAGGAGGCGAGGAGCTGCTAAGTTTCAAGAGCCATCTGTACTATCCTTATTCCTAAGTTGACCAGAGATCAGGGATTCTGGCAGAACTACAGGTCTTCATGCTCCTTTCTTCTTATGTGCAGGAATTTCTGTTCCTCATCTGTATATTGTCTCCATTTTGGAGCAAGGGAAAGCACCCTGGACTCTGGAGAGCGAGTTGAACATGGCACAAAAACCAAATTGGTGGGAATATATAGAAGGTGTGAACACAGGTAAGAGCTTGGGAAGAGAGAGAGGAGGCTGCAGACTTCATTGTGTTTGCAAATGCGCCCCAAGTGAGAAAGTTCTTTAGGTAAGCAGAAGTTTATTTCTGGGGAACCTCAAAGGTAATTTTTCTTCTTTCTAACTTACCCATCTGTCCTTCAAGGTTAAATTTTATTTTTTCACCCTCAGTAGGACTGCAGTTCCAACAGACACAAAGGCAGAATCTTTATAGTTATCCCAACACTGTTCTTTGGCCAGCATGACATCTTTGGCTCCTTGAGTCCGGGAACATGGGGCTGGCTGTGTCACCAGTCTCTGTCTACCTGGTGTCTCCTTCTAGACTGGGTTCCATCAAATGCTTGGTTCCCAGACCATATAAAATAGAGCCTAGGCTTTGTAGTCCTCCCACCTTGGACCCGTCCCATTGCCGTTTCCTGTGGTTGGAAGGACGGATCAGAAGAGAGGTCATGCTATCTTTCTGTTTGTTCCATCTGGTGCTCTAGGCTGCACTTTCTGATGCTCTGTCAACCTGTTCCAGACCCTCACAGTTTTTCTCTTCTTTTTCTTCCCACTTCAGAGGTTTGTGTCACAGAGAGGTGGGTAGGATCTTTTATAACTGTTATGAAGAATTCTCTAGAGACAGTGGACAGAGAGATCATTTGTTCCCCAGTCCTCCACGAGGTGTGTATTTCAAACTCCCAGGCTCATAGTGTGGTGTCTGGTGGTGATCCTGCAGTGTCTGACCCTATTCCTTACACATCTCTCTCTGTACCATGTGACCTCATCTGAAAATACAGACTCTTCCAGATTTTATATTCTCTATAGTTCACATGGTTTGCCTCTGAACCTTGCCCTTGAACTACACATTCCTGAGGTTTGATACTTCCCTGTCTTTTTTTTTTTTTTTTTTTTTTTTTTTTTTGCTGGTGTCATTGACTTTTAGGGGATGGACAACTGGTGGGCTCTCCTGTAGAGTAAGTATCCTTGGTCATAGAACATTCTTGACGGAGATGCTTTGACTCATGTTTCAATATTATCCTACTACACACAGAAGCAGCACTTGGAGCTGCCTGATAGAGCGTTCAGCATGTCTCAGGACACCGATGTAGAAAGCGTCCTGACACCTGGACTCATAAGTGTTTTCACTTTTCTTTCTTATTGGAGGAGTGTCAGTAAGTGTCTGATAACGTGGATCATGTACACGTACATGTACTAAACAGAGAGAACATTGTTCAAGTTCACAGCCCCCTGTCCTTGAGGCTACTGACTAAACTTGTCCACACCATGGTTCTCAATCTCTGTGTGGGCAGTTTTGCATGCTGCCTCAGCAGGTACAGTTTTGAAGGTTCTTTTTGAGGGAGCTTAGGAAGTTGAATGTTGCCTCAATAAAGTCACCGTCATTTGTTTTTGTTTAACTCACCTCTCCTTTCTTCTTGCACATTTTCATGCTTTATAAATGAACTTGAGTTTTATTTAGTCATCAGTTTTATATTCTCTAGTGTTTTATATTTACTGAGTGTGAGGGTGAAATTGGGGAATGGACATTATTTGATATATATAATGGTATTTCCTTCTTTAGTGGTGAGTATAGCTCATCAGCCTTTTTCTGTAAATCTTCAACTTGTTTCAGAATATTTTGAAAAGATATTTTTACTACTTGTTGCCTGCTTTAATACCTCATATTAAGTTACTCTTTTTTCAAATTGAATTCAGTACAAGTTTAATTTGAGAATTTGCAATACCTTGCAAATTTTTATGTCACATACATAATTCCAGGCATAGCATTAAATTTGTTTTAATTGTATAAGAATCAGTTTTTCTATAGAATGTTTTCAATTTTCTTTCTACAATTTGTTGATTTGTTTTGTAAGTTTCATTGCATTTTAATATCTTGGTATAACTCCTCTAATTTTACTTGCCTGATGTGGAACCATCATGTCCACTTTGTTCTACTGTATTAATTTTTAAGTATTTCATTGTCATTGTATTTTATGGGACAGTTACCTGATTTCTTTTAGAAACTTCTTTCCCACTGTTCTTTATAACACCTGCAAAATTTCTAAAGTTCTGGAAATTGCAATTTTAAGCATACACATGAAGACAATTTTTTTTCAACTTTTTGCATCCGAATCTATATGTAGACTGTACCTGGGCACTACAGGTCCTCAGGGGGGATCTGCCCTCGTGACCCAGTTGCCTTCCACAGGCTCATCGTTGTCGTTGGGGAATTTCAGCATTGGAACTTTAAGAGACACCACGTTTAGTCTATAGGGGATGGTAATTCAGTGTTTGCTTTTCAGAGACCCACCCTACTGGGTTTATTAGCAGCTACAGTATTTCACCTTTAGAACAGCGGTGCATAAGAATTCAGATTATTTTTTATCCTCTGATTTGTATTATTTTCAGTTTTTTGATAGTAGCCATCATAATGGATATGTGGTGATACAGTGGTTGAGATGTGCGTTTCCTGATGATTAGATATACTCAACGTCTCTTCACATGTACGTCATCTCTAGAGAAATGTCTGCTCACGTTCTTTGCCCACTTTTAATTGAGATGTGTACGGTTGTTGATATTGAGTGTAGAAGTTATTGATACTGTGATTTATGATCATAAATATATATGTGATCTTTGTCCCCATTTCTGACTCCGGCTCCAAAGGCTTGGAATTCCCTCAGTGATAGGAGCAATGGGGAATCTCCTGGTACGACCCGTGATCTCTTGTCCTCAGTTCCTGCAGTCTCTTCAGGGTTTTAAAGGTGAAATTGTGGTCTTATTTATATCCAGCCCCTTTCGGTCACAACTCTGTATATGTGAGTTAGGTGACTTTTGGAAATCCCCAGCGACAGGTGGCTAGTTGTCAGGGGAGCCAACCATACAATTAGAGGTTTGGACCCTGACCTTTTGGGAAGGGAGAAAGGCAAGATTGAGTTCAATCACCAATGCCCCAGTGATTTAATCAGTTACTCCTATTTAATGAGGTCTCCCTAAAACCAAAATGAGAGTGTTCCAGATTAGTGAACCAGTGGTGACTGGGGAGGGTGGAATGCTAGGAAGGGCATGGGAGCTTCTGGCCCTTCCACCATAGGCTTCCCAATGCATGTCTTCATCTGGGTTTTTTTGCCTTTATTTTTCCTCAAATCAGTGATGTGTAGTCAGTATAATGTTATTTTCTCCTATTCCATGGTTTGGCTTTTCACTCGGTTGAGTGTCTTCTTTGCTGCACAGTAGTTTGTAATTTTAACATAGTTCAATTTATCTGTGTTTACTGTGGTTGCCTGTACTTTGGTGTCATCTTATCTCATAATAAATCATTGATGAATCCAATGTAAGTTATCCTACATTTTATTTTAGGAGTTTTATAGCTTTCAGTCTTATGGTGAGTTTTTCCATGTGGTGTAAGGAATCGTTACGTTTTTTATATTTATATAGTGTTTTCTCAACACCTTTGGTTGAATAGTCTGTTGTTGTTTTCTATTGAGTAGTGTTGACATCCCTGTGGAATGTCATTTTTTTCCCCATTGAGTGGTATTGACAACCCTGTGGAATATAATCTACCTCAGTTTATTTTTGACACCTCTATTCTATCTCTGTCTTTATTTCAGTACAACATAGGTTGATTAGTTTAGCTTTGTAATAAGTTTTGAAATATGGAGCTATGTGTTGTTAGATGGCTTAGGATATTGCATGTTTTGTACTGCAGACTCAAGAAAGTTACTTCTGTTTAATAAGATATGTCAACTTTCTAGCATCTTTCTTATGAGATACTTTTTTGCTTGCATCATTTTCTGTGTTTTTCTTTTGTAACATCTTCCTGCACCTAATCAATTTTCAAGGCACAGAATCTGTATTACATCTATTGTTGGCCAGTGTACTGGATGAGTAAATGGCCCTGTGTATATAGGGAATGATCGACTGTTATAGATTCCCAATAGAAAATCCCAACAGTGAGTTTTGGCTCCTTCTGATAGTCTTTATAATGTTGTGTCTTTTCCTGACGTGTTATTTAGAAGTCAGTGATACCCATGTAGTTTCCAGTTCTTGTATGTGGGCGCTTTCTAGAACAGAAATTCTTTCTTCATTAACGGGAATGTTTCGAATTCGAGAAAACTCACTTTCTGTAATTTGGGTAATTATTATTCACTGTCACTTTTCTCATTGGTTCTTAGAATCCTTTTTTTTTATTATTAACTTTCATTGTGACAGACAGATGATGGTCTTTCACATTTATTATGCAATGTAACTGCCATGCATCACTTGTTGATGTTCTCAAATGCCAGTTATCGTGGGTCCAGATAGTTTGATGATGATACTTAGTTTTGTTTTCTAAGCATGTTTTGATGCTTTAATTTTCTTCATGGTATATTTATTGTATAATTTTAGACTACTATGTATTTTTATGATGTATATGTTTTTCATTATTTATTTATTTATTTTTATTAGTTTGCTTATTTATTTTTTTATGGTGACATTGGTTAACAAAATCCAGTAAGATTCAGGTGTACATTTTAACTGTAAGGCATATATATCTATGTTTATACTGTGTGTTCACTTCCCATAGTTAGATTACTTTCTGTCGCCACATATTTGACTCCTTTTACCCCAATTACCTCCTGCTCCCCCCACCTCCTCCCCTCTGGTAACCACTAGTCTGTTGTCCATGCCCATGAGTCTCTGTTTGTTTGTCCTATTCATATGTTGCTTTTAGGTTTATATCCCACATATAAGTGATGTCATGTGGTTTTCAACTTTTTCTGCTTGGCTTATTTCACATAGCATGATTATCTCAAGGTCCATCCATGTCCTTGCAAATGACAGTATTTCATCTGTTCTTATGGCCAAGTAATATTCTATTGTATATATGTACCACAGCTTCTTTAGCCAATCATCTATTGTAGGATACTTCAGTTGCTTCTATGTGCTGGCCACTGTGAATAATGCCACTATGATTATTGATGTACAAATATTATTTCGAATATGAGTTTTCAAGTCTTTGAGGTAAATACCCGGTAGAGGGATTGATTGTTGGATCACATGGTAGATCAATTCTTAGTTTTTTGAGGAACCTCCATACTGTTTTCCATAGTGGCTGTACTAATTTGCAGTGCTAGCAGCAGTGTATCAGGGTTCTTTTTTCTCTACATCCTCTCCAACATTTGTTATTACTTGTCCTGTTGCTAACAGCTGTTCTAACAGGTATGAGATGGTATCTTATTGTGGTTTTGATTTGCATTTCCCTAACAGCTAGCAATATTGAGCATCTTTTCATATGTTTGTTGGCCATTTGTATGTCCTCTAGGGAGAAGTATCTGTTCAGGTCCTCTGGCCATATTTTGATTGGATCTTTTTGTTGTTGTTGTTGCTGTTGTTACTGTTGTTGTTATTGAGTTGCATGAGTTCTTTGTATATTTCAGATATTAGGCCCTTATCGGAGGCATTGCTTGCAAATATATTTTCCCATTCAGATGGTTGTCTCTTTATCTTGTTGACGCTTTCTTTTGCTGTGCAGAAGCTTTTTAGTTTGATGTAGTCCCATTCATTTATTTTTGCTTTTACTTCCCTTGCCTTTGAGGTCAAATTCATAAAATCTTGTTTAAGTCCAAGGTCGTTGAGTTTAGTTGCTATATTTTCCTCTACACATTTTATTGTTTCAGGTCTTATATTCAGGTCCTTAATCCATTTTGAGTTAATTATGGTGTGTGGTGACAGACACAGTATAGTTTCATTCTTTTGCATGAGGTTTTCCAATTTTCCCAGCATCGTTTATTGAAGAGGATTTTCTTTTTTCCACTGTATGAATTTGACTTTTTTTGTCAAAATTATTTGCTCATATAAATATAGGTTTACTTCTGGACTCTCGATTCTGTTCCACTGGTCCGTGTGTCTGTTTTGCTGCCGATACCATGCCATTTTGATTATTGTTGCTTTGTAGTATAACTTGAAGTTGGGCAGAGTGATGCCTCCAGCTTCATTTTTTTTTCCCCTCAGGATGGCTTTGGCACTTCGTGGTCTTTGTGCTTCCATACAAATCTGATGATTTTTTTGTTCTATTTAAAAAATGCCGATGGGATTTTGATAAGGATTGCATTAAATCTGTATAATGCTTTGGGTAATAAGGTTGTTTTAACTATGTTGATTATTCTAATCCAAGAACAGGGAATATCTATCCATTTTTTTTGTATCATTTTTGATTTCTTTTAATGGGGTCTTACAGTTTTCATCATATAGGTCTTTCACATGTTTTGTTAGATATATTTCTAGGTATTTTATTCTTTTTGTTGCAATTGCAAAAGGAATTATTTTTTCTGCTTTTTCTAAAACTTCATTATTAGAATGTAAGAACACTATGAGTTTTTGAACATTGATTTTTGTATCCAGAAATGTTATTGTATTTGTTTATTGTTTCTAGTAGTGTTCTTGTGGAGTCTTTAGGGTTTTCTATATAGCGAATCATATCATCCGCAAATAGTGACAGTTTGACTTCTTCATTTCCTATTTGGATGTCATTTATGTCTTTCTTCTGCCTGATTGCATTCTCTAGGACCTCTAATCTTATATTAAATAACAGTGGTGATAGTGGACTGCCTTGCCTTGTTCCTGATCTTAGGGGGAAAGTTTTTAGGTTTTCACTATTAAGTATAATATTGGTTTGTCATAGACGGCCTTTATTATGTTAAGGTACTTTCCTTTTATACTAATTTTTTTGAAGCATTTTGATCAAAATCGATGCTGTATCTTGTCAAAGGCTTTTTCTGCATCTATTGATATGATCATAGGATTCTTATTATTTAATTTGTGTGGTATATCACATTAATTGATTTATGTATGTTGTTGATATGACTCATTTTGGAACTCACTGAATTTTTTTGGAAGTACTATCCTGAATTTTCTGTTATTTAAGTCTCATATGTTTATGTCTGTAAGCTTATTTTCTGGAGATTTTTCTCTTTCTTTCTGAGAAGTCTTCTCACCTTGGTTGTTCATGGTGTTTAATGAACTATTTATCCACCTGGGCATTAATGGAAGTGTATTCTGCTTCCCACTCCCCCAAAATAAGATTTATTATATAAGGGTCTCTCTTTAGCCTGTTGCAAAGAAGGTGTTTTTCTTTTAGTGTACAGTAGGTGGCATCTAAGCCTCTTGGATCCCTGCTTTATATAAAGCCTTAATAATGCCAATTTTTTCTTATAGATTTTTAATCATGCTCACTACTCTCAGTCCCTGTCCATTTTAGCGACAGTTTCGGATCGTTTGCTCAGATTTCCCTCAGGCTCTACAGTGTTCGGTCTTAAAAGGGTATCAGGGGGAGGGGTGATCTGGGTTGGGGGTTGGGGCTGCAGCTCAGCCTTGGTTTTGCAACCGCGGCTGGTAAAAATCAAGTGTGGTTTCTCTGCTGTGCTCGCTTCTCTGCTTTTTGCCATGAAGACTGGTCCCTGCTGTTGGAAGTGTGGATCTCACAGTACTCCGAGGCAGGGCTGTTCAGGGATTTTGCCACACCATCCCCACTCCCCCTTATGCCTATAGGGAGCTCTGGCTGTGAGAGGTAGCTTCTTTGTTTCTCCCAGTCCACCTCCTGACACCCGGGGTTCTAATCTGTGCTAGCTTTTATGTACAGGTCCCATGCTCAGATGTGCTGGTGTATACTTTGGGTGTTTTTTGTTGAGGTTAAGATGTTCAGTTTATTGTTTCAAGGGAGAGATCTGGGGACGTCTCTCACTCCACCAGGTTTCTGATGTCACTAGACTTCTCTTTATTTAGATTATTTTTTAGATAATGTTGTTTTAGATTCTTTTACCATTATATTACATTATCTTTAGTACTTATGTTCAATATGTATGTTGAAAGCATATAATGTATGTTTTCCTGTAGTTATGAGATTGCAGTATGGTTACTAACAAATGGTATGTATGCATTTTGGAATCTTGGTGGAGAAATACCCTACACTTGAAAGCTAACAAGTTTGCACAACATGAGTTTATCATAGGCTTATTGAAACTAGGCTATTCTTATGATTTGCATGTGACAACTATTTTTTCTTTTAAAGAATCCTGTTTGTTATTTTAGTAGTTCAAGGGTCATGTTTGGGAAGTTTCATAACTGTGTTCAGTATAACTTTACTTTTAGTATAATGTTAGATTTCAGCATGAAACATTTATAAATGAATTAATTGGGTAAATATGTGCTTTTAATTTTTTGTAGATAACTCTCCATATGTAATCAAGAAATTAAAATCAACAAAACCTAGTAATACAGTAGGAGCATTCCAAAGAGTGTTGTTTGGAAGACATGAGAAGGAAAGACATGTAATCAAAGATTTTTACTTCCGGGAAATCCAGGAAGATATCCGTGCATTTGTGTGTCAGCAGAGAAATAATGAAAGTAATCTCAAAGTAACACCTGTAACTCCTAAAAAACGTCTCACTGAGAGAAGAGGAGAACATGGTAGTGAGCATGCTGGAAATGATTCTATTGAAAACAGGCCTGGAATGAGGTTTCACTTACATCGGGCTGATATAGAGATATTTCAGACTGAAGGGAACATTGATGAATGTAATCCATTCGAGAAGTCTTTAAACAATAATTCCTCCATCTGTCCACTTCAAAGAGTTTTTCCTAATGTCCAGTCCACCATTTGTTCTGTATATAGGAATGATTCTAGGCATCCCTCAATACTGACAAAAGACCTGAAAGCATGCAGGAATAATTCTTACCAATGTAGTGAGTGTTGTAAAGACTTTAGTACACATTCAAGCCTAAGTGTGCATCAAAGAATTCATACTGGAGAGAAACCTTACAAATGTGAGTGCGGCAAAGCCTATAGGGTACATGCAAGGCTAATTAGTCATTATGTAATTCATAGTGGAAAGAAACATTACAAATGGAATGAATGTGGAAAAGCCGTTAGGGTGCGTTCAAGCCTCAGTTGCCATCCGTCAGTACATACTGGAATGAAACCTTATCAATGCAGTGAGTGTGGCAAAGCCTTCAGTTTGCGAAAAAAGCTAACTATACATCAGAGAATCCATACTGGAGAGAAACCTTACAAATGTAATGAGTGTGACAAAGCCTTTAGGGTGCGTGCAAGCCTCAGTTGCCATCAGTTGGTCCATACTGGAAAGAAACCCTACAAATGTAATGAGTGTGGGAAAGCCTTTATAGTGCATTCAAACCTAAGAGTACATCAGAGAATCCATTCTGGAGAGAAATCTTACAAATGTAATGAGTGTGGTAAAGAGTTTAGTGTGCATTCAAGCCGAACTAGACATCAGAGAATCCATACTAGAGAGAAACCTTACACATGTAACGAGTGTGGCGAAGCTTTTATTTTTCATGCAAGGCTAACTGGACATCAGAGATTGCATACTGGAAAGAAACCATACAAATGTAATGAGTGTGGCAAAGACTTCAGTTCGTATTCAAGCATTATTACACATCGGAGAATCCATACTGGTGAGAAATCTTACAAATGTAATGAGTGTGGCAAAGACTTTAGTTCTCGTTCAAGCCTAACTAGACATCAGAGAATTCATACTGGAGTGAAACCTTATAAATGTGATGAGTGTGGCAAGTCCTTTAGTGTGTATGGAAGCCTGACAAGTCATCAGGTAATTCATAGTCGAGAGAAACCATACAAATGTAATGAGTGTGGCAAAGACTTTAGTGCCCACTCAAGCCTCAGTAAACATCAGAGAATCCATACTGGGGAGAAACCTTACAAATGTAGCGAGTGTGGCAAAGCCTATAGTTTGCGTGCAAGCCTAACTTATCCTCAGTTAACTCGTAGAGAGAAACCATACAAATGCAGTGAGTGTGGCAAAGCCTATAGTGTCCGTGCAAGCCTAACTAGTCGTCAGTTAATTCATACTGTAGGGAAACCTTACAAATGTAATGAATGTGGTAAAGAATTTAGTGCCCATTCAAGCCTAAGTACACATCAGAAAATTCATAGTGGGGAGAAACTTTACAAATGTAGTGAATGTGGCAAAGCCTATAGTTTGCGTGCAGGCCTAGCTTACCATCAGATAACTCATGGAGAGAAACCATACAAATGTAATGAGTGTGGCAAAGTCTATGTTGTCCGTGCAAGCCTAACTAAACATCAGAGAATCCATACTGGAGAGAAACCTTATAAATGTAACAAGTATGGCAAACTCTTTAGTGTACATGCAAGCCTACCTAGTCATCAAATAATTCATAGTAGAGAGAAACCGTACAAATGTAATGAGTGTTACAAAGACTTTAGTGTGCATTTGCCTAAATATACATCAGAGAATCCAAGTGGACAGACACCTTTTAGATGTAATGATTGTGGCAAGGTGTTCAATAACAAATCTCACCTTGTGATTCATTAGAGAATGCACACAGCATGGAAACATTAAAATGTATTGAGTGTGGCAAAGCCTGCAGTGTACGTTCAAGCTTGCCAACAGATACCTCATACTGGTGAGATTCCTTAGAAATGTAGTGGGTGTTGCAGTGCTTTTAGGTATTGGGTTAAACTCAGGATTTACCAAAATTTCATCATTGCACATGCCATGAATATGGCAAATTTTAAAATTAGAGCTCATTCTTTGCTAGCTATAAGAATATGTGTCTTGGAGAGAGAGCACGAAAATTAATGTGTGGCACAATGTTTATACAAAGATCAACAGTTGGAAAACATTGGAGCAATTCCTTACAGTTGTAACGAGTGTGGCAAAGTCATTAGAGTTCAGGTATTATGTAAGAATAGAGACTCCACAGTGAAGAGAAATTATATAAATATGTGCCAGAGCCTTTATTTGGGCCTTTCAGTTCTCTAGACAGCAGATTTGGAGAAATCACACAAATGTAATGTGTATGTTGATGCTTTGACAAACGATAAAACTGGGACAGAAGATAACATTTTGGAGGATAACCTTATAAATGTAGTGAATGTCATAAGGCTTTTCATCAAACATCTATATATTTTGGATAATGACAGATTTAACTGAAGACAAACTATACTGAACACAGAAATAGTAAGCAATTGTGTCCTCAAGATTCACCCAAGAATTAATGCAAATGTAATGAATGTAATTAATTTTTACCCAGTTCTCACAACCAGTTCCACAGTGAATAATCCATACTAGAAATAATTGTCTCAGTTTTCTGAAATTAACTGAAGACATTACATATTGCAGAAACATTACAAATTAAACATGTTAAAACTCTGGATATGTTATATCCATATAGGCTTTGCCACACTCACTGCATTTGTATGGTTTCTCTCTACGAGTTAACTGAGGATAAGTTAGGCTTGCACGCAAACTACAGGAACAATGATGTACGTGTACAGACAGCACATTATCTTTAGTGTTTATAATACTTAGTTTCGTTTCCTTGAGTACATGACTGTGAGTTTTATCCTGAAGTCCAAGGTCTGTTGAACTTTTGCCTTTCTTCCGGGCCTTTCATGCTGGTCTCTGGAAAACAATCCATTTAATAAGAGGGTGTACTTCATTGTTCATGGTTCATTTATATCCATGTCCCCTGGAAAAATGACACTGGTTGTATGAATTAGCATCAGGGAAGGCAGAGAATAATGGAAAACTACGTACTACATCTTCATACTTGACTAGGTGCAGGTTGCCAGTCCTTGTACGGGGCGCTGCCAGTCATAGGAAAGAAGTCCCCATCAACTGCTCTAGGTAATAGAGCAGGTCCAGAAATGAAGGTCCTGGGCTTTGCATGGGAGGAGAGTGATAAGTGAGTAGGGGATGATTAATGGTAGAAATGCAGAAGATGTGGAAACTTTCTCCATAGAATGGCAATAAACATGTATCAAAGATTCATGGAAAATTTGTCTTATTCTTGGAAATGGCTGAGAGAGAAGTTACCTGAGAGGGAAAGTAGATCAAAAGAACCAGGATAGTATGCGGGTGTGAATGATTCTCACAGAATTGCTGCCATTACCTTTGCCGGATTCATTGGGACTATATCTCAGGGTTCATGTTTTAATGAATAAAATATAATTATTTCTCATAGCCTTAATGAATCATGTTTCTCGTACTAGCACAGTTTAATCCCATTTCCATCGGGCACTTCATGACATAAACTAGCAATGTATCATTGGCCTCTCAAGGTCAAAGGTATCTGTAACAATTTTATTTCATGATGGGATCAAAGAGCATATGAGTTAGCACATATGTACTCACAATGCGTCCCTGGGTTATTCTCTCTACATTCTGCCCCATGGCATTTATGAGGCTGCAATCAAAATATCTTACCCAGAAGTCGACTGGCTGCATCTTAGGATAATTCTGCTTTTAATTTTTGAGAAACACCATACTTTTTTTCAGGTGATTTCCTCCAATTTACAGTTCATTTGACTGTACGTAAGGATTTAACTTCTTAACATTGTTTCAACACTTGATTTATTTGTTGATAGTGGTCTTCGTATTTGGCTGAAGTGCTATCTCATTGTGTTTTTCTTTTTAAGAAGCAGATACAAACATGTTTTGCATGAGCATAAACCACTGGAAATATACATGTACTTGAGAACAGATATGTAGGAGAAGCAGAAATCTAAGGATGATTTTGTCTTTAAGAGCAGTTTGAGATTCAGAAGAAAACTGAGTAGAAATTAGAGAGTTCCCATATGCCTTCTGCCCCATGTATAACCTCCCCTCCACACCTCCCCCCCCCCACCAGTGGTACATCTTTTACGTAGATGAAACTACATTGACACATTATCCCTCAAAGTTTATTGTTTAGGGTTTGAGTAGGGTTATTTATTCCATGGGTATGGACAAAAGTTATAGTGACATGTATCCACCATTATAGTATACAGTTTAGTTTCACAGCCTTGTGTATTCTCTGTGTTCTGCTTATTCTTTCCTCTTCTAAAACTTAGCAACCAGTGACCTTTTTACTATATCCATTATTTTGCCTTTTTGAGAACGTCATATAGTTGGAATCATACAGTAATTAGCCTTTTCAGATTGGCTTCTTTCACTTAATATGAGATAATTCATACTGGACAGAAGCCCAGTAAGTAAAAAATGTGGCAAAGCCTGTAATTGGCTTTCACATCTTAGTGTGAGAGAAAACCCTACAGAGAAGTCATAAATGTAGAGATTTTGGTAAAGGTTGTGTGTGTGTGTGTGTGTGTGTGTGTGTGTGTGTGTGTGTGTGTGTGTGTTCATGTCTTAATAAACAAATCATACTGGAACAAAGCCTTACAAATGTAAAGAATGTGGCGAATAATTCAATCGGCGTTGAAGTATACTGACCATGAGAATTCATAGTGGAGAGAAACCTTAAGTCAGGAATGTGAGAAAATCTTTCTGGACCTACTGCCTCACTACATATCAGAATGCCTGCTAGAGAAAAATTGTACATTCTGAATCCATGATGAAAGGCCTTCATCCAAACTATACGCTTCAGATAATCCAACAGAATTCAGTCTGCAAAGTGATTAAAGATATAAAAAGAGTGAGGAAGTATTTAATCAAAAATCACATCCGAAGTATTACAGAATTGACGTTAGAAAGTAGTAAGCCAAGAACACTTTAGAGATCATTAAACCAGAATACTTGTAGAGAATAAGCAAAATTTTAACTTAGAAACTCTACTTGTTAATACACTTCAAAGTATCAAGGGATTTGATGTTTGGACAGGTATAAGTATGTGTCTATATATTAACAGTACGTGAGGTTTATTGAAAAGGAAGTAAGTGCTTCCACTATCAAATCACTTGATCCTGTGTTGTTACTCACTGTGTGTGTGTATCCTGGGGTTGGTTGATGATGACTTAGGAGCTGAATGCCCTTTGCTCTTGTATATTAGGTGGGATTCACTCCCATCTGTTTTTCCCTTGATTACTGAAGGCACAGTATTGTATGATGTATGAAGAAAATTGACGCGAAGATGGTGTTCATGCTCAACTTAGAATGTTGATGGAAGTCACCATGACACAGGTATTCAGGTCATCAATTTTTGCATTAATATAAGAAGAGCATTCTTAATTTAAAATAGTTTTACCAATTGCTCTCTAAGAAGAATAAAGTGGCAATTCATTCTGATATGTTTTTGTAGTATCCATGGTTGGAATTATAAATATGATGTGATGTGAATGAATTAAAGAGGTCTTTAGAGATAACTGAGAAACTATCGATAAGTCTTTTTAAGTGTATAAGATTATTGTACATTTTGGTTTACTAAGCAATGAGCCCTCAGTCTTGAAAATAATAGAAAATACCATGCTCAGGTTATTATACCAGAAGAACCTAAATGCTGCCTGATTGGTTGTGAATTGTCATGCTTTGCTTAGACTATTTGTGAACTTAATATATTTCATTAATGAAGCTGAATAAATTTAAATCTCTTCAGACTGATGTGTCATGAATGAAGTGTTATTCTGCTGTATCCCACCTTATTCAAGGTTGTAGGTAACAAAATGCTATTTAGCAATGCACTTGAATCACCATTAGCAATTTTTTTCTTCATTATCTGTTGTATCTACTGGAACATTATAATCATTAACATGAGATGATATAGGAGTATTTTTGAGAGTTTAGCTAAACTACATGATATTGCTGCCTTGGCATTTATTTAAATATATTACTCTAGTAAAATGCACAAGATGCCACACATTTGATTTCCATTTTGCATAACGATCTTAAAATATTAGACAAATCTTAACTTCTTTCGTAATAGCTTTACTTTATGAATGCATTAATACATTTGAGTATAGGATTTGAAATTAGTAAATTTTCTCTCTACATAATTATAATACATGTTAATGATTCATGTCCTACTTTACATTACACCGTAATATTTAATAATTCTTGTGATAAGTGATGTTAAATTTTGTTTCTGGTACAAAAGCAAATGAGCCCTTCTGTTGCCATCCTAATCTTTAGCCGTTCTTGTTTTTATTAAATACAAATTGGTCATCTTGCTGCATTCAATAGTATTGCACTCAGAACATCTACATTTTGTTAAGACCTCTCCAATTTTATGCATCCTTTATATTGGCCTGAGAAATATTTACACAAAATGGAAACTTGTTATAATTCAAATTATAAAATAAATTACTATCAACTTGAAATATATTGGCAAGTTATACGAAGAGCTATTTATATATCTAGACTCTTGGAAAGACAGCTAAACTGATGTCTCTTTGTATCATAGTCTTGAAATGTGTTTGGTTTGTTATCAACCCTGCAAGGCTGAAGTTGTATCTTGCCTGGGGTATGAATTGATTCAAATCATGTATTCCTCCACCCATGCATGAATTCTTTTTCCTTAATAGTTTCTGACTTACAGATTTGGAAAGAATAAAGAAATCCTCCAGTACATAAATGACCTTTATAGCAGTGTTTTGGTTATTAAAACTGCACTTTCATGTACTGGTATATTCATTCCTCGGAAAGCTTCTAGTGGAAGAAAAACTATTTCTCATTCGAAACCAATGACAAATGGGAATATTGGATTTAAGTTGGATATATATATGTAGCCCATGTCTCATATTTCCATGCAGGAAACTCTAGCTCAAAGGGAAACACTCCCAGAAAACTGACTAGATGTCAGGCAGGGCTTGGCTGACTATATATATATTTTTTTATATATATATTCATATATGCATTTATCCAGTCTTCCTGGACAGCAGGGAAACAATAGTAAGATGCTACTTCCTAGAATCTAGAAAGGTGAATATAAAAATATAAAATTTGTAATAAATTTTAGTGAGGTGGAGGATCTTCCATTGATCCTCCATTGCAGATGGAAGTACAAAAAGTACATGCAATTAGGAAACGTATTTGGCATTGTCTTGCAAGCTTAAACATCCTATTACAGAACAAGTAAATGTAAGCAACAATGAAAACAATATTAAGGTAAATCCACCCTCTATTCTGTATCCCTCCATCCTTATTTTGCTTCTGTTATATACAGACACTTAAATATCGGTGATGAGAATAGAAAGAGGAAGGCAGGGCTCACGGTTATTATGGGACACCTAATGCCACCCCTGGGTGTCTTGAGAATTAACTCATAATGTGGGGAGGTTGGCAACCCCTTGACCATTGTCCACTTGTGAGCACACAGTAGATGCTGAATGTGAACATATTATTTTCCAAACAGACTTGCTCAGCCATTATTGCTTTCAGTGGTTTTCTATAAACTTGTCAGTGCCAACACAGCCTGTGATTCTTTAGGATGATGGCTGTGGTCTCTACTGGGAACTAACGATGAGCAGTAAACTCTTCCAGTAAACTCTTCGCTGGAAACTTAACAGAAGTTGGTGCATTGAGATGATGGTTTGTGTGGGTAGCTCTGGTGTGCTGCGTCTGCTTCTAGTGTGCTGCTCCTAAAAATGGGTCTGGGGAAACATCAGCAATGATAGGGAGCCGGTTAAAGATTCCCCTCCCTGCGTCCCGCTGCAAACCAGAACAATCGCAGTTTATCCAGTGGGCCAGAAACAGCCACTGATATGCATACACATTAAACGCCGAGACGCAAAGTTTCTGCACGCTTGTCAGCCTGGTTTACTATAAAGATCATGTGGCGAGTTTGCAGAAAAACCTTCACCTGCGCCCTCTCAAGGCCAGTATTGGGCACGAGGGTTCTGAGTAGATGAGCGAGAGCTGTATGCATCTCCTGGTCAGGAGGAGGTGCTTATGTCTGGAAGGGGCAGGACAGTCAGTGGGTGACTGTCTCAGGGCAGGAAGGGAGGACTGCACAGTTTGGTCCCCAGGTAGGTGCTTGCTTCTTGACTCCCTTAGGACAGAGGAGGGCTGCCTTTTCAGCATTTCTAGGCCTTTCTACTTGTGAGTGTGGGGGAGGCTGATGAAGAGCAGTGACACCTTTGAAGGCACATTTTCATAATGCAGCTGTGACTCTACAAAATGGCACCAGAGCAAAGGATCCAGAGTGAGAGGAGTGAGGACAAAATGGGTTGGAGGGACAAAATGGGGTCAGTCTGTGTTACAGCTCTCTGAAATTTGGTCGCTGGCATGTGTACCTGCTTGAGATGGAATTCATGTTTTGGCCCCAGGAGTGGCATGTGGGCCAGAACTCCTCAGCATGCATATACAACATTTGGCGGGGCAATTTAACAGAGGAGGTGCGGTAGTGAGTGTGACCAAGGATGAGCTCTGATCATGTGAGGGCAGGGTACTGATGATGTCTATGGGCATGCGTAAATTGGAGTAAGAGGAGGAGAAAAGTCTCTTTGTCCTTAGGCCTGGGGAAGACACGAAGGAGCCAGATGACAAAAATGCTCCAAAAATGAGAGGTGGAATGTGCGGAAATGGTGGAATTTTAGGCTTTATGTTAAGTTGCAAGGGTCGTTTTGTAATTATCCACTTATAGAGGGAACGTCCAATCAAGATGGGGCACAATCTCATACCCTGGAGGCAGGCAGGTAATCTACCTAAGCACAAATAAGCAATCCACATTTCATGATGTGTGTTATAGCGGGAGAGACAACTTCAACTCTGGATATGAATAAACATATGGTGATTCAATAAGGTGTTTTATTCATAATGCCCATCCAATTTGTGTTTTAGCAAATGCAGTAGATCAGTTTCTAGTGGTATGAAAACATGGCCTTTATTGTTATTGATTTAAAACAGCATTTTGATTGATAGCAATTCTGATATTTGTGTGAATATTGAACCAAGTACAGAATGTTTTAATGTTTGTGTGGGGTAACTAAAATTTTTTTCTACTCTCTTTGGTTCTTGGGCTGGGCCTAAGAACTGAACTAACATAAGGCAGATTAACGGGAGGAAAGAACACACATTTAATAAATTTTTTTACATGTACATAATCTTGACCAGAGGATGAAGACCCGAAAAGTGACCAGATAGGAAAATTTTATGCCATTTAGATGAATAGGAAATTTGTGAAGAATTGGTGAGATAAAGGGACTTGATGTCATCCTTGAGATAAAGGTTAATATAAAAGGTTATTTGCAGATTCCTCTGGTGCCATCTCTGGGAAGGTAAGAGTCTGTTTCCAGAAAAAGAATTCATTTCCTGCCATTAGGCAGTAAGAGGTGAGGTATTTTTATTGCTCTCTGCCTTTAGTGCAAAATTATTTTTTATGTAAAAGAGGTATATTTTGAGGTGATATATTCTGAAATTTGAATGTGTTTTTGTGTGTATAGATATTATAAAATTTCAATTTCAATCTCCGGTATACTCTTAAGTTACATAAAGAGGGTGCACCTTGAACTGATTGAAAGCTGTTACCTCTGGATATAAATTATTGATTGTGGGATAATATATGGGAACATTTACTTTCTTGTTTAAATATTTTTTTATACTTCTCCTTAGACCCTTTTTTTAATCACTGCCATAGTATAATAGTTTACAGCTTAACCTAACATTCTACAGTTGATAACTTAGAAGTCTACTAGGCTTGGTGGCATCTTCTTAGGGGCTCACAAGGTCAAATTTGTGGTTTCAGCAGACATGGGCTCTTATCTACAGCCTTTAAGTGAAAATTCACTTCCAGGACCATTGGGGTTGTTGGCAGAATTTGTTTTCTTCTCATGGTTTCCACATTACTCTCCATGGTTACACCTTGGAACTGGTATCCCCAAAGAGACTACATTTATAGCTTACTAAACTGTTAACTAAGTTTATAGCTTACTTAAATTGTTTACTAAAAATTTCCCTGTGTTTCTCTATGTTCAAATAAAGATTCTGTTAAGGATATTTTTTGTAAGTGCATTTTTTGTAAGCCCATTGCCTCATGGGCTGAAATTCTAAACTTTACCTCCTAGAAATCTTAAATAAGTTAATGATGTAAGGGAGCATAAATATTGCTCACCATACAGGAAAGTCTCCACTGTTACCTGTTTTCCTAATAAGTCATTTTATAGTTCTGTCTTGTGCAGTCAGTCCATAGTTACTGGGATGGTTCTATAAGTTTTCACTTTTTGGTTTGATCTACGTCTCTGCCTCTCTCTGTCTCTCAGTGAATTTGAATCTGACTCTCTGCCAGTCTCTGTCATGACTCTGAATATGACTCCTCAGTTTCTGTCTTTCTCTGTTAGTCTCTTTCTGTCATTCTTTCTTACTTTCTCACACACTGTGTCTCACTCTGTCAAATTTGTACGGTTAGATTCCGAAGGGCTTGTATAATATGCTTGGAAATACTTTTTGGGAAGGTGTGAGTTATAAAATTATTAGACACCTGATGTTTAGGAAAATTTGTTCTCTCAATACCGGTTTACTACAGGCAAAAAGTAATCACGTTTTTCATCTGCTTTCCTCAGCATGTCTCTTAATCATGGTAAACTTGAGTTTCACATGTTCATTTTATAGGTCAGGGATTCTTTGATATTTTCCAACTTTCTTTTTCTTCCTTTATTTAGAAATGGAGGGTTATTTTCATTATAGTATGGATTACAGCCTATATATTTTGTGTAAGAATAGTTGAAATGTTAATAACAAAATTTCTCTATTTTGATTTAAGTAGTTATTTGTTAAAAATTTTAATAGAGCTATTAAAATATAACTCTCATGCATCAAAAATTTTCTGGCCTTATTGAAATATAATAGAAAATTAGTTGCTTATATTTAAATTATATAATTCAATGTGTTTTTAAAATTATAGTTGGCATACAATAATATACCAGTTTTAGTTGTATAGCATAGTGATCAGAGATCCATATAACTTGCAAAGTGATCACCCCACTAAACCTATTATTCCACTTCCCATTATGTATCTATTACAACAATATTAACCATTTCCCCCTACACTCTATATCTCCGTATTTATTCGGCAACTATCCATTTGTATCTTGTCTTTTTTTGCTGTCCCCCCAAACCTCCTCTCATCTAGTAGCCCTTGAAATATTCTCTGTATCTATGAGTTTAGTACTGCTTTTGTTGTTGTTGTTATTTTGTTCTTTAGGTTCCACATATATGTGAAATCATGTGATATTTGTCTTTCTCTGTCCAACCCCTTTCATTCAGCACAGTACCCACTAAATCCATAAAGGCAATATCTTCTTTCATCCTTTCCTTTCAGTCTGTGTCTTTTAATCTGAAGTGAGCTTTTATAGGCAGCATATATAGGGGTCTTGTCTTCTTACCCATTCAGCCACTCTTGGTTGGAGCACTTAGTTCTTTTCCATTTGAGGTACTTGTTGATAGGAATGTAGTTATTACAATTATTTATTCCTGTTTTTCTTTTTTATACATTTTTTTTTTCTTAAAGAAATCCCTCCAACATTTCTTGTAATACTGGCTTGGTGTTGATAAATTTCTTTAGCTTATTTTTGTCTGGGAAGCGCTTTATCTGTCCTTCAACACTAAATGATAGTTTTGCTGGATAAAGTTGAATATTTTGTGCCAAGCCATTCTGTCTTGCAAAGTTTTTTTTTATTTTCATTCATTCATTCATTCATTCATGTATTTATCTATCTATCTATCTATTTGTTTGTTTGTTTGTTTGTTTATTTTTGAGAAATCAGCTGCCAGTCTTATGGGTGCTCCCTTATAAATAACTAACTGCTTTTCTCTGACTGCTTTTAAGATTCTCTCTTTGTACTTAACATTTGGCATTTTTATTATGATGTGATGTGTCTTGTTGTGGACCTCTGGGTTTTTCTTTCTTGGGATTCTCTGAGTTTCTTGGGGTTGTATGTCTATTTCCTTTACCAGGTTAGGGAAAATTTCCATCATTATTTCTTTGAATAGCTCTTCCATATCTTGTTTTCCTTCAGGTACCCGTATGGCATGGATACTTTTACATTTAATAGTGTCCCATAGGCTTCTTAAATTATTATTATAGTCTTGGCTTCTTTTTTCTTGTCATTTTGATTGAGTGTCCTTGGCTTCCCCATCCTCTATATTGGTAGTTCAGTCCTCTCCTTTATCCACTTTGTTGATTCCATCTACTATACTCTTAATCTCAGAGAATGTGTTCAATTCTGATTGGTTCCCTTTTATATTTTCCACTTCTATTTTTATATATTTTTAATCTTTTTATTAAAGTTTCACTAAGTTCATCTACACTTCTCCTAAATTTATTGAGCATCTTTACAACCAGTGTTTTGAACTCTGCATCTGTTAGATTGCTTGCCTCTATTATTCCTGAATCTCTATTCTGTTCTCTCATATGGTTTCTGCTTTGTCTTCCCATTTTAGCTGCCTTTCTGTGCCTGTTTCTATGTACTAAGCAAATCTCCTACATCTCTGGTCTTATTAGTGCAGCTTTGTGTTGTGGCACAGTCCTGAGAAGGGTTCAGCTGCAGGCCAAGTTTAGCCCAAGCCTGTGCCCCTTCAGTGCAACCTGTTAAGATTTAGCAAGCAATCCACAGATGCTGTACCGATAGTTACTTCAAGTAACCATGCCAGAAACAGGCCAGTTGCTTCTAGTGTGAATCTTGGCACTGCTCAACGAAGAGTACCAGACTTGCCAAGGACACAACTGAATGTAGCTTAGGTGGGGCCGCGACTTAGGGGAGGGAGAATTTCAGGAAGTTCTCTGAGCAGTGGGATCTATTATTCAGTTTGATGACATCTCAGATATGGCGGCACTGGGTGGGTACACTGGCTAGAGGTAGGGCTCATCAGAGGAACACTAGATACTGCCAGCACTTTGTCTAGGAGAGATCCTCACCACTGAACCTCACTCCAAAATCTCAATGTTCCCCCTGTAAGTCCCTGGTGTTCCCCCCACCCCACCCGCCATGCAGCCACCTGACACTGGTGCTCAGAACGAGCAGGTCCCTCACCGTGAAAGTCTGCTTGTGGACATGGCCCCTTTAAGAGGTGTCTGGAGCTGGCAGCTGCTGCTGCTATGGCCTCTGTCTTACTCAGTGGCTTGGGACCAGACAGCCTCGTGTCCTCCCCCATCCTACCTCCTCCCGTTGCAGGACGATTTCTTACTTCTCTCCCTAGCTCCCTAGTTATAGGGCTTGTTCATCTATATCCCAGGTGACTTTTCTTGTTGTTTGCTTCGTGTTTCGGTTACAATTTTGATTTGGTCGCAAGAGGGATGAACAAAGCCTCTATCTATGCCAATTTTTTTCTCTCTCCCCAATTCTAATGTATTTTTTTGTGAAAATTTCCTTCTGTAAAATACATGCCAGTGATACAAAAGCTTACTCTCTATGGGGCCACACTCATGGTTAGAAATTGAGGTATGTATAAGGATTCTTTTTTAATAGTATATCTTTGTAGTATTCAGAATTCTGGAAATAAATTTTATTCATACTTCCGACTTCCATAACAACTTGTTTCCTTTTTTTGTTATGTTCATCAAGTTTAGTTAACTGTATTTTTAGTCTTGTATATATTATAAAGAGGAATGACAGTTTTTAACCCACTACATCTAAGATACTATCAGATTTAATGCAATTTTGAACCACCCATATGGCGATTGCCATTAAAATTATATGTGTGTTTGTATAATTTTCCTCTACTTTGTTCATGACTTGTGTTGTTTATTTCTGTGATTGGTTAATGGTGAGTGGTTTTTTATCCTGTATAATTAAATAGTTATTAAAATAGCTTTAATTTCACATCTATTTACTGATGATTTTATGTTTTCCTTGTGAGAGAAACACTTTTTTGAATTGCAGGTAATTTTTGCAATGTTTTATAACTAATTTTACATAAAATTTATAAATTTTTAATTGTGAAAAACTCATGACTAAAATCTACCATCTAAGCCATGTGTAAGTGTACAGTCGTGTTAAATTTATTCACATTGTTATACAACTCGTCTCAGGAAATTTCCATCTTGTAAAACTGAATATCCATTAAACTCTTTCTTCCTCATTTCCCTTTACCCCAAGCCCCTGGCTACTACCATTCTTCTTCTTCTTTTTTTTTTTTCTGTGAGGTTGACTACATTAGATGACTCACCTAAGTGTAATCAGACGGTTTTTGTGTCTGATTGGCTTGTGTGCTTTATTTAAAAATGTTCTGAATGTTTGTCTGAGTAAGAGGATCTGTTTCTATTTCAAGGCTGAATAATATTCTGTTGTAGGTATATGCTGCATTTTTTCATTTATCTGTCCGTGGACATTTGGGTTGCTTCTACCTTTTAGAGGGTTTTTGAATAATGCTACAATGTATGTGGATGTGCAGATGTCTCCTGTAGACCCTCCTAAGAAATCTCTTTAATATATACTTAGAAGTGGGATGACTGCATCATAGCATAACTGTATTTTTGGTTTTTTGAAAAATGCCCTACTGTTTGTACCAATTTGTATTTCACCCAACCATGAATAAGTATCCAATTTCTCGATATTTCTGCCAACACTTGATACTTTTTCTTTCTTTGATGTATTCATTCTGATTGGTGTGAAGTGACATCTCAGTGTGTTTCTTTTTTTAAATAGAGAGTACAAACACTTATTTCTTGGATGTGCTTTAAAACCTACTGGAAAGACGTGGACCTAAGAACAGAAATTTCTGAGAAGCAGATCCGAGGATGACTTTTTACATTACTGACATTATATATCAACTATGCTGACATCTTTTAATTCACTTCTAATTGTATGTCACCATCATACAGATTTTTTTTTTTTACAAAAGTAATATTGGTGTTTTTTGCATTATAACAGTAATATGTAATTACAGCAAAAATTAAAAGAGTAGAAAGATTTATCAAAATTTTCTCTGTGGTCAAATATGGGATCAACTATTTTAACAAAATATAATTGATATGCAATATTATATTAGCTTCAGGTGGAAACATAGTGATTCTTCATTTATAGATCTTCCAAAGTGATCACTGAACTGAGTCAAGTAACCATCTGTGACCTTACAAAGGTATCATGATGTTATTGGGTGTATTCTCTGTACTGTATATTACAGCCCCAAGCCTTATTCATTACATAACTAGATGTTTACACCTCTCAATCACCTTCACCCTTTGCTTTCCCCCACCGTCTCTTTTCTGGCAACCATCAGTTAGTTCTTGGTATCTAGGAATCCTTTTATGATTTGTTTTTGTTGTTTAGATTCCACATATAAGTGAAGTCATATGATATTTGTCTATCTTTGTCTAAGAATTTCACTCAGCGTAAAACCCTCCAAGTCCATACATATTGTTGCCAGTGGCAGGATTTCCTTCTTTCTCCTGGCTGAAAAACATTACATTATATACTTTTATCATTTATTTTTTATTTATTGTTCTATAGATGAACACCTAGGTTGCTTCCACATCTTGTCTACTTTAATTAATGCTGCAGTGGATGTAGGGGTGGATATGCCTTTTTGAATGAGTGTTTTCATATTCTTTGGATAAGTGCCCAGAAGTGGCACTATGGTTGTTCTGTCTGTAATTTTTTGAGGAACCTTCATCCTATTTTTTACTATACAATCTCACAAACAGTGTGTGAGGCTTCCCAATTCTCTACACCCTCACCAATACTTGTTATTGGTTGCTTTTTTTGAAATAGCTATACTGACAGGTGACATCTCATTGTGCATTTCCCTGATGATGAGTGATGTTGAGCATCTCTTCATGTGTCTGTTGATCATCTTAATGTCTACTTCAGAGGCATGTCTATTCAGGTCGTCTGCCCATTTTTTAGATTTCTATTTTGTTTTTGATGTGGAATTGTATGCATTTTTTATATATCTTAGATATTAACCTTTAACTTGATATATCACTTGGAAATATGTTCTCACATTCAGTAGGTTGTCTTTTTTGCTTTCTTGATGGTTTTTTTTTAATGTGCAAAAACTGTAGTCTCATTCGATGATTTTTGTTTTTGTTTCCTTTGCCTTAGGAGACATATCCAAATAAATCATTGCTAAGATCTGTGTCAAAGATTTTACTGCCTATGTTTTTGTCTTAGAGTTTTTATGTTTTTAGGCCTTACATTAGAGTTTTTAATTCATCTTGAGTTTATCTTTGTATATTGTGTTAGAAAGTGGTCCAGCTTCATATTTTTTGCATATATCTATCCAATTTATGTAATATTATTTATTGAAGAGACTGTCTTCCCACTCTTCTACTATATTTTCTTGCCTTCTTTTTCATAAATTAATTTACCATATAAGTGTGGATTTATTTCTAGCTTTCTGTTCTGTTGCATTGCTGTATGTGTGTTTTTTTTTTTCAGTATCATATTGTTTCGATAACAGTAGCTTTGTAGTAAAGGTTAAAGTCAGGACACATGACACCTCCATCTTTGTACTTCTTTCTCGAGTGTATGGGCTATTTTTTTGTGTGTGTGGTTCCATACAAATTTTAGAATGTAATGTTCTCGTTCTATGAGTAATGGGAATTACATTGAACTTTATTTTTTTTAATTAAATTTATTGGGGTAACATTGGTTAATACAATTATATAATTTTCAGGGGTATATTTTAGTTTGATATCTATATATTCTATTGTGTGATTACCACTCAAAGTCCAGTTTCCTTCAGCTACCGTATATTTGATTGCCTTTACTCACTTCACCCTACCCTAACACCCCTATATTTGACCTCCTTCACTTTATATACCTCTCCCCTCCTCCCCCATCTCCTATACTCTGATAACTACTAGTCCATTGTCCAGGACCCAGAGTCTCTGTCTTGTGTCTTTGTTGCTTTTAGGTTTATATCCCACATAAAGTGATATCATGTAACTTTTTACTTTTTCAGTCTGGTTTATTTGGCTTAGCATGATTATCCGAGGTCCATCCGTGTTCTTGCAAATGGCAGTATTTCATCTTTACTTATGACTGAGTAATATTCCATTGTATATATATGTGCCACAGCTTCTTTAGCCAATCATCTATTGTAGGACACTTCAGTTGCTTCCATGTCCTGGCCACTGTGAATAATGCTTCTATGAACTTCGGTGTGCAGATATTTTTTTGGATATCGCTTTTTAAGTCTTTGGCATAAATACCCAGTAGAGGGATTGCTGGACAACATGTTAAATAAATTCTTAGTTTTTTGAGGAAACTTCATACTGTTTCGCATAGTGGCTGCACCAATTTGCAGTCCCACCAGCAGTGAATGAGGTAGGTTTTTCTCCACATCCTCTCCAATACTTGTCATTACTTGTCCTGTTAATAACAGCTATTCTAACAGCTGTGAGGTGGTATCTTATCTCATTGTGGTTTTGATTTACATTTCCCTAATAGGTAACGATGTTGAGCATTTTTTCAAATATTTGTTGGCCATTTATATGTCCTCCAGGTTGAAGTGTCTGTTCAGGTCCTCTGCCCATTTTTTGATTGGATCATTTGATTTTTGTTGTTATTGAGTTGTATGAGTTCTTTGTATATTTTGGATATTAGGGCCTTATCAGCAGTGTTGCTTGCAAATATATTTTCCCGTTCAGATGGTTGTCTCTTTACCTTGCTGATAATTCTTTTGCTGAGCAGAAACTTTTAGTTTGATATGGTATATAGTTCCTTTTTTTTTTTTTTTTTTTTTTTTTTTTTGCTTTTGAGGTCAAATTCATAAACTCCTCTTTAAGTCCAAGGTCTTTGAGTTTAGTTCCGATGTTTTCTTTTATGTGTTTTATTGTTTCAGGTCTTATATTCAGGTCCTTAATCCATTTTGAGTTCATTTTCATGTGTGGCTTTCCAGTTTTCCCAGCACCATTTATTGAACAGGCTTTCCTGTCGCAACTGACTGTTTTTGGCTTTTTGGTTGAAAATTATTTGCCCACACGAACATGGGTTTACCTCTGGACTCTCGATTCTGTTCCACTTGTTCGTGCATCTATTTTTCTGCCAATACCATGCTGTTTTGATTACTGTTGCTCTGCAGTATAATTTGAAGTCAAGCAGAGTAATGCCTCCAGCCTCATTCTTTTATCTCAGGATGGCTTTGGCAATTCACAGTCTTTTGTGATTCCATACAAATCTGATGACTTTTTGCTCTATTTCTTTAAAAAATGCCAATGGGATTTCGATGGAGATTGCATTAAAACTGTATAATGCTTGAGGTACTATGGTCATTTTAATTATGTTGATTCTTCCAATCCAAGAACATAGAATATTTTTCCATTTCTTTGTATCTTCTTCAATTTCTTTTAATAGGGTGTTGTAGTTTTCATCATATAGGTCTTTCACGTGTTTTGTTAAATTTATTCCTAGGTATTTTACTCTTTTTGATGCAATTGCAAAAGGAATTATTTTTTTCTCTTTTTTCTGATGCTTTATTATTAGAATATAGGAATGCTATGGATTTTTCAATGTTGATTTTGTATCCAGAGACTTTTCTGTATTTGATTATTTTTTCTAGTAGTGTTCCTGTGGAGTCTTTAGGGTTTTCTATATAGAGAATCATGTCATCTGCAAATAGTGACAGTTTGATTTTTTCGTTTCCTATACGGATGCCTTTTATATCTTTCTCCTGCCTGATTGCACTTGCTCGGACCTCTAATGTTATATTGAATAGAAGTGATGATAATGGACAGCTTTGCCTTGTTCCTGATCTTATAGGGAAGGTTTTTAAATTTTCACCATTAAGTATAATGTGGGCTGAGGGTTTGTCATAGATAGCCTTTATTATGTAAGGTACTTCCCTTCCATACTGATTTTGTGAAGTGTTTTGATCACAAATGGATGCAGTATCTTGTCAAAGGCTTTTTCTGCATCTATTGCTATGATCATATGATTCTTATTTTTTAATTTGTTTATGATTTAGTTGATTTGCATATGTTATACCATCCCTGTGCCTCTGGGATGAAGCCCACTTGATTGTGGTAATCGTTTTAATATATTGTTGTATTTGGTTCACTGGTATCTTATTTAGGATTTTTGCATCTGTGTTCATGAGAGATATTGGTCTGTAGCATTTTTGTGTGTGTGTGTGTGCGTGTTTGTGTATTATCTTTACCAGGTTTTGGTATCAGGGTAATATTGACCTTATAAAATGAGTTGGGAAGTATTGCCTCCTCTTCAGTTTTTTGGAAGAGCTTCGGGAGAATAGGTATTAAATTTTCTTTGAATGTTTGGTAGAATTCACTGGTGAAACTATCTGGTCCTAGACTTTTACTTTTTGGTAGGTTTTTGACGATTGTTTCAATTACCATATTGCTGATCAGTCCATTTAGACTTTCCAGATGTTCTTGATTCAGTCTAGGAAGGTTGTATCTTTGTAAGCACTGGTCCATTTCTTTTAGGTTATTAAATTTGGTGTTTTATACTTTTTCATAGTATTCTTGCATGAGCCTTTGTATTTCTGTGATGTCAGTCATAGTATCCCCTCTTTCATCTCTGATTTTGATTATTTGAGCCCTTTCTCTTTTTTCTTTAGTGAATTTAATAAGGGCTTTGTCAATTTTATTAACCTCAAAAAAACTAGCTCTTGTTGTATTTATTTTTTCTATTTTTTGTTTTGTTTTCAATTTAATTTATTTCTGCTCTAATTTTGATTATTTTGTTCTTTCTGCTGACTTGAGGCCTCATTTATTTTTCCTTTCATAGTTTTTTCAGGTGAGTTTTGGGTTGTTTATTTGGGCTTGTTCTTGTTTTTGGAGATCAGCCGGTAATAATATGAACTTTCCTCTTATGACCACTTTTGCCGTGTCCCAAAAGTTTTGACATGTTGTACTATCATTATCATTCATTCCTACGTATCTCTTGATCTCTCTTTTTATTTCTTCTCTGATCCAGTTCTTCAGTAGCATGTTGTTTAATCTCCATGTATTTGTGGTTCTTCCTGATTTCTTTTTGCAGTTGATCTCTACTTTCAAAGCATTATGATCAGAGAATATGGTTAGTATGATTTCAACCCTCTTATATTTGTTGAAGCTATCTCTGTGAACCAGTATGTGGTCAATTCCAGAGATTGTTCCATGTGCACTAGAGAAGAATGTATAAGCAACTGTTTTGGAGTGGAAGGCTCTGTAAATGTCAATTATGTCCGGTTGGTCTAATGTGCCATTGAAAGATGTTATTTCCTTATTGATTTTCTGTTTGGATGATCTGTCCATATCCAAAAGTGGAGTATTTAGGTCCCATACTATTGTAGTGTTTTGGTTTGTTTCTCCCTTTAGTTCTGTTAGTAATTGTTTTACATATTTCGGGGCTCCCTGATTGGGAGCATAGATGTTAGTAAGTGTTATGTGTTCTTGGTGCATGATTTCTTTATCATTATGAAGCATCCCTCAGTATCACTTTTAGTCTGAAGTCTATTTTGTCCAATATTAGTACCACCACTACTACTAGTTTTCTCTTAAAGCCATTTACTTGAAATTTCATTTTCCACCCTTTCACTTTGAGTCTATATTTGTCTTTGGAGCTGAGATGTGTCTTTTGGAGGCAGCATGTGATTGGGTTTTGTTTTTGATTCATTCTGCAACTCTGTGCTTTTTATTTGTGAGTTCATTCCATTTACATTTAGGGTGATTATTGAAATATGAGGTCTTATGGCCATTTTATCTTTTGCTTTCTGGTAGCTTGGTGTTTCCATTGCTTCCTTATCCTTGCGTTTCTGTTTTCTTTATTTTGGTTGGCTTTTGTAGGTTTTGCCTCTTATTCTTCTTGTTTGATGTTATATACTTCAGTTCTGACTCTATGGTGTGTGGTTACCATACAAATATGAAAAAGATAGTTATATATAGTCATCCATTTTCTTCTGTGTGTGCCTTATCTCTGTTCACTTTGAGAATCTGGATCTTTGAATCCACCCCTTTCAGTCATTGTTATCTCAGTTTGTTTCTATGTATGCTGAATGTTCATTTCTCCTTTGCTACGGCAATTTCTTATTATTTAAGTTTAGAATGCCCTGTTCTTAGTAAGGATTACTTCTATTTGCCTGATAGTCACTAATTACCAAATACTCCTAATTATGTACTTTTTGTTGTTGTTATTTTGTTTTTGGTGAGCTGATCCCTTTCAGAATTTGCTGTAGTGCAGGCCTCATAGTGGAGAATTTCCTCAATTTTTGTATATCTGAAAAGGTCTTAATTTCTCCTTCACATCTAAAAATAGACCTTAGCTGGATACATTATTCTAGGCTGGTAGTTCCTTTCACATAATAGTTTAAATATTTGATTCTATTCCTTTCTGGTTTGTAAGGTCTGTGCTGAGAAGTCCGATGATAATCTGTTTTTTCTTTATACCTTACCATTTTCTTCTCCCTGGATGCCCTGAGAAGTCTATCATTGTCTTTGAATTTTGATAACTTTAATACAGTGTGTCTTGGTGAAGGCTGTTTTGGGTTGAGATAATTAGGCGTTCTATTGACTTCTTGAATTCTTAGCTCCAGCTCATTCCTTAGATTTGGGAAATTTTCGTCAACTCTTTGTCTGAAAGTGCTTTCTAGACCCCGCTCCTTTTCCTTGCCTTCGACAATATTCATTATTTTTATGTTTCCTCTCCTGATGCTATCAATCACTGATCCTTTTCTCCATTTGTTTGACTCTATTTCCCAAGCTTGCTATTTCATTTTTCAACTCTTGCAGTGTATTCCTTCTTATCTCCAGAAGTTTTGTTTAGTTCTTGTTGAGGGTTTCAGTCTCCTGCTCTGCTCATCTAGCTATTTTTTGCAATTTCTGAAATTGTTGATTATGACTCATTTTGGAACTCACTGAGATTTTTCAGAGTATCATCCTGAATTCTCTGTCATTTAAGTCACATATTTCTACGTCTGTACGCTCATTTTCTGGAGATTTTTCTCTTTGTTTCTGAGATGTCCTGTCTTCTTGGTTGTTCATGATATTTAATGGACTATTTCTCCACCTGGGCATTAAAGGAAGTGTATTCTGTCGTTTTTCCAGAAAGAAGATGAATTAGATAAGTCTCTCTTTAGCCTGCTGCAAAGAAGGTGCTTTTCTTTTGGTTTCTAGTACGTGGCATCTAAGCCTCTTGGATGCCTGCTTTGTATAGGGTCTAACGTGTTTTATTTTCTTGTAGATTTTAATTACACTCACTACTCTCAGTTTCATTCCCTGTCAGTGTTCACAACAGTTTGGTAGCGTTTGCTCAGATTCCCTTGGGGCTCTATGGTGCTCAGTCTCAGAGGGAATGGGGGGAAAGGCCCTCTGGGTTGGAGGTTGGGAGCTGCAGTTTAGACTCAGTTTTGCCACGGTGGCCAGTAGAAATCAACTGTTGTTCCTCTGCTGTCTAGTCCCACTTCTCTGCTTTTTGCCCTGGCGACTGAGCGCTGCTGCTGGACTGTTCAGGGAAGTCGATGCACCTTCTCTCCTCCCCATCCTTTCCCTCTTCCTGCAGGGAGCACCAGAGACTGTGAGAGGCAGCTTATTTTTCCTAGTTTACCGCTGACACCTGGGTTCCGACTTGTGGTAGCTCTTATGTGCAGATCCCATACTCAGACGTGCTGATGTGCAGTTTGGGTGTCTTTTGTTGAATTTTAGATGTTCAGCTTATTGTTGTTTCAAGGGGAGAGATCTGAGGAGGACATCTTTCACTCCACCATGTTTTCCCAGAAATTACATTGAACTTTAAATCACTTTGGGTAGTATAAACATTTTAATCATATTAAATTTTCCCACCCATGGACATGGTATATCCTTCCATACATTTGTGTCATCTTCATTTTCTTTCATCGTTATTTCTTACAGATTTCAGAATAGAGGCCTTTCCCCTCCTTGGTTAAATTTATTCCCGGAACTCATTTTACTTCTTCCTTTTTGATTTAGACGCCTTTTATTTTTTTTCCCCTGCCTAATTATTCTTGCTAGGATATCCAGTATAATGGTTGAATCAAAGTGGTAAGAGTAGGCATCCTTGTCTTTTCCTTGATTATAGAGGAAAGATTTCAGTCTTCCACTATGGGGCATGATCTAGATTAAGGTAGTTTTTTTTTTTTTTTTTAATTCCTAGTTATTTTTTAAATTCCTGAAATGGTGTCAAATATCATCAATTTGTTTTTCTCCATCATTTGATAACATGTGGTTTGACTTTCATTCTGTTAGTGTGGTCTTACATTTTCTGATTTCCATATGTTGAGACACCCTTGATTTCTATTTGTTTGTGGTCTGTAATTCTTTTAATGTGCTTTTGAATGTAGGTTTCTGGTATTTTATTGAGAACTTGTACATCAGATATTTATTTGTAAGTTTCTTTATTTATGATGCCTTTGTTGGCTTTAATATTGGGTAATGCTGGCCTCAGAATATTGTTTTAATAATTTTTTTACTCTTTAAGCATTGGAAATGTTCATAGGAATTTAATAATTCCACAGATAGTTGTCGTTTTGATGTTCTTTAAATGTTGCTAGAATTATTCAGTGAATTAATCTAGTCTAGGGTATACTTTGTTGGGAGTTTTACAAATTATTCTTACTGTTTTGATTTATCTACTAGTTTTAGGTCACCTGCGGTTTTTTAAAAAAAAATTTCTCCCTGTAAATTCTAAGTATGTTGTATTTTTATAAAAATTAATGAATTTATCCTAGGCATGCAATTTGTTGTCATATAATTGTTCATAGTAGCCTCTTACAATTATTTTATTTCTATGATATTATAAGATCTCTGCTTTCACTTCTGATTTTAGTTTTCTTTTCTTTGTAGTTCTTAATTAGATAAAGATTTGTTGATTCTGTTTCTCTTTTAAGACACAAATCTTCACTGATGTATTTCAATTTCTGCTATTTTCTATTTTGTTTATTTCTGCTCACCCTTTAAATTTCCTTATTCCTGCTAACTTTGGGCTTAGATCTTTTTTTATTTTTTTCCTTGAGGTGTAATATTATGTTATTCATTTTAAATCTTATTTTTGTTGTAAGTTCTTATCTCTATAAATTTCTATCTTAGTCCTATTTTCTCTCAATCCCATAAGTGTTGGTATATTGCATTTCATTTATCTCAAGGTATTTTCTGAGTTCCTCTTGATTCCTTTTCGACCCAATAGTTTATTCAATAGTGTGTTCTTGTACAACTCTTTGTGGAATTATTACGTTTCTATCTGCTGTTGATTCTTAGTTCCATTCCCGTGTGGTCAGAAATTATATCTGGATGATTTCCATCTTATTAAATTTGTTGACTTGTTTCGTAGACTAACAGGTTGTCTGAACAGGAAAATGTTCCATGTGTGATTGAGAAGACTGTGTATTCTAGTTAAGTGAAGTGGATTGTGTTTTAACTAATTAGTATATCGTGTTGTTTAGGCCTCTTCTTATTGATTTTGTTTTTATCTAGCTTAAATTCGGGTATTGAAATCTCTTAATATTACATGACTTTAAATTTCTTTTTTTTTTTTTTTTTAGTTTTAAATTACTGTTGACATTCAACATTTTATGTTAGTCTCAGGTGTATAGCACATTATATAATTTATGAAGTGATCCCCTTGATTAGTACCCCACTGCACTGTACATAGTTATTACAGTATGATTGATTACATTCCCTATGCTGTACTTCATCTATTTCATTTTAATTGTCTTGCCAACTTCATATATTTTAGAGCCCTAATGTTAAGTGCATCCATATTACTAATATAATTGTCATAGCTTCCTGTTGAATTCATTCTTTCATCATTCTAAAATGTCTTTTGTGTTTTGACTCTTTTTGAGATTGTGTATGTGTCTGATATTAATATAACCACCCATGTCCTTTATTGATTACCATTTCTATGGAATATATTTCTCCATCCTTTTAGTTATATTTCATGTGTGTTCTCACATCTAAAGTGAGTCTCTTGTAGACAGAAGGTAGTTGGATTTAATTTTTTAATCTATTTAGCCAGGTCTTTTAATCCATGCTTTTGGACTGGGCGAGTTCCATCTGTTTACATTTAAAGTAATTTTTGAAAGAGTGGGACTATTATCATTATTTCAGAATTGTTTTCTGTCATTTTGTAACTATTTTCTCCTGCTTTTCTTCTCTTTTTCATTGTGTTTCTATTGGTAGTGGCAGGCTTTGATTTTTTTACCTCCTTTTTGTTTGTCTAGTATAGGTTTGTTCCTGGTTATTATGTAGGTTACTTATAGCTGAAAGCTGTAAGAATATATTAACAGCATCAATTGCATGTAAAATCTCTGCTATGTAATATCTCAATCCTGCACCCACTTTATCTTATTAGTATCACATATTCTAATTTTATATAGTGTATCTTAAAACATAGATTTGTGATTTAAATGCTTTCATTTTCTAAAATTTGTAGGAGAAATATGAGTGATTTGTGTTATATCATTACAAAGCTGATTTCTATATTTGTGTATATTAATTTATGAGAGAGCTTTATGTTTCTACATGGTTTTGTGTTGTTTAGAATCCCTTTATTTCAACTAGCAGGATTTTCTTTAGCCTTCTCCTCCCCCTCCCCCTCCCTCCCCTCCTTCTCCTCTCTGCTGCCTTCTCTTCGAAGGTCTAATGGTGAGGAACTTCTTGGGATTTTTCATCAGCAAAAGTCTTCATTTCTCCATGTTGAAGGACAGTTTTGCCGGATATAGTATTTGGGGTAGATATTATTTGCTCTTTCAGCACTTTGAATATTGTATCTCACACTCTTCTTCCTGTAAGGCTTTCGCTGAGAAACTTGCTGAGACTCTTCAAGGACCTCTTTTGTACATGACAAGTTGCTTAAAACATTTTGTTGTTGTTGTTGCTTTCCAGATTCACTTTTTGTTTGTGATTTTGGATAGTTTAATTATGTGTCTCTCTGTTGTTTTTACATCCATCCTACTTAGAGTTCAGTGAGCTGCTTGAATTTGTATTCTGTTTCTTTATTCAAATGCAGGAATTTTAGGCCATTTATTTTTGATATAAGCTGTGTGTCCCATTTCACTCTCCTCTCCTGCTGGGGTCTATTTAAATATGCATATTGGCCCACTTGTTGGTGTCCCATGAGTCCCTGATGCTGTTTTCCCTTTTCCACATTTTTTTTGCTTCCCTAAATTGATAATTTGAAATGAACTGTGTTTGAGTTGTCTGAATCTTTCTTATTTTTCATCAAGGCTATCATTAAAGAGTCTAGTGTATTTTTATATTCAGCTCACAATTTCTGTTTTAGTTCTTTTTTATTCTGTCTTTTTGCATTTTCATTTTGGTCATGCATAGTTGTCCTGATCTTACATAGTTGTTTTTTTTTTTTCTATTGAGAATCTTTAAAGTGGTTATTTTGAATTTTTCAGGTATCTAATAGATCTCCTTTAATTTAGGGCCAATTTCTTCTGGTTTATTTTGTTTCTCTGACTGGACTAAGTATTTGTTTTTCTGTATGCTTTGTGATTTGTTGTGTTATGGATGAAGAAAAGGCCACACTTCTAGGCTTTGTTAACTTGCTTTGTACAGGAGAACACAAATAACAGGCCACTGTGTGAGAAGTTCTAATGCTTGTTAGAACACTTCCGGGAATGTGTACTCTGTGTGTGTGTGTGTGTGTGTGTGTGTGTGTGTGTGAGCGTGCATGTGCAAATTCCCCATTTAAAATGTGTGTGTGTTTTTTAAGAAGACCATTATATATTCCTTTACCTCATGTCTGCTTTCAGTATTGCAGGCTCCCTGGTGTTTGAATAGTTAGTCACCTTTTTTCTTAGCAGCCACTTCAATGCCTTCACACTGTACTGCTATTCTCTCAGCACACTATGTCATTCAGAAGAAAAATGAGTGTCTTAGGCATCTGCAAAAAACCCTGATCATTGGACCCACAGTACACTCAGCTATTTCTCTCCTAAGAAGAAACTTGGAATTGGGGGTCTCCTCACTTTATTTCCATGGTGTGCCAGGGAAAGCGAGCAGCTATTTTCAGCAAATGTAATCATTTTGTTGGAAACAGTGCAGGCACTATGCAGAGATTAGGAAGAGCAAAGTCTGATCACAGGAGGGCAGAGTGTGCTTCTGTCTTCTGGGCATGTTTGAGTGTGAAGTAGGGAGATATGAGAGAGATGTCACACTGAGTCCTCAGGCCATGCTGCATCCAGGTGAGATGTTGAGGTGTTAGCTGAGAAAAGTGCTCAAAATGAGAGGTGGCACTGTGTGGTGTCAAAAATTAAACTGACATGTAAATTTGCTTGTGTTATTTTGAGCTGCATATTCAAATCAGGCAGTGCCAAACCGAAGTTGGTTAGGAGGCTCTACCTGCAAGAGCAGGGGTAGCATTTTATAGAGGAGATGCAGAAATTAGACAGGGACAGTGTTAGATTGGCTATAAGTTAAGCAGGTTTCTTATATTTAGAAAGCCTGATAGACTGCGAATATAGGCTGTAAAACATTAGAGCCACCTCAGAGTATTGGCCTGCTTGATTACTTTAACTGTGGAGACACAGTTGGCATTTACATTTTTATTCACTTGCAAGAGTGACTTAGCAGTTGTACATTCAAGGTTAGAATGCAAAATCATGATGGTTCAACAATCTCATTTCCTCCATCTCCCAGATGATTGACACATGCACAAATCAAAGATGCACTTCCCATGACATAAGGCATAATGGAAGAAAGACATGTTTAATCATGTAAATGTGTAAAAAGGGGGTATGTCAGTAATGGTGTTAATTCATAATGACCATGGAACACGATGTCATGATTTAGAGAATACATAGGATGTTTCTACTAGTGTGAAAATCCCACCTTTATGTATTCTTGGTTAAGGAAAGCAATTTGACAGTTCTTTATGACAGTATTTTTATATCAATGTTGAATTGTACACAAAATCTTTCAGTGTTAGGTCTGTGTGTTACGCAATCTCAGATACACTCTGAAATTGCTTAAAAGGAGGATACACCTGAAGCTGATGAAGACTTACATGTGGAGATTGAACTATTATTATTAGGGGGTAAATAATGGAAATTTTAGCTTTAAATATTTTCTATCTTTATATTTTATAATTTTTATCATTTTGAAATTAAATTTGTTATATGTAGTAGCTTTCTAACAGTGTCCTAACAAATTACCCTGTATGTAGTAGCCACTAATTACTGTTCTCCAATTCATACATCAGAATTCCAGTGGGTTTGATGGGGCTCTGCTTAATGTCTCAGAAAGTCAAAATCTAGGTTTCATCAGGCATCGTGCTTATCTGCAGCTGCTAAGGGAGAATCCATTTCCAGGCCCATTCAGGCAGTTGGCAGAATTAATTTCCCTCTCAAAGTTTCCACGCAACCCCTCCATGGTCACATCTTTTCCCAAGAAAAAGGTTCTATCATGTTGTTCAATCATTTACATGAGGCCCTTTACTGTATATTCAATTGAAGGGCTCATCAGAGACATTTTATGTAAATGAGGTTTTTGTTTCATGGGCTCCAACCTCCATCACCTTGCCTGGAAGTCACTCAGGAAGCAGGTGGTAACCATGGAGACACCCCTACCCATGCTGTGGCCATGGAGGACAAGTGTACATCCAAGTCATCAAGGAAATGTCTCAACTCAAAGCCTGCCGTGGTCCGGGGGCTCCTATAGACAAAGTGACTGAGGAGTCGGATGTGGTCAAGTGTTTCAGAACCAAATCCATGGACTCAACCTGCACCCAGTGATCAATGAGAAGACATAATGGTGAAGAAGAGAGAAGTTCCCCAGGACTCTTAAGATAGTCTGAAAAATAAACATCATCCCTACTGTGCAGTATCTGGAGGCCATTCTGGTACATTCCAGGTGACTAACATTCACTTTCAGGCCCAGAGTACTGCATGGACACATGCAGCAGGTTAACATGCAGCATGGCAACTGAAGGCCAATTTTTTTGCATTATAGTTCCCACTCAAAAACATTTATTACAATTGAGGGTTTCCTGTGTTAAGAGGCTTTCAATGATGACTGTATTAACCTTTAAATAGTTTATATGAATCACTGGGATGAATACTATAAATAGAATATTGAAATCTTCACAACTTTGATATAGACACATGTGATTTTCATTGTTCATAGTAAAATAAGTTAGGCACAGAATATTGATCCAAATATCAAAATGCACACACTACTCCAAGCAGAGTGGCAAGGCTTGTAGCAAGGATAGTACCCTTAACCACTTTGCTACACTGACACGTCAAGACAGCTGGATTTTCAAATACCTCAGATCCAAGTTTGGTTTTGCTTCTTATACCTTGCCATTTTATTTTCGATGGATAGTATTTTATTATAATTCTTTTTCCACAAGTTTTTTTTTTCTGTATAAATTTTCATAGGTCAACATCAACTATGAAGAAAGATTTAGAGTTCCTGGTAAATTAGATGAACTACAGCAGGGTTATAGTATAGGGATCTGTCCATGGCCAACTTGGAGTGATGACCACAAGACCGACTGAATACTGGGAAATACTCATTTGTTTTCATGCCAGGATCACAAGTGCAGCATCACAGTAACTGAAAGTAATTTCCCATTATGAAATAGTCTGTCATACCAGGTGACATTTGTGAGATCTTGTCCCTGGGATAACATTGTAGATAAATGTGCGAGGAGCTTGGGCTTAATACTAAAATGTTTTGAACGAGAGAAAATAGCACAGGATGAATTTGAGCCTGACTGTTGCTGTCTGAAATATACAAATACAATGCTACCTTTCTGCAAACACCCTTTTCCTAACTTTAAGAGGGAAAACCATGTCACAGTAGTCATCAGGCTATGGATATTTCCATCAGAGATGCTGTATTAATACCTTTAAGGTCATCAAAAGTAACCCATAGTTAGAGGAAACACACTTTTGTAAATTGTTTCAGACATACTGTTTTTGCAAAGGATCACGTGATTCCAGTGGACCCACACTCCTTGATATTACAAGCACAGACATGTAATAGGCTGCCCTTTGATAATCCAGAAAAGTTCATCTGTGATTTCTATAAGACATATGGAGGACTATAAAAATGGGTTTGTACATCTTAAAATCATGTTTAATTATTACTTGGGTTCAACACCAACAAATACTGTCTGTAAAGTCTACAGTAAATGATATGAAGATCCATCAGGATTTCTGTGGGTCTAGAAGGCCCATTTCTCTCTACCAGCTCAGCTCATGGCTCCAGAATTTTCTCCATTTCTGTGCAACATGTGAGAGGATTCCTTTTACTGATGTGGCCCCTTACCCAGACTCTGATGTGCCTCCTTCCCTTGCAAACTCTGTCCCTCAGCCTGAAACAGAAACAACGTAATGAGTTTCTGCTGCTAGGAGGGAAGACTCTGTGTTCAGGTTGCAGCCACCATTGCCTGTGCAAAAGGGAGGCAGCCAGAGTCTGAAATCGGGATAGTGGTGACCTTACCTCCCTTCTGAAGTACAACTGTCATTGTACTATAGTGGCAATACAGTACAGGCTTGGGAACTTGGGAACATTATGTGGGAAAAAAATCCCAGTTGGTAACAACTGAATACAGTTAGAACCTCCTCATTGGCATCTCCCAAGAGATCTTTGCCAATTTTAGCACAGGCTCATCCTTTCCCATGATCCTTGGAGGCAGGCAGGGTCTCAGAAGAAGCAGGAAACGCTGAGGCCTGACAGGTGATAGACTGGCTCATTTTCTCACTGGAATCTCTGCCTCACTGAGCTGTTCTTATGCCTAAGAATGAATTCTTCACAAACATGCAGACCACAGAGAGGCACCACCTCTTAATTTACAAGCAGACATGCGGAATCTGACAAAGTATTTGGTTAAAGATAGTCCATGAGACACCAATAAAAGGAAGACCATAAAGTCACTAATGTGCATGAAACTATTGGATTCATTTGCACAACTCAAGCGAATGGAGAATTTGTAGGAAAATATAATTTAGCAATATTGACCTGAGTGTGATAGGAAGTCTAAACAGAACAGGAGCTATAGAAGACAATTTATAAAGAAATCAATGAAACACCATCATTAGAAGTTTTAATAGGTGATGTCCACCCTTTTCTAATTATTTGATATTTCTATTTTTTTACTGAGTTTAAGAACATTGAAGAATTACCAAAATCATCTATAATTCTTCGTATTTTTTTTTATCGATTGAGTGCTCATTACTATTGCGCAAATGAAGAAATATAAAATATGTGTACAAACCAGTTCTTGATATTTCCATGAACAATTCCAGAGTTTTATCCTGCATCACCATCTAGATTTCCTGGATTTCTGGGATAGGGATCAGAGCCGTAATGGTGGACCAATCTTAGTTATGTCACATACACACATGAACACACTCATACAAGCACACACATCCCCACAAACTCAAACCTCTCTATCACAAGTACTGCCATCTACACACTTACCACCAATTCAACTCACACTCACACTGATGGCAACACATATGAACTCACACAGTCCCACTCATGTTCACAGGAACACATTTCACAACTATGACGCAAACATGTTCTTATATGGAAGAATAGCAATGCCTCCAACCTCAGGATGACTGAAACATGGGACCTTGTGCCCCTTTTATGTTCCTTCCAAATCAGGATGGTGCATGCACCAGGAGTTATTTTAAAAGTGCTGTGAATATTACCTTTGTTGGGTGAGGGGTGTGGCAGGAAGCTGTGGAGTGTTTGTAGGGCACTTCACAGACTGCTTTTTCTCTGTGTGAAGGCACAGGAAAAAGGGAGTATAAACACAGTATGGGGTGTAGGGGACATGGGGACATGGACAGATTGGGGGTACAAAGGGAGAGGGCAGATGCTTAAATGCACAGCAGTTAAAGGTCATGGAGTAAAAGAGACAGACTGAGACTGCAGGACAGAGTGTCAGATTCAGGGCAAGAGACAGAAGGGAGAGGCAAGGACAAGGGTGCCAGATACTGTCTCCCTGGGTAGGTTAATGGTGCCAACTTTGTCCCTAGTGACCATGTGCCAAGAAGCTGATGATGCCTGCTATATCTAAGAATCAGTGTCACCATGCTGGACTAACAGGGCAGCCAGTCCCTGTGGCTCTGACCCAGCATAGCCAGGAGAGCCCTGGGGGAGATGATCAGATATCACTCCCCAGAGGACTCCGATGACTGCTCTTGCCATTTGACTGTAGGACTGATGTGAAGAGAGAAATTAAAATAAATTTTACTGTAAAATTCAGCTTCCAATATGAGACAAATAGGCTTCCACAGTCCCTTATATTATCAGAAGCTCTCATTAGACTCACATAGTAATTACAGAGTCCCGCCCAGGGCAAGAGCTGACAATGTAGGAGGGAAAAATACAACAAAACAAGAGAAGAGAGAAAGAAGTTAGTTCTTACAAGACCACGTGCCTCGTTTCCTAGTTATTATCTCAGGACTATGGACCAGAGGCCTATCAGAGGGACCTCTAGAGGGAATGTCAGAGAGTCCTTATACATCACTGTCAACAGCTGTCCCATTTTCTACACGGGACCATGAGACTGCCTCGAGAATCCAGCCTGGAGCATTGAGAGTGCACCATGGCTTTCAGGATACCGGTTCCTCTCCATACCGGTGTCCTTGTCCAGGCAGGCCCTAGGCCAACTCCTGCAGTAAAGCCAGAAGAAACAGCATGGCAAGGCTTATCTGCCACCCACAAGGGCAAACAGGAAAAATGGGAGAACACATCACAGGTAGCTGTCTGTACAAATCGAGGGAGTTTTAATTCCTGCTCTACCATTTGAGTTTTGTGACTTGATCTGGCCATGCCTCAGTTTCCTTCTCTCAAACCGCACACAGTTTTACTAAGAATAACAGAGATATTACATGAAGTACCAAGAATAGTGCTTGACACCTAAGCTGTCAGATATTGATTGCCATTGTCCTCTGTATTATGAGGTGCTGAGCCCCAGGAGAGAAAGGAGCTAAAACAAAGGAACTTAACCTCTGAGAGCACTAATTTGTCTCACCCCTGTCATTCATTGTCTTTTTCAGGTAAACTGATCATGTCCCCAGTGACATGAGAGCCAGCCTCAAGCTGACCCTTATGACCTATGTTATATCAGAGCATCTCCGAAAGTGACAGGTTGAGAAACAGTAATATGAGCCAGCTTCCTGAGGAAGAATGGGGGCTACGAACTACTATGTGAAAACCTAAGTAAGGGCAGGCACTAGTCAAGCAGGACTTCCTACCTAGGTAGCAACCAAGTGGTGGGCAGGCAGAGGGCAGGCAGGCAGGGAGGCAGGCAGGCTACTCACTACCTAAGTAGAAACCTAAGTGTGGTTAGGGAGGCAGGCAGAGTACTAACTCCCAAGTAGAAACCTAACTGTTGTAGTCACTGAGGCCAGTAACTAGCTTTGTAGTAAATTAGGTGTGGGGTTTGCAGTGAGATATCTTATTTTCTCTCTCTAATCCCCAGGTTATGTAGCATGCTTTTCATTGAGTGTGGATTTTTTTTTAGGTAAAGTCTTATCAATTCTGGAGCCTGGAACTCCATCTCATTGTGTGTGTACAATAGACACAGCCTGAGTAAACAGCTTTGTAGTGGGCTTTCTGGCCAGGTCCTTGTTGTCATTCTTATATTGCTCATCATTTGTGCATCTTCCTCACCCTGAGTCCACGTGCCTGATATGCACCTCCTTCCAGATCCACAGGGTGCCTACTATTTTATAATAAGCATGAAACTCATTTTGTTGTGGTGACTCCAGAAGCACTTCCCACACCAAATGATTGCTGAACTTTGGTGTTCCTTGCCTTAGGTGGCTTCTTCTGAGAACCAGTATCCATGTGTGTTGGGACACCTTTATCCCAGGGACTGAAATTTAGGCATGGTCACAGAACAAGGCTCACCATTTGTGCCCAGGCCCAGTGGGGTCAAGGAGCACCTTGGTCATGGCTGTCCCTCAAAGTCTTCCCATGAGAACTGTGGATATTCATCACCAGGATCAGGGAGAATAATTCATCTTTAATTTTGAACTGACTGAAAACTACGTTTGTGACATCACAGTGCATCTTCTGTGATCCCCACTTCATGTCACATTTGGGGTGCCCTAGGATGGGTGAGTGCTGATCACCCAAGACTGGCTGTTTTTGCTATGTTTGGCAGAGTGGATTAGCCACACCAGACGTAGGTGTAGACACATGGTGTAGCTTCCACCACTACTATTGAATAATTTATAAGTCTGCAGACAGTGATTGGATAGGCAGAGAACAAATCTTTAAAGGTTGATGCCTTGCTGCCCACAAAGAAGGAATCTGGGTACATGGCAAAAGTTTTGGCCACATCTCCTCTGTTGACAAACTGGCTGCTATACACTAGACTTTCCTACCTTACAAAGGAAATTCATGAGACCTTACCAGGAAGCCTCACACCTTACCTGCTCCAAAGTCCGGGTGGACTCACAGTCTGTCTGGTGGGAATGGCCTGGTCCCATCTTCCCACCTGTGTGGGCTGGGACAGTGCCAGGCTAGAAATCCAAGCTATGGCTAAGTTCACAGTAACTGCCTGTGATGATTCCAGACAGAGTGTTTATTTTGCTGAACCAAGAAACTGCTCCAGTAAGGAAAGGGGTTTCTCAAAATTAGATGGCTTCAAATATTCTCATTGCAACTGAAGGTGGGACCTTTGCTCTCACTAAACAAGAATATGGCACTTATAGTCCTTCGTATGACTCATATTCTGACCTCCTACCACATATGGAAAATTGCTATAGGTGAAGGTGGTCAGATTCTTTTGCTGATTCACTTAAGTGTCAGATTGCTTCTTCTGGGAAATGGGTTTCAGCCATATTGGGGTTATCTTATGGCTGGTGGCTCCCTCTGCTCTAGTTGCTGCTGTTATTGCCATTTTCACACAGGCCACCTCCTGATATCTGGCCCCAGGAAACCTGTGGACAATGGGCAGATAAGATCATGTGGGCCAACAAGATGTCGGAGGTGGTGTGTATAGACATTCATGTGAACAATACCATCTCCATCTTTCTGTCCTTTCATTCTGTGACCTTTGAGCCACCTCACTGTCCTTAACACAGCATAGCCTTCTAATTACTGATGATCTCTGTTCCTTATAGTGTAACCTCAATACTTTTATTAGTAATGGCTAGGATGACAACTGAGATGAATATCAAACTGTGACAGTACCAACCTGCGGGATGTATGGCCCTTGGTTCTACTGCATTCTTTGTCCCTTTGTCTTGTCAATCATTTGTTCCTGTTATATTATAAAAAACAGTACAGTAACTAGAGTCTTTTGCAGAGAAAAATCTGCACAGGATTGCTAGGTCATCCCTTCTGCTTCAACCAAACGTTTTCATGACTAAATTACCTCATAATAAATTATGTTGTATTCTACGGAGCTGCCTGCTTCATTTGTCCATCTTAAGGTACCTCCTTGTTATGTTGGCCATTACACCTTTGCCCCACCATCAGATATTGCACTGAGCTAGGAGGCAAGAAATAAAAAAGGACAGTCACCCCAACTAGACAACGTTAAACCATCACTATTCACAGATAATACAATTTTGCATATAAAAAATACAAAGGACTCAACCAATAAGTTGGTGTAACTCATCATAAAATTAGGTAAAGTCAAGATATACAAGGAACATTAAAAAATCACTTGCATTTTGTACACTCATAGTAAAACATCTGGAAAAAAATTATCCTGTTCACAATAGCATTAAAACCAATCAAATAGGTATAAATTTAACCAAGGAGGCGAAAAATCTGTACATAGACTGCGACAATCCATTGATGACAAATTGAAGACATAAACAAATGGAAAGACATCCTGCATTCATAGCTTGGAAAAATAATATTGTTTAAATGTCCTGCTACTCAATGCCATCTGTAGATTCAAGGTAATGCTTATGAAAAGTCGAATGGCAGTCTCCACAGAAATAGGAAAAAATCCTAAAATTTGTATGAAACCACAAAAGACCTAAATAGCCAACGTTATACTTAGAAAGAACAAAGCTGAAGGTATAACACTTCCTGATTTCAAAATATACTACAAAGCTATAGTAATCAAAACAGCATGGCATCAAAATAGACACAGACAAAAGGAACAAAATAGAGAGCCCAGAATTAAATGCCCACATAAACAGTCAACTAATATTTGACAAGGGAGCCAAGAACAACTGATTAAACCTGAATAAGCACTTGAAAAATAAATACATGGAGAAAAAGGAAACTGGACCCCTATCTCACATGACTGACCAAAAAATGACTGAAAATGAATTGAACACTTAAGAAAAGAACTCATATTGTAAAACTCCTGGAAGAAACATAAAGAACAAATTCCTCAACTGTGGTCTTGGCAATAAATTTTTTGGACACAGCACCAAAAGTACAAACAACAAAAGCAAAAATTAACAAATGTGATGACATCAGATTTAAAAGCTTTGTATAACAAAATAAATAATAAAAAGAAAAGACAGCCTACAGAATGAAGAAAACTTTTGCAAATCATATATTGGATAAGGAATTAAAATTTTAAACACAGAAGGAACTCATATAACTCCATAAAATCCCAAAACAATATGATTAGAAATGAAGAAATAGACATTATTCCAAATGAGACATACGGATGATGGCCACCAGGTACCTGAAAAGGCACTCACCATCACACATTATCAGGGAAATACAAATCAAAACCACAAAGAGATACCACTTCACAACTGTTAGAATGGCTGTCATCGACACAAGAGGTAATAAATGTTGGTGTGGATGTGGAGAAAAGTGAACCCTTGTGCACTGTTGATAGAGATTTAATTAGCCTAGCCAGTATGAAAAATGGTATGGGGTTTCCTCAAAAAATTATAGGTAGATATATGATATAATCCAGCCATTCCACTTCTGAATATTTATCCAAAGAGAGCAAAAACACCAACTCAGTAAAATGGATATGCACTACAATGACCATTGCAACATTATTTACATTGCCAAGATATGAAATCAACCTAAGTGCCCATCAGTGGCCAAATGAATCAAAAACATTTCACACACACACACACACACACACACACACACACACACACACACACACACACACTGGTAATTCCACAATGCCCTTGAATTGAGTAAGGAGAACTGAATAATATAATATTTAGAATAAGGTAGTCATGGACTTTTAAACTCTCTAATAATGGTGCTTCATTGGTTTATTTTTTTATAAATCTCTCTCTTCGATGGCTCCTGTTCTGTTTAGACTTTCTATCATACTTGGGTCAATATTGCTCACTACGTTTCCTTCAAAACTTGCATATCATCTAAGTTTCAAATTTCTTGACATTGAGTTGTGCAAGTGAATCCAATAGTTTCTAATGTGCAGTAGTGGCTTCATGGCCTTCCTTTTACTTGTGATTCATGGAATATTTTTAATCAAGTACTTTATCACATTCCACAACTCTGCTCATAAATTAAAATGATACCTCTTGACTATGTAACATATTTAGGATTATTTACTCTCCGTTTTTGTTTTTAATAATTCAACATTAACTTCTGATAACTCAAATTTTATTCTCAAAGAAATACCCCCCCCAAACATTGTAAATAACAATTAAATAGAATGAAACTTTACCATTTGCGATAACATGAATGGACCTGGAAGGTATTATGCTAAGCAAAGGAAGTCAGATGGAGAAAGACAATATCATATAACTTCATTTATATGTGGACTTTGTAGAAAATAATAATAATAATAATAATAATAATAATAATAATAATAAAAACAGAAACAGACACATAGATGCAGGGAACAAGCTGATGGTTGTGAGATGGGAGGCAGTTGGGGGTGGGGACTCAGAAGTACAAATTGGAAGTTACAAAATAGTCAATGGGATGTAAAATACAGCCTAGGGAATATAGTCAATGGTATGATAATAACTCTGTACGGTGCCAGGTGCGTACCAGTGAGGGGGATCACCTTGTAAGTCAAATACATGTCAAGCCACTATGCTATACACCTGAAAGTAATATAAAATATTGAATGTCAACTGTAATTGAAAAAAAATTTTTAGTAGGGGAAAGGTGAAGGGAAATGAGGTTTAGACCTTTGTGTGTAAAACAAAATAGTCACTCACATACAGTGTAGGGAATATAGTCAATAATATTGTGGTAGCATTATATGGTGTCAGATGGTTGCTGGACTTATTATGGAGATAACTTCTTCAGGTATATAAACGTTGAATAACTATGATGTACTCTTCCTTTCCTTTCCTTTCCTTTCCTTTCCTTTCCTTTCCTTTCCTTTCCTTTCCTTTCCTTTCCTTTCTTTTCCTTTCCTTTCCTTTTAAATTGTAACATCCAAACTTTATTTGACAAAAGTAACAGGTAAAGTCAAATAGGCACTTATATTAAGAGAAAAGTTGAATAGAAGAAATTTTATCTTAAACACCTCACAGTTACCTTCTTGCAGCTGCATTTAACTGAGCTCTGTCATTGTGAAGAATGGAGCACATGTACAGGTATGGATGAATGATTTTTCAAGTATTCAGTGAATACTACCTCATAAACACATATACATTAATTTTGAAAAAGATTTAACTGATGATCCCCAGATACACTTTATTTTTGTTGATCTTTTGTAAGAGGTCATCTAAAGAGAAGAATATGTGGTTCTGGCTTATGAATCATGTAATGAACCCAGCCTAGATTCTTTTGGACACCAAGTCTCCTCTACTCCTCTTCAGACACAGGTGGGTTTTGGGTGCTTGACTGGAACGTTCTCTGGGTAACATGACATGCCGATACTCATAGTGCTCGTCAAAGTGCTTGTCTGAGTAGTAGGTCTGCTTGTGGGCCATCCTGCTGACAGGCGGGTGGCACCGAGGTGCAGTGACCAGGCAAGAAGAATGGGCACAGCAGACAAACAGTTCAAGTTGAACCAAGGCAATGTCTCAAGTATTGCATTTTTTACTGAAATCAACTATTATCCAACTTTTGAAAGCATTTAAATATGGTTGGAAATGTCAGCATAAGAAATACTTAGTATAACATATATGAATAACATGATTGTCAAAACTCTTTTTTTTTCTTATTTACTAAATTTAACTCACGTTTGAACTTTTTCTTTTTCTTTTTTTTTTTTTTTTAGAAAAATGTAGATTCTAAGAAAAAAAGTTGAAAACTTATTATTTTAAGTTGAGGAATAAAGGTGAATCATAATAACGGTAACAGATGAGATTGTATATATAATTCACTGTTAGAAACTGCCATCTAGCAGGAAGCCAACAAATAAATAGTTAAAAAGAAATAAAGATAGATGGTGCCTCTCTGTGGACTGCAGGTTACTGAAGAATTTGTTTTAAGGCAGAAGAACAACTCAGTGAGGCAGAGAATCCAGTGAAAAAACGAGCCAGTCTATCATCTGTCAGGCCTCAGCATTTCCTGCTTCTTCTGAGACCCTGCCTGCCTCCAAGGATCATGGGATAGGACAAGCCTGTCCTAAACTTCGTCTTTGGTCTCTTGGGAGATGCTAACAAGAAGGTCCTAAATGTTTTTAGTTGTTACCAACTGGGAGATTTCCCCCCATAAATGTCCTCAGGTCCCCAGGCCTATACCAGCATTGCCACTCGATGTGAAATGACAGTTGCACTTTAGAAGGGAGGTGAGGTTACAGGACCACTATCCAGATTTCAGGCTCTGGCTGCCTCCCTTTTCCACAGGCAACGGTGGTTGCAACCTGCACTCAGAGTCCTCCATCCCCACAGCAGAAATGCATCCATCCCCGTAGTTTCTGTTTCAGTCTCAGGGCATCTGCAAGGGAAGGAAGCATATCAGAGTCTGAGTAAATGGCCATGTCAGTAAAAGGAATCTTCAGTGGTGCTGTACAGGAATTTAGAAAATTCTGGAGCTATGAATTATGAGCTTGAAGAGAAATGGGCCTTCTAGACCCACAGAGATACTGATGGCATTTCACGTCACTTACTGTGGACCTTACAGATAGCATTTGTTGGTGTTTAATTCAAGTGGTCATGAAGCCTGATTTTAAGATTCATCAACCTATTTTTATAGTTCTCAGTATGTCTCAGAGAAATCACAGATGAACTTTTTCAGGGTTATCAGAGGGTGAGCCCACTGGAATCATGTGATGCTTTTCAAAAATGGTGTGTCTGAAAGACAGTTTCAGGAATAGAAGTATTTTGCCTCTAACAATGGGTTACTTATGATGACCATAAAGGTGACATTAATGGCATCTCTACTGGGAATATCCATGGCCTTATGACTATGGTGACATGGTTTTCCCTCTTGAAGTGAGAAAAACAGCATTTACAAAAAGCAGCATTGTATTTGTGTGTTTCAGATAGGAGCTCTCAGACTGAAACTCATCACGTGCTATTTTTTCTGGTTTGAAAACATGTTAGTATTAAGCCCAAGCTCCGCACACATTTCCCTATGACGTTTTCCCATGGATAAGATTTCACAAATATCACCTTGTTGTTCATAGTCTCGCTGAAGTCAGATGTGAATCAGTAGGTATGGGACTGGATCTCAGGTTATGACAGACTGTTTCATAATGGGAAATTACTTTCAGTTACTGTGATGCTGCACTTGTGATCCTAGCATGAAAGCAAACGAGTATTTCCCGATATTGATTCAGTCTTGTGGTCATTACTTCAAGTTGGCCATGGGACAAATCCCTATACAATTACCCTGCTGTAGTTCATCTAATTTATCAGGAACTCTACATCTTTCTTCATAGTTGATGTTGACCTATGAACATGTATACAGAAAAAGAAACTTGTGAAAACAAAAATTATAATAAAATACTATCCATCTAAAATATAATGGCAAGGTATAAGAAGCAAAATTGAACCTAGATATGAATTATTTGAAAATCCAGCATATTAGATTATACCAAAGTGGCTAGGAAAACTGTCCCTAATACATGCCCAGCCACTCTGCTCAAAGCACTGTGTGCAATATTGACAAATGACTAACATTCTGTGTCTAATTTATTTTCCTCTGAAAAATAAAAGTCACATAAGTGCCTATATCACAAAGTTAAGATTTAAAAACTATGTACAGTACTCATCCTAGCAATTCATATAAATTGTTACTTAAAGGTTAATACACTCAAAGATCGAGAGCCTCTTAAACAAAGAAACCCTTAATTGTAATAAATATTTTTGAGGAAGAACTAGTAGCTAATGCAAAATACTGGCCTTCAGTTGCTGTGCCACATATAATTTTGCCACATATGTCCATGCAGGACTCTGGGCCTGAAGATGAATGTCAGTCATCTAGAATGTACCAGAATGGCCTCCAGACACCAGCAACAAGGGTGGTGTTTGTTTTGCAGACTCTCTTAAGAGTCCTGGGGAACTTCTCTCTTCTTCACCATTATGTCTTCCCATTGGTCACTGAGTGCAGGTTGAGTCCATGGATTTGGTTCTGAAACACCTGACCACATCCAACTCCTCTATAGGAGTCACTCTGTCTATAGAAGTCCCCTGGACAATGATAGGCTTTGGGTTGAGACATTTCCTTGATAACTTGGATGCACACTTGTCTTCCATGGCCACAGGGTGGGCAGGGGTGTCTCCATGGGTACCGCCTGCCTCCTGCATATCTTCCAGGTGGGGTGATGGAGATTGCATATTTCCTAATATTCCATTCAAAGGGTAATTTGAATAGTTTCTAATTTGAGCCCATGAGGCAAAAATCTTATTTATATAGAATACCCCTGATGAGTCCTTCAAATGAATATATAATAAAGGGCCAAGGGAAAAGTTTGAGTGAAAAATGGGATAAAAATTTTTCTCTTTTTTGGAGAATTAAACAACCATGGAGGGGTGACGTGGAAACTTGGAGAAGGAAATAAATTCTGCCAAAACCCTGAGTTGGCCTGGAAGTAGATTCTTCCCTAGCAGCCGCAGATAAAAAAAAAAGCCCATGCCTAATGAAACCTTGATTTTGACTTCCTGAGACACTAAGCAGAGCCCAGGCAAACCCTCTGGGATTCTGATGCATGAATTGTAGAATGATATATAGTAGCGGCTAAATGCATGGTAATTTGTTATGACAGTGATAGAAAACTACTACATATAGGAATATATTTATTTCCAAAAATAATAGAAATTATAAAATATAAATATAGAAAAAATTTACACAAAATAAAGCTAAGATCCCCATCAATTATCCCCCAATCAATAATAATTCGATCTCCATGTGTAATAGTTTTAATCAGCCTGAGGTATATCCTTTTAAGCAACGTCAGAGTGTATCTGAGTTTGCATAACACAGACCAAACATTAAAAGTTTTGTATATGGTTCCACATTTATCCAGATATTCTCATAAAGAACTGTAATATTGCTTTCCTTAACCAATGATACATTAAGGTGAGTTTTTCACACCAATAGAAACAGATCCACTATATTCCCTAAATCATAACATTATATTCCATGGTAGTTACGAATGAGCACCTTTACTGACATGTTCCCTGTTTATACATTTACGTGGCTGAATGTGTCTTTTTCCTGCTATCCCACATATTATGGAAAGTGAGTCTTTGGTTTGTGCACAATCATCTGGGTGGTGTAGGACATGAGATGTTGCACCATCATGACTGTGCATTCTGACCTTGGGTGTGCAACTGCTCAGTCACCCTTGCAAATGAGTGAAAACCTAATATGATGACACTTGCACTGTCTCCACCACTGAAGTAATTAATGAGCGGGCCTGAGGTATCTCTAATGTCTTGTAGCCTATGTAGACAAACCACAACTTAACCCACAGTCAAACTAATGTAGAGAAGAGGCAAGAGAATTAAAAATGTTAAATCAAGCTATATTCGGAGACTGCAATATGCAGATCAGCTCTGCAGCCAGGCCAGGAGGACACCTTCAGTACAAAGGAAGATGTCTGCTAGGATTGCAAACAACCCATTTCCCCCACCTGTGAAGGGGAAACAGGACATATAGTCTTTAAGTGGCTACCCTACATAAAAAAAAAAAAATCATTCATTCCCTATAGCTAGAACCATGGGGGAAACTATGGATTGAAGGCTGGAAACTGCCAGCAGGCCTTTCATGCTATACACCCTTCCCTTTCCCCTTCTTCATTGTATGTCTGTATCGAAGGGAATGTGTAAACAAAGTCCTTAAACTGTAACTCACAGAAACTAAAGAACGATATATACACTGAATTCCCTGAACACGAAGTCTCACTGCTTTTACTCACAGTCTCTTTCTCTCAGTCCCTCTCACTGTCCACATCCCTCTTGGTCCCTCTCACCCTCTGCCTCTCAGAGGAAACCGCACTCTGTCTAATAAACTTTGTTTGACTCTGACTTTGTCATGTGATGAATTCTTTCTATGCTCTCCACCAAAGGACCCTCTTCTTTCAGTGCAGGGTTTGGTTTGTCCCAACTCAGGGAAATTTGCCCTGCCCTGCATCATGTTTTCTGGCAACTATGAAGGGATCAAAGGACATAAACTCTTGCCACCAAGGTTCATGGCTCCTCTCAGTTGAGAGTGGCTGGGGTCTCGCCTAATGCCTCTGTGCAGATCCACTGGCTTTGGGCAAATGGTTGATACCATTTCTAGGGAGACGGTAAGAGACTTGTTCTCTAACTGAGCAGGAGTCCCCTAGTCCTATCTAGTTTTCTTACTTTTCTTTCTCTACTTTCCCTGACTTGGAGTCACCAGTGAAATTGGAAAAGACCTGCTGATAGACCCCACCCAAACTCCAAATTAAAAGACTGCACAGGATCTTTTGGCCACAACAGGATGGGTAAGCCCCTGGGGAGTCTTCTGTTCCTTCCTCTTGGCCCCTTGTTTTCATTTTCACTGGAGGCTTGCAACCAGGGAAGCAGTGTGCTATGGAAGCTTGTCCAGGCTTACTCCCCCATTTTTCCCCCTAGCCTTTTTCTGTTTCCCTCCCTCTCCAGCAGGAACTCTAACGGGGAGGAGGCAGGTCCATGGTAGCAGCTCCACTGAACTCTCCTAACTCATCCTGTCTTTCCTGTCCTCATTTCTTGCTTTCCCCACCCCCACCCCTGGATTTATTGAAATATCATAGACAATTAGTTGCTTGTATTTACATGGTACAATTCAATAATTTTTTTTCAATTACAGGTGGCATACAATAATATACCAGTTTCATTCTTATAGCATGGAGAGGGACACATAACTTGCAAAGCAGTCACCAAACTAAATCTAGTACTCCTCATCCCTCTTACATATTTATTACATTATTAACCACCATCCCCATGCTACACTATATTTCCATGTCTATTCTACAACTATCCATTTCTGCCTCTTAATCCTTTTGCCTCTTTTTGCCATCCTCCCCAACCCCCTTTCATCTAGTAGCCCTCAAAATTCTATCTATGAGTTTATTTCCACTTTTGTTGTTGTTATTTACTTTGTTCATTAGATTCCACATATACGTGATATCATGTGATATTTGTCTTTATCCGACCCATTTCATTCAGTGCAATACCCTCTGGGTCCATCAAGGCAATATCTTTTTCCATCCCCTTCCTTTTAGTGTGTGTGTATGTGTGTGTGTGTGTGTGTGTGTGTGTGTGTGTGTGTGTGTGTGTGTGTGTTTTAATCTGAAGTGAGTCTCTTGTAGGCAGCATATGTAGGGGGACTTGTCTTCTTATCCATTCAGCCACTCTATCTTTTGGTTGGAATCCTTAATTCTTTTCCATTTGAGGTACTTGTTGATAGGAATGTAGTTATTATCATTCTTTATTCCTGGTTTTCATACACGTTATTCTTCTAAAAGAGGTCTCTCCAACATTTCTTGTAATACTGGCTTGGTGTCGATAAATTACCTTAGCTTTTTTTGTCTGGGATGCTTTTTATCTGTCCTTTGACTCTAAATGCTAGCTTTGCTGGATGAAGTAGTAGTAGTAGTAGTAGTAGTAGTAGTAGTAGTAGTAGTAGTAGTAGTAGTTGTTGTTGTTGTTGTTGTTGTATAAAGTATTCTTGGTTTTAGATCCTGGATTTTCATCACATCAAATGTTTTGTGCCAAGTCCTTCTGTCCTGTATGGTTTCTTTAGGGAAATCAGCTGCCAGTGTTATGAGTGCTCCCTTGTAGGTAACTAATTGCTTTTCTTTTGCTGCTTTTAAGATTCTCTCTTTTTATTTGACCTTTGGCATTTTAATTATGATGTGTCTTGGCGTGGGCCTCATTGGGTTCCTGGTTTTTGGGACTCTTCGAGCTTCCTGGGGTTGTGGGTCTACTACTTCACCAGGTGAGGGAAGTTTTCCATCATTATTTCTTCAAATATATATTCAACTTCTTGTCTCCCTATTCTCATACCCCTATGATAGGAATATTTTTACATTTAATAGTATCCCATAGGCTTCTTAAGTTATTATTATAGTTCTGGCTTCTTCTTTCTTGCAATTCTGATCGAGTGTCCTTAGCTCCCCCATCCTCTGTATCTATGGTTCAATCTTCTTTATCCACTCCGTTGATTCCATCTAATACACTCCTAATCTCAGATATTGTGTTCTTCATATCTTACTGGTTTCCTTTTATAATTTCCATTTCTATTTTTATGTTTTCTATCTCTTTGTTAAAGTTCCTAATGAATTCATGTATACTTCCCCTAAGTTCATTAAGCATCTTTATGAACAGTGTTTTTGAACTCTGCATCTGTTAGATTGCTTGACTCTTACTCCTGGATCTTTGTTCTGTTCTCTCATATGGTTTCTGTTTCTTTGTCTTCCCATTTTGGCTGCATTTCTGTGTGTTTTTCTATGTGTTTTTCTATTGGAAACTAAGCAAAGTTCCCAAGTCTTCTGTCTTATTAGTATGGCTTTGTCAAGTAGGCGTCCAGTGGCACCATCCTGAGAGGGGTTCAGCTGCAGGCCAAATTTAACCCCAGCCCTGTGCCCCTCTGGGGCCACCTGTTAAGATTCAACTAGCAGTCCACAGATGCTGTGCTTATAGTTTCCTTAAGAGACAATGTCAGAAGCTTCAGTCAGCTGCCACTAGTGTGAGTCTAGGCACTGCTAAGCAGGGGGCACCTAACTTTCCAAGGGAACATTTGGATGTGGCTTGGGTGGGGCCATGAGTTGGGTGAGGCAGAGTTTTAGGGAATCCTCTGAGTGGATAGACCTCTGCTATCCAGTTTGATGATGTCTCAGCTATGTTGGTGCTGAGTCTGCACACTGGAAGGGGGAAGGGTTCAACAGAGGAACAATGCATACCTGTGAGTCCCAGGTCTGTCGTGATCCAGGTTCACAGCTAGGAATAGGACTCTGGATTTAAAATGTTACATTAATGTAGTAAGGCACCTGTGCCTAACTTATGCAAGTATGACTCAGTTTATTGTTTATTACATATGTGTGGCAGAATGCCACTATTGTTCCGTGACATATATAAAGCCCATGAGGTCCCCTAGCACAGAGAAGCACATGCTCCCGCAATAAAGTTGGTGCCTGCCATTTCATTCTCATGTCGGCTCCTTGTGCATTCTTTCAACTGGGTGTCTTACCACTGAAGCCTTCCCTTCTTGATCATCTCAGTGCTAAAAATACTGCCAGTACTTCTGCATAGAGTGAGTCTCTCCTCTGGCCCTCTGACAACTCAGTGTCTCCCTCTAAGTCTCTCCCTAGTTCTAGGGCTTTTTCTTCTAGATCCCAGGTGATTTTTCTTGCTATTTGCTCCTTTTACTGTCACAACTTTGATTTGGTCGCCAAAAGGATGAACAGAGCCTCTGTCATCTATGCTGTTTTTTCTCTCCCGTCTTCATTTCTTGATTGGCTACATGAAGCTGGAGCAATATCCAGATGGCTCAATCACTCAGAACTGAGCACTGGGCCGGCCAGCCTCAATCACAACAGGTACTCTGGCCTGCATCCCCTACAGTGCAAGACTCCTAGGTAGTTTTTTCCCTGAAGAAAACTAGCCTTCTTTACTATATCCATCTTTGTCTGTCTCACTCTCTTACTTGAGGTGCAGATAAATGCCTGCACACACTTGGGGCAGCACGAGCCCAGGCCCATGCTGCCATTCCCCCTTTGGCAGCAGGGCCAAGGACCCCCACCTGTATCCTTGCTGTTGGAGCCACAGGTAAACCCCCATGCATGCCCAGAGCAGTAGTGGGCCCAGATCCCTGCTGCATTCACTTCCATAGTCAAATGCCAAGAGCAGTCATATAAGTCCTCTGGGGACCTATGTCTGATCATCTCCCCCAGAGCTCTCGCTGCCATGCTGGGACAGAGCTGCAGGGACCAGGCTGCCCTGTCAGCCCAGCAGGTTCACACTAATTCTTAAATGCAGGGGGATCATTGACTCCTCAGCACAAGGTCACTAAGGACAAAGCTGGCACCATTAACCTACCGTGGGAGACAGTGTCTGGTACCCTTATTCTCTCACACCTCCCTTGTCTCTTGCTCTGACTCTGTTACTCTGTCCTGCAGTCTGTCTCTATCATTCTGTGGCCTTTAACCCCTGTGCTTTTAAGCACATGCCCCCTCCTCTTACATCCCCATGTCCCCATGCTCCCTGTACCCCGTATCATGCCTATGTTCCCCTTTCCCTGTGGTCTTTCTCACTCTGCTCACCTATCTCATACTCACGTTGTTGCCCCACAAATCCTTCAGTTCCCTGCCACATCCCTCACCCTAAAGAGGTAATGCTTACAGCACTTTTTAATTGATGCATGTTGCACACACCTTCCTGGTCTAGAAGGAGCATAAAAGGGCACCAGGCCCTGTGTTTCAGTCATCCCGAGGTTGGAGGTAACACTACTCTTCCATATAAGAACATGCTCACATTGTGGTTGTGGAGTGTGCACCCATGCATGTGCTGGGACTGTATGAGTTCATGTGTATTGTCATCAGTGTGAATGTGAGTCAAATTGGTGCTAAGTATGTAGATGGTGGTACTTGTGATGGAGAAGTTTATGGGTGTGTGGGAGGATCACGTTGGATTGTGTGAGTGTGCATGCACATGAATGTTTCCCATTCTGTGTGTGTGATATAACTATGATTAGATCACTTTTACAGCTCCTTTTCTTGACCTAGAAATCCAGAGTAACAAATGTGAACCAGGATCAATCTCTGGAATCGTTCATTGGAAATGAACTCATGTTTCATATTTCTTCATTTGTTGCAAAAGTGATGAGTACCCTTTCTATAAAATTCAAAAACAGCGACAAGTATAGATTCTTTATGCTCTTAAACTGAGTTAAAACTGAGTTAAAAGAATAGAATTGTTGGATGTTTAAAAAAGGGTGGACACCACCTGTTAAACCATCTGATGATGGTGCTGACATTGGTTTCTTTCTTTACAAATCTCTGTCTTCTGTGACTCCTCTTTTGTTTAGACTTCCTGTCATACTCGGGTCAATATTGCTCAACTACATTTTTCCTACAAAAATCCAACACCATCTAACTTTCAATTCATTGGCTTCAGTTTTACAAATGAGTCCAATAGTTTCTAATGCACATTAGTGGCTTCATGATCTTCTTTTTATTTGTCTCATGGAATATCCTTAACAAAACATTTCGTCAGACTCCACATGTCTGCTCATAAATTAAGAGATGGTGTTTCTTCATGATCTGCAAATAGTATTTGTTTTTATGCAGAAAAACTCAGTGAGGCAGAGAATCCAGCAAGACAATGAGTCAATCCATTACCTGTCAGGGCTCAGTATTTTCTGCTTCCTCTGACACTCTGCCTGCCTCCAAGGACCATGAGAAAGAATGAGCCTGTCCTAAACATGGTAATGGTCTTTTGGACATGTTGACTAGAAGGTTCTAATTGTTTTTAGTTGTTACAACCTGGGATTTTTTTCCTCATAAAAATCCCCAGTTCCCCAAACCTGTACCATCATTGCCACTAGATGTGAAATGACAATTGCACTTCAGAAGGGAGGTGAGGTCACAGGATCACTACCGCTATCTCAGGCTCTGGCTGCCTCCTTTTCACACAGGCAATAGCTGTTGCAACCTGCATACAAGCCCTGGGTCCTGGCAGCAGGTGACTAACTGTTCAACCACTGGAGAGACTACAGTACTAATGACAGAGATGAGGTAGAGGAAAATGTCATGACCTCCAATAAGGAAACAAAAACATTTTAATCTGGGAATTTACACACACACACACACACACACACACACACACACACACACACACACACACACACACTATACATCTCCAGAACTGATTGACAGGCTTTAGAAGTTTTTGCACATCCACCTGTAATATGTGCTCTCCTGTACAAGGCAAGTTCACAAAGCCTGGGATGGTGGCTGTTTAATATTACAAACCTCAAAGACAAATCACAAGGCTTACAATGAAATAGAAAAACTGGATCCAGTCAAAAGAACAAAATAAATCTAAAGAAACTGGTCCTAAATCAATGGAGATCTATTAGTTTCCTGGCAAAGAATTTGAAATAACCACCTTAAAGGTACTGAATAGAAAAGAGAAAACAACTAAATAAGATCAGGACAACTGTGCATGACCAAAATTAAAAGGCAAAGAGACAAAGTATAAAAAGAACCAAATAGAAATTGGGAACTGAAGAATACAATGCTTGAACATAAAAATACACTAGAATCTTCAGCAATAGATTTGGTGAAGGAGAAGAAAGGTTCAGATAATGCAAACACAGTTCTTTTTAAAATATCAATTTAGGGAAGCAAAAAAAATTCTGGAAAATGGAAAACAGCATAAGGGACTCATGGGACACCAACAAGTAGACCAATATGCATATTAAATAGATTCCACAAAAATAAGACTAACATAAAATAATATTGAATGTCAACTGCAAGTGAAAAATAAAAATGCAAACAAAAAAAGAAATAGAAGTCATGGAATAGTAGGACATGTGAATACCCCAAATTCAGCTAGATAAAAACAGAAAATAAGATCTATATGGAGAGGACTGAATGACACTATACACTAATTAGATATAACGGACACAGTCCACTTCACTGAACTAGAATGTATAATCTTCTCAATCACACATGGAACATTGCTCAGTACAGACAACCTGTTAGTCCACAAAACAAGTCTCAACAAATTTAATAAGATGTAAATCATCTGTATATCATTTCTGACCATACAGGAATGAAACCAAGAATCAATAGCAGGTAGAAACTTGGGAATTCCACAAATAGTTGGATATTGACCAACACACTCTTGAATAACTAGTGGGTCAAAAAATGAATCAAAAAGAAATCAGAAAATACCTTGAGACAAATGAAATGAAACACAATATGCCAACACTTCTTGGATTGAGAGAAAGTAGTACTAAGAGACAAGTTCACAGAAATAAGCTCTTACAGCAAAAAAAAGAGAGAGATTTAAAATGAACAACATAACATTATACCTCAAGGAAGAAGTAAAAGAAGAACAATCTAAGGCCAAAATTAGCAAAAGTAAAGTAAGAAAGCTTAAAAGGTGAGCACAAACAAACAAAATAAAGAATGGCAAAAATAGAAAAATAACAATGAAAGAAAGATTCATGTCTAAAAAAGATAACTAGAATTGACACTTACCTAATTAAGAATCATAGAGAGAAGAAAACTAAAAGCAGAAACGAAAGCAGAGATGTCCTAAATAATGCCATAGAAATAATTGTAAGAGGCTACTATGAACAATTATATGACAATGAGTTGGATATCTAGTATAAATCATCAATTTCTATAAAAATACAATTTACTTAGTCTTTACAGAAATTAATAATAATAATAATAATAATAATAATAATAATAATAGCCACAGGTGACCTACAACTAAGAAGTAGATCAAAACAGTATTAATTATTTAAAAAATCTCAATGAACTGTGCACTACACAAGAAGATTCACTAGGTAATTCTAGCAACATATAAAGAACATTAACATTAATTTTCCATGAACACTACCAAAGATTAAAGAGTAAATAAATTATCAAAATATTTCCTAGGAGGCCAGCATTACCCAATATCAAAGCCAAACAAAGGTGCTACAAATAAACCCACAAACAAGAATCTGTAATGAATACTGATGTATAAGTTCTCAATAAAATACCAGAAACCTATATTCAAAATCACATTAAAAGAATTCCAGACCATGAACAAGTGGAATTCAAGGGTGTTTGAACATATGGAAATCAGAACATGTAAGAGCACATTAACAGAATGAAGGTCAAACCACAAGATCATTATTAAATGCTTCAAAACAAAAAAAAAAAAAAACAAGCTGATGATATTTAACACCATTTCATGATAAAAAAAAAAAACACTCACCAAACTAGAAATCTAAGGAAACTACCAGAATGTAATAAACATTTATATATCAAAAGCACTGAGCTAACATCATGCCCTATAGAAAGACTGAAATCTTTTCTCTACAGTCAAGGAAAGGGCAAGAATACCTAGCATTACCACTTTGATTTGACATTGTACTGGATGTCCTAGCAAGACTCATTGGGCAGGAAAAAAAGATAAAAAGCATTTAAATTGAAATGGAAGAAGTAAAATGAGTTCTGGCAATAAATTTAACCAAGGGTCTGAAAGGACTCCATTCTGATATCAGTAAGACATAACGATGAAAGAAAATGAAGAAGACACCGATAAATGCAAGGGTATACTATGTTCATAGATGGGAAGCTTTAATGTCATTAAAATGTTTATACAACCCAAAGCAATTTCAAGTTCAATGTAATACTCATTTTTCACAGAACTAGAACATACAATTCTAAGATTTGTATAGAGCAACAAACAACAACAACAATAATGAAAAGCCAACCAAAACAGTCTTGAAAAAAAAAGTACAATGTTGGAGGTGCCATGAGCCCTGCTTTCAAACAACACTACAAAGCTACAGTAAACAAAAGAGTAGGGTACTGAAAACATGAAAAATAGACACATACACCAAGGGAACAGAAACAAATCTACACTTACATTGTAAATAAATCTAAGATAAAGGAGACAATAAAATATAGTGTGAAGATGTGGAGATACAGTCTCTTAAATAAATGATATTGGGTAAACAGGATGGTACATGGAAAAATGAGGCTGGATCACTAACACCATATATAAAAATAAACTCAAAATGTATTAAAGACTAATGTAAAGCCTAAAAACATAAAAACTCCTAGAAAAAATCATAGCCAGTAAAATCTTTGAGATGAGTCTTAGCAATTATTTTTTTATGTCTCCTACAGCAAGGGCAACAAAAGCAAAAATAAACAAACAGGACCATATCAGACTACAGCTTTTGCACAACAAAGGAAGCCATCGACAAAACAAAAAGACAACCTACTGAATGGGAGAAGATATTCCCAAATGATAGATCCAGTAAGAGGTTAATATCCAAGATATATAACAAAATGCATATGATTCCACATCAAAAACATAAAAAATCTGACTAAAACGTGGGTGGATGACCTAAATAGACATGTCTCTGAAGTAGACATCAGGGTGATCAACAGACACATAAAGATATGCTCAAATCCCTCATCATCAGGGAAATGCAAATCAATACCACGGTGAAATGTCACCTCACACCTGTCAGTATGGCAATTAACAAAAAGGTAACCAATAATGAGTATTGGTGAGGGTGCAGGGAAATGGGAATCCACATGCACTGTTCATGGGATTATAAAATATTGCATTCAAAACATCCTCAAATTACTAACAGAACTTCTATACAGCCCAACAATTCCACTTTGGGGCACTTGTCCGAAAAATATGAAAACACTCATTTGAAAAGATACTTGGACCCCTACATCCAATACAGCAGCATTTACTATAGACAAGACATGAAAGCAACCTAGGTGTCCATCAATTGATCAATGGATTTTGAAAAATGTGATAAATGTATACAATGGAGTATTTTTCAGCCAGGGGAAAGAAGGAAATCCTGACACTGGCAACAACATGCATGGACATGGAGGTTTTATGCTGAGTGAAATAAGACAAAGATAGACAAACATCAAATCATTTCACTGATATGTGAAATCTGAACAAGAACAAACAGATCAGAAAAAGACTCATAGATACAAAGAACTGATGTATGCCAGAGAAGAGGGAGCTGGGGGGAATGAAGAAAAGGGTGAATAGCATTGAGAGGTACAAACAACAAGTTATAAAATGAATGAAGCTTGGGGATGTAATGAACAGCACAGGGAATGTTAAGCAATCTTTGAAAGGTGACAGGCGGTTACTTGACTAAGTGTCGTGATCACTTTGGACGGACTATAAAGGAAAAATCACTATGTTGTCCACCTAAAACTAACATAATATTGCATGTCAATTATAATTTCAAAAGAGAAAATAGTCGATCCCATATTTTAACACAAAGAAAATTTTGACAATCTTTCTACTGTTTCCATTTTTACTAAAATCTTGTATTATTTTTATAGTGGAAATAAACACTGAAGTTATTTTTGGATAAAAAATCTTTATGATGATGTTGTACAACTAGAAGTGAATTAAAAGATGTCAGCATAATTTATATAGCATTGTCATTAAAATAAAAGGTCATCCTCAGACCTGCTTCTCTGAAATCTCTTTTCTTAGGTCCATGTGTCTTTCCAGTAGTCTTTTATACACATTGAGAAATAGATGTTTGTATCCTCTATTGAAAAAAAGAAACACAACAAGATATCACCTCACCCCAATTAGGATGATCATTATCAAAGAGACAGCAAATATCAAGTGTTGGAAAAATGTGGAGAAATTGAATACTTATGCATGGTTGTATGAAATACAGATTGGTGCAAACAGTATAGTATTTCTCAAAAAACTAAAAATACAGTTATGCTGTGATGCAGTCATCCCACTTCTGAGTATATATCCAAGAGACTTCAAAGGAGGGTCTACAAAAGACATTTGCACACTCATCTACATTGTAGTATTATTCAAAAAGCCTACAAAAGATGGAAGCAACCCAAATGTTCATAGACTGATGAATGAAAAAAATAGAGCATATACCTACAACGGATTAATATTCAGGCTTGAAATAAAAAAGATCTTCTCGCATGGCCAAACCTTTAGGACATTTTTAAAAGTAAAGCACACAAGTCACAAAGAGGCAGATACTGTAGATTACACTTAAGTGAGTCATCTAATGTAGTCAACATCAATGAAAAAAAAAATGTTAGTATCCAAGGGCTCGAGGTAAAGGAAAATGAGGAAGTGGAAATTTGATGGATATTGAGACAGTTTTGCAAGATGGAAATTTCCTGAGATGAGTTGCACAACATGTGAACATACTTACTATGACTATACAGTAATAGATAGTTGAGATGGTAGCTTTAGTCATGTGATTTTCACAAATAAAACATTTTAAATTATGTGTTAAATGAGAGTTATAAAACTTTTCAAAAATTACCTTCAATTCAAAAAAGTGTTTCTCTTACAAAGAGAATATAAAATCATCAGTAAATAGACAATGTGAAATTGAGATAATTTCAGTAATTACTTAACTACACAGTATTTTTTTTTTAAATCCTCATTATTAACTAACGAAAGAAACAAACAAGATAAGTCATGAAGAAAATGAGGGAGAAATTATACAACTATGCACAAATTTTAATGGCAATAGACATACAGCAGCTTGTTCAGTATTTGAATTAAACCTGACATTGTCTGTAGTGTAGTGCTTGAAAATTGCCATTCACCTCCATGATATATTTTTTAAAAAATGCTATTAACTAAATTTGATGAACGTACCAAAAAAAAAAAAAAAAAAAAAAAAAGGAAACAAATTGGCATGTGTTGTACAGGAGGAAAATGTCACAGAAAATGCTTCAGAATTATTCACAAGTACCTTTAATCAAAACTTTAATAAATGAAAATAGAGAAATTTATTGTTATTGATATATTTCTGCTATTCCTACACAAAATATATAGGCTGTAATCCATCTTATAGAGAAAATAACCTTTCATTTCTGAATAAAGGAACAAAAAGAAAGTTGAAAAGTATGAGAGAATCACCGGCCTATAAAATAAACATTCGGTATAACATATACCATGATTAAGAGACATGCTGAGGCAAGTTGATGAAAAACCTAATGATCACTTTTTGCCTGAAGCAAACTGAAATTGAGGGAGCAAACATTTTCCTAAATATCAGATGCCTGCAATTCTATAACTCACAAAAATGTACATCTGAGCACGTTGTACCAGTAGGTCAGAACCTGACAGTACAAATTTGACAGAGACACAGAGAATATGTATGAGAGACGAAGAGAGAGAGAATGGTAGAGAGACTAACAGAGGGGGACAGAAACTGAAAGATTCAGAGGCACTAACAGAGACTGATAGAGTCACAGACAGACTGAGAGTCATAGAAACAGAGTCACTGACAGAGACTGAGACACAGGTAGAGCCTGTCAGAGAATCTAATACAGACTCAGTAACAGACCGACAGAGTCTGAGGCAGACATCGATCTAATCAGAAAGTGAAAACACACAGGACAGTCCCAGGAACTTTGGACTGAACAAGACAGAACTATAAAATGACAGTTATTAAGAAATCGGGTAGCGATAGACTTTTTTTGTATGGTGCGCACTGTTCTAAGCTCCCCTACAATTTTAACTTATTTAAGATTTCTAGAAAGTAAATACATGCGTTAACCCATTCTAACATTGAGGAACTGAGGCATATTCACTTGAAATTCCTAATGTTAATTGATACAAAATGAAAGGACATGTCAAACTCAAACAGTGTAAAGGTACAAAAGGGAAGAAGAGTGTGCAAGAAAGTTACGAATATAAGGGATATCATGTTAAAGGGGAAATGGAGTGACAGAGATCAAGGAAAAGAAGATTGTAATAGAGATAGGCAGTAACTCATAACGGAGGGTACAAGGAAAGGTAGGTAAAAGACACAGAAACCTATAAAGGTTTAGAGAACACAGAGATGGAAGGGAGATACTTGGTGAATGAAGTGTTGGGGATGTTTAGTGCTCTAAGTAGAAAAAAAGAATGGGACATAATGGACCTAGAAAGATATAAGAGGTTGCGGGGATATGAGGAGCTGGGGAAGATAGTGGCATCAGTGAAATAACAGGCCCAGGAGAAAGTGTCAGGGACTGTAGGGCTTGGGATAATGGCTTCAGGGTAATGGGAAAACTGAGGACACCTGACGTTATGATGAGTGCACATTATATGGAGGACACAGAAAATGGGCTGAGTTGCCGGAATGGGTTGGGGGGGGGGGCATGGAGGTCAAGGGAAAGAAATGTATGGATGATGGAGCCTTTGGGGACGATGGATGTAAGATGGGTTGGGCTGAGGGCTTTGGGGGTGGGGGGATAGGTGTTTTGTAAGGATCAAGGTCTCAAGTGCACAGGATGGAAGAAGGAGAGCAATACAGAAGTCTAGAGCAGATGTTTGGAGGTGAGAGTGAGCCATAGAGGATGGCCAGAGGTCACTGGGGTAGGGAGATTGAGGTCACAATAGGGAATTAAGAAAGGAAAGAAACGAAAGTGGGCAAATGGAGGTTACAGGAGGCAAACTCACTAATTTGTTTCCCCATTCATTCACACTTTAATTTAGAGAAGTTTTGAACTTCATCGCATGAAGAAATACCCGCACTTACAAAAACCCCAGGCAGTCTCTTTATTTGAACATACAGTAGAAGAACACAGGTAAAATTTTAGTAAACAATGAGCTACAAGTTTACTCTCTTCCTTGGAGGTACAAGTTCCAAGGTATGACCATGGAATCACACAGAACCCATGAGAAGAATATAAATTCTGCCAACAACCCCTGGAAGTGAATTTTCACTTACAAGTGGTGGATAAGAGCCCATGTCTGCTGAAATTAGATTTTGGCCCTGTGAAATTCTTAAAAAAAAAAAAAAAAAGATCACACCAGGCCTCCTTGACTTCTAACATTTAAACTGTAAATTGTTGGGGTAAGCTGTAAAATGATTTATTACAGCAGGGATAGAAAACAAGTCTAAAGAGGAACCAAATATAAAAGAAGAAAATATTTAAAGAAAGTAAAAAATTCCCCTTTATTAACCCATGATCAGTAATTTTATCTCCAGGAGGAACAGCTTTCATCAGGTTGAAGAGTATCCTCTTTATGCAATTTCAGAGCATATTTGGGATTGAAACTGAAGTTTTATAATATCTATGCACATACATACAAAAAAGTGGACTGTATCACCTCAAAATATGCCTCTTTGACATAGAAATTATATTGAGACGAAGGCAAAAGTCGTAAGCAAAATTGCTCTCCCTTTTCTGCCTAAAGAGAGGAAATAAATTTTCATTTTCCTGGAGACAGACTCATATCATCCCAGAGATGGCACCAGAGGAATCTGCAAACACAATCTGTTAAACTAACCCTTACTTCAAGGATGACCCATCTACCCCAACACCATACTCCTTCATTATTTCGCAAATTCTTCACAAATTTACTGTTCATCTAAATGGTGTAGAAGATTCCCTTCTGGTCACTTTTTTGGGTCTTCATCCTCTGGTCAAGACTTCCATGTACACAAAAATTTTACTTCTATTTGTCTTATATCAGCTTAATTCTTAGGCCCAGTCTGAGATAAAAATAGAATAGAGGAGAAATTTTTCAACCATATGATTATTAAAATGTTGTGTACTTGTTTCAATATTCACACAAATATCAGACTTACTATCAATCAAAATGCTTCTGTAAATCAATGCTAATAAAAGCCATGTGTTCATATCACTAGAAATAGATCTGCTGCATTGGCTAAAACACAAATTGAAGTGTCTTTATACATACAACACTTTACTGAATCATCATATTATACATTTCCAGAGTTGAAGGTGTCTGTCTCTCGCTATCATACACATCACAGAAAGTGGGTTGTTCCTTTGTGCATAAGTAGATTACCTGGGTGTTTCTGGGGTATGAGATTGTGCCCCATCGTAATTGAACATTGTCAACATAGGTGAAAATTTTCAAAATGGTCCTTGCAAATAAACATAAAGCCTAAAATTCCACCATGTTTCCACATTTCATTTTTGGAGCATTCTTGTTATCTGGCTCCTTCGTGTCTTCCCCAGGCACAGCATGGCCCATGAATAAAGAGAGACTTCACTTCTCCCCTTTCATGCCCACATGACACCAGCACACGCTGATCTCACTTGACCAGCATTTGTTCTTGGTCATCACTCACCACCGTGCCTGTGCTCTTAAGAGTTCCCCCACCAAATGTTGCACATGCACACTTGCACGCATGAGGACTTTTGGCCCACACACCCCTCTCTGGGCCAAAACCTACATTTGCGTGCTCCCCTTTTCCCAGCCCCTATCTTTAGACCATCAGCATCAAATCCCATCTCAAGCAGGTGCACATGCCAGAGACCACATTCTTGGAGCTGGGCCCAAAACCTGTGGCACAAACCGGATCTCCCACCAAATGGCATAGTTACTCACAGGGTTTTTTATGCTGTCTCTCATTTCTGCCTTTTCCTTTGCCGGCCCCTCACTCATGCACACACTGAGAACCCCAACCAAGGACCTAAATGGAGCCCCTCCAACAATGCACATGACCCCAGAGAGGACTGAGGATCAGGGACTGGTCACCCAGAATCACTGTGTGTAATACAGACACATAAGGTGCCCATCAGTCTCACCTCTAGACTCATGACTCTTGTGAGGTTTCTACAATTTTCAACCCAAGACTTTGTTCGATAGAGAGGTCATCACAGATGATATACAAAATGACTTCCACAAATACCTGCCTGATGGCTTCTTGAGAATACTTAAAAATTATTTTCAATTTCTAGATCCTTAAGTTCACCTCCAATTTTGATTTGAATCAAAAATCAGAAGTGGAGATATACTTTTTAAATGCGGCAATGATACTTCAAAATTCTAGTAATTCTCACTAATCTAGACTGAGGGATGCAGATCACCTCAAGGAAGGGAAAATGAAGGTTAAAATGAAACACCCTGCATTGTTCTTTACACCAACAAATCCCTAATTATTCCCTTGAATTTTATTTATCATTTGCGCTGAGTTTTATGATAGAATTTGGAGACATCTGAATGTATATTAATTATATGGTTGGTGTTTTATTTGATAAAAACAAGAGCTGTCTGGTCATGACTATGGAATACAATGGAAATGTACAGGCCCCAGGTCTGACTGAGAACCTCACTAGCAAAAGCGATCATCTCCACTGAAGAAAGGTGAGAGCTTCCATTTCCCAAAACAGACTGTAAGTGGAGAGGAACTAAAAAGGAGGAGTCTTCAAATGAAATATGATAGCTTATTCACCTCTCTCAGTAAATCCCTACAAGACCATGATGAATGATAACAGGGAAAATATTGACTTCATAGAAGAAGAAAGTGGCAGAGAGCCCCTGAACCAAGGGAACAAAGTTCACATCAGTTGTCTGATGCACTCATCGTTGCTGGGATGATTGCAAAAATCCAAAAAATAAATAATGTGAATGTAATCATGAAATTTTAAAGTTTTGTATAAATTTTGAACTCCAGACAGCTCCTGCACACTAGGTTTCAGTGTATTTTAAATTGATTTTCTCTGTGACAGTCTAAGGAGCAATACTGTACTTGAACTTGTGCTCTTGTGATCCCTCTCGTTTTCACCTTCTCTTTCCCTCCCTTTCCCCTCGATCCCCCCTCCCCCTCTCTCTTTCAGATCATGGAGTTATTCTGGTTCACATAATGATCGTTATTTGTGCATTTTCCTAATCCTGGTCTACAGACAGATGTCACATCCAGATGGGACATAAACATGAAATGTTCTCCTTTATCACTGATCCCCCAGGGCCCACCCCCACTCCCAGTGGGAATCTTGGTGCCAACACATTCCTGTGTGGATCCGTCACAAGGGAACATTTTCAGCAGATGCCGGTTAGTAGTTCGTGGTGAGACTCTTTCATGCCAGATAAAAAGCCAGAAGGAACAGTTTAAAGACAGTGTCTGGGGGACGAGAGGAACACTCAAAAGAGTGGAACTAGACTTTCATCAGAAGCAACACAAAGTAGTTGAATACTACTTTGTTTACAGCACCACCAGACATAGAGATGGCAAGGTTTGAACCTTCTAAATATGTGCTTTTTAGTAAAAGCAGATACATCTAACTTTGACGCCATGTTTACCTGAGAAGCATTTTGTCCTCATCCTCCTCCTGCTCTAGGTCATTTGCTCTTGTGACATTATGTGAGGTGTCATAGCTTCACAGTGAGAATGGGTCTTCAAATGTGTTGACACAGCCCCTTCATCTGCTTCCCCCACACTCACAAGCAGAAGGACCTGGAAATGCTGGAGACCACCCTCCCCTCTTCTTTATCCCAGAAGAGTCAGGAACAGTGAACTCCTACATGGGGACCTAACTGTGTGCTCCTCCCTTCTTGTTCTCAGACAGTTGCCAGCTGACTCTAGCACAGCACAGACAGTACTGCTGCTCTTCTGCCCCTTCCAAGAGCAGGCATAGCTGACATCACCTCCTCCTGACCAGAGACTGTGCACAGTGCTCACTCATCTACTGAGTGCTTGTGCCAGACACTGATGGTCTGATGGTCATCCTGCAAATTTGCCACGTGATCTGTTGCAAACTTGAGCCAGCCGACAAGTGCACACAGACAGTGTGTCTGTTTAATGTGTGTGTGAATCAGCAGCTGTTCCCGGCTAACTGGAAAGAACTGCAATTGTCCTGGTCTATGGAGGGCATGGGGGAGGTGGAGGCAGGTGGGCAGGGACAGGCCTCTTTCACAGGCTCCCTGACACTGCAGACATTGACCCTGAGTGATTTTTAGGAGCAGTTTATTAAAGAATGCAGATGCAACACACCTGAGCCCCCCATACTATCTTTTGAATGCACCAAATTCTGTTGAGTTCCCAGCCAAGAGTTGACTGCTTATCATCATCTCCCAGTAAAGACCACAGCCACCATCCTGAAGGATCACAGGCTGTGTTGGCACTTTCAAGTTTACCGAAAACCACTAAAAGCAGTAATAGCTGAGCAAGTCTGGAAAACAATGTACGTGCAGGTCTGTTGAGCATCTACTGTGTGCTCATAAGTTGATTATGCTAATGGGGTTAGCAACCTCTCCACATTATGAGTTAATCCTCATGACACCCAGGGGTGGCATTAGTGTCCCATAATAACCGTGAGTGTGTAAATCCTAGGCCCTTTCTCTCTCCTCTGTTCCCCAATAGGAAAGAAATAAGGATGGAGGGATACAGAAAGGAGGGTGGATTTAAGTTAATACTCTTTCCATTGTTGTTTCATTTACTTGTTCTGTAATAGGATCAATTTTTAAGTTTATAAGTCAATGCCAAATACGTTTCCTAATTGCATGTACTTTTCACACTCCCATCAGCAATGGAGGATCCTCCACATCCTCAAAATATTTTAATTTTGCCATTCTAGAAACTAGGAAGTAGCATCTCACTATTGTTTCCCTGCTGTCCAGGAAGAATGGATAAATAAATGCACACATGAATACATCAAGAAAAAATATAGTCAGCCAAAACCCTGCCCGATCTAGTCAGTTTTCTGGGAGTATTTTCTTTCTGAGCTGGAGTTCCCTGCATGGAAATGAGACATGGGCTACATGTATCATATTCTTTTAAGTCCAATATTCCCATCTGTCGCTGGTTTCCAATGAGAAATAGTTAATGTTTTTCTTTCATTAAGAGCTTTCCAAAGCATGAATATATCAACATATGAAACTGCAATTATAATGAACAAATCATTGCTATAAAGATCATTTATGTACTGGGATGCTGGGGGCCAGCCCCAGCTCCAGAGTCTGGGACCCGAGGGGTGTCTGCGGGGTCGGCAAAGGAAGAGACAGTACTCAGGGATAATACATCAGGATCTCTCTTTATTGTCTTAACATCTATATTTTTATACTCCATGGTTACATAAGCAATCTTACGGTTATATAAGTGATTTATTGATTTTGATTTTTGAGTTAACAATCACTGTTCCCCTATCTGATTTTCTCAACCCTTTCTATGTAATTTCCTGCTTCTGATCTTAGCTGGACCATTGTTCTCTGGCTACACTATTAACTAAATTAACAATTGTCCTGTACCTATTCTTTCATAGGTATTAATACGATTTAGTTTCCACGGCTCTAAGCTAGGGGTTTTTAATTTATTTTCCTCCTACATCTACCCACTTTCTATCATCCTCAGAGTACACTCCTGTGAAGGGCAACGAACCATGCGTGGGAATAGGATCGAACTGCATTCCTTTCTTACCCCTTGAAGGCTAAAACAATTTCCCATTACATATTTTCATAAATCATAAGTTGTCCTTTTCGGTACACTGACTGTTACAGGGTTCCGAGTAGGTCTAAGATGTTTTGATGTTCCCACCCTGTTTCTCAGAGGCAATGCATACGCTTTCTTGATAAATTTTCACATAAGCCAAGACGTGGCTCCTCTTCTGGCTCTAATGTATTTACTTCCTCCAGACCCCCCAAATCCTCATCACTGAACTGCATATGAGGCTGTATTAAGTATCCCACACATAACACACACGCTAACACACTCACACCGAGGGAGCCACAAAGAACCCATCTGGGGGCATGTTGTGGAGACGGTTTGGAAGAAGAGTCAGAGTCTGGAAATGCATTTACTAACATGGATGAGGGAGAGGTGGAATGGCAAGAAATGGCAATGCTAGCATTCCCCACCCCTGTTTCCATGGCTTTTTATTCTTTCTTACAATGTTTGCTTTGCAGTTTATTATTAGCTACTATCAAGTTAGTATATACAAACTACAGCCGGTTCCCACATTCAACCTCAAGGCCACCACCGTGTTTTCAGCTATCTCTTCTCAAGTATGCTATTCCCATCCTCATCCCTAGAGCAAGAAGTCTCAGAATTGGTCAGGTGTTTGCGCCCTCCCTGCAATGTGTCCTTGTGTGCAAGTCCACACCTGCTTCTGATGACCTTGTTGCTCCAAGCACCAGGCATCCTGCCAGGACTGCAGGCATCTCTTATAACAGGGCAGCCTAACTAAGCCTTGCAAAGGTGCCACGCTGTATGCTGTGACCTTGTCATACAGCTACATTAGATGCGGCTCCCGCACTGGGGAATTTCGTTATTTTTCCCAGATCCATAAGCCAGGAACTATTAAAAGATTTTAGGCATGGGTGGGGGAATACGTGATTTGACTCAATTCGTACCCTAGGTACAGGCAGGATGGGACTTCAACCTTGCTGAGCTGACAACAAACCAAACACATTTATTTCATGACTCTCATACACAGAGATATCTACTTAGCCAAGTCCTTCCAAAAGTCTAGATATATAGACAGCTCTTCGTATAACTTGCCTATGTATTTCAAGCTGGTGAGAAATTATAATTTTGAGTTGTAACAAGTTTCCACTTTTTGTAAATATTTATTTCTTAGGCCAATATAAAAAAAATTTAAGGGGTCTTAAAGAAGTGTAGATGCTCTGAGGGCAATACTACTGAATGCAGTCAGATGATCAACTTGCATTTAATAAACACAAGAATGGCTCAAGTATAGCGTGGCAATGAAAAGCTCATTTGGTTTTGTACCAGGAACAAAATTTAACATCATTTATCACAGGAATTGTTAAATATTACAGCGTGCTATAAACTAGGATGTGAATCACTAATATGTAATAAAATTATGTCGAGGAAAAAAATATTACTAGTTTCAAATCACATACTCATCAATTTCTTAATACATGCATAATGTAAAACAATTGGAAAAATGTTAAGATTTGTCTTCTATTTTAAGATTGTTATACAAAATGGAAATCTAATGCACGAAATATTGTGCATTTCATGAAAATAATGCATTTTAAATAAATAATTCAAGGGCAGCAGTATCATGAAGTAGTTTAGCTAAACTCTCAAAATTACTCCCATGTCATCTCATGTTAATGATTATAATATTCCACTAGGTACAATAAAAACAAATCTATATAAATAATGAAGAAAAAATTGCTAATGAAGTGATTCAAGTGTATAACCAGATAGCATAACACTTCATTCATTACACATCAGTGTGAACAGATTCAAATTTATTCAGCTTTATTAATGAAAATATATTAAGTTCACACATAGTCTAAGTGAAGCATGATAAAAACAATATGTAAACTTTTGTAATTCACAAATTACAACCAGTCAAGCAGCATTCAGGCTCTTCTGGCATATTCTAAGTATGGTGTTTTCTGTCATTTTCAAGACTGAGGCTCATTGTTTTCGTAAAAAGATTAATTTAGTAAAAATTAGTACAATAATCTTATGCACTTAAAATGACTTGTCTATAGCTTCTGTTACCTCTAAAGACTTCTTTAATTCATCCACATCACTTAAAACTCAACTCCAACCATGGATACTACAAAAATACGTTAGAACCTTAATGAACAGCCACCTTATTCTTTTTAAGAAAGCAATTGGTAAAACTAGTTAAAATAAGAATGCTCTATCTTATATTAATGCAAAAATTGATAACCTGAATATCTATGTCATGGTGACTTCCATCAATATTCTAAGTTGAGCACGAACGCCATCTCCACTTCGATTTTCTTCATACAGTGCCCTCAGCACCTGGGAGTGAATCCCACCTAATATACTAGGGCATTCAGCTCCAAAGCCATCGCCAACCAACCCCAGGATACCCATACACAGTGAGTAAAAACTAGATCAAGTGATTTGATAGTGGAAGCACATATTTCCTTTTCAATAAATCTCAAGTATTGTCAATATATAAAGATACATAAGTAATTATACCTGTCCTAGCTTATTAACAAGTACATTTTGCTTTTCCTCTACAAGTATTCTGGTTTAGAGTGGTCTCTGAAAAATGTTCTTGGTTTACTACTTTATAATGTCAATTCTGTAATACTTCAGATGTGATTTTTGATTAAATACTTCCCTGCATTTTTTTTTTTTTTGGTAGATCTTTAGTCCTTAAAGGAATGAATTCTGTTGGGTTTTCTGAAGTGTATAGTTTGGACAAAGTTCTTTCATCATGTATTAGGAATGCACAATTTCTCTCCAGTAGGCATTCTGATATGCCGTGAGGCTGTAGGTCCAGATATAGAATTTCTCACATTCTTCAGTCTTAAGGTTTCTCTCCACTATGAATTCTCTCATGCTCAGTATACGTGAACACCGATTTATTCGCCACATTCTTTACAACTGAAAGGCTTTGCTCCAGTATGAATTCTATGTTTTAAGACATGAACACTAAAAAAATATCTTTACCACAATCTCCACAAAGATGTCTTCTCTATGCTATATTTTCTCTCACATTGAGTAAGCTGTGAAAGCCAAGTAAGGGCTTTGCCACATTTTTCACATTTGTTAGGCTTCTGTCCAGTATGAATTATATCATTAAGTGAAAGGAACCAATCTGAAAAGGCTACATACTGTATGACTCCAACTATATGACTTTCTAGAAAAGGAAAGAATATAGTGAAAAGGTATGTGGTTGCTAGGGTTTAGAAGAATGAATAAGCAGAGTACAAAGGATATTCAGGGATGTGATACTAATCTATATATTATAATGTTGGATAATGTCACCATAAATTTGTCCATAACCACAGAATGAACCCTATTTGAATTCTAAGATAAATTATAAACCTTAGAGGTAATGCTGTGTCAATGTGGCTTCTTCTATGTAACAAATGTACCACCCTAGTGGGAGATGGGAAAGAGGGGGAGGCTATCCATCTGGGGAGAGAAGACATGTGGGAACTTCCATTCAATTTTCTTGTGAACTTCAAACTGCTCTTAAAGATGAAGTCATGCCCAGACTACTGCTTCTAAAATATCTGTTTTCAGGTCCATGTGTCTTTCCAGTGGTTCTTTATGCTCATTCAAAAATATGTTTGTATTTGCTACTTAAAACACACACACACAATAAGAACATTTCATACCAAATAGGAAGACCATTATCAATAAAAGCATGAAGTGATGAACCAATGTTGAGACATTAAATCCTTATGTAGTCAGATGAAATGTAAATTGGGGTAAACCGCATGAAAAATCATATGGTGATTCTCAAAAATTAAAAATAGAATTATCCTATGATGCAGCCATCTGACTTCTGTGCAAGATATTTTGATTATAGCCTTCTGTATGTCATAGTGCAGAGAGTGGAGAGAATAACGCAGGGGCACACAGTGAATATATAAATGCTAACTTGTATGTTGTTTGATACCATCATGAAAGAAAATTATTATAGATCCCTTTGACCTTCAGAGTCCAATGGCTCATTGCTCATTTATGTTACGAAGTACCCTAAAGAGGTGGGATGAAACTGTGTTGGCATAAGAAACACGATTCATTAAGGGTTGTAAAAACAATAACTGAAAAAATTATTTTTTAATTAAAAAATATTTTATTCAGTAAGACAAGAACCCTAGCATATAGTCCCAATGAACCCAGCACAAGGTAATGCCAGCACTTCAGTCACAACTACATGCACACACAGTCTATTCTGGTTCTCTTGATTAAGCTCCCCTCTCTACAATTTCCAATATGACAAATTTTCCACGCATCTTTGATATACAAGAGTTATTGCCATTTTATGGAGAAAGTCATCACTTCAGCATTTCTACCAGTAATCAACCCCCAGTTACCTATCACTCTTCTCCCATGAAAAGCCCAGTACTTTCATGTCACATACTCAATTGGTGAAGCCTTCTTTCCTATGAGCCTGGTAAACATGAAGACTGAGAACATAGTTTTTCATTATTCTCGCTTTCCTGATGCTAATTCATACAATAATGAATTAGATAATCAGTATCCTTGTTTTTCCAGGGGACATGGATATAAATGAACCATGCCTAAGGAAGTAGGCCCTGTCATCATATAGACTGCTTCCCAGAGACTAGCATGAAAGGCCTGCAAGAAAGGTGTAAGTTTAACAGACTTTGGACTTCAGGTTAAAACTCATAGTAATGTACTCTTTTTCAGGAAAAATGAAGCTAAATACTATAAACACTAAAGATAATGAACTATTTGCACATGTCATTATTCCTATGGTATATAACATATCCAGAGTTTTAACACAGTTTAATTTGTAATGTTTCTGCAGTATGTAATGTCTTAGCTTAATCTTAGAGACCTGGAGACTCTGTTATTCCTAATATGGATTCTTGACCATGTGGTTAGTTGTGAGAATTGGTTAAAAAAATTTATTACGTTCATTACATTTGGATGAATTCTTAGATGAATCCTGAGGACACACTATTGCTTAGTATTTCCATGTTCAGTATATTTGTATAGTTTCTGTCCTCACTTAATTCTGTCATTACCCACCCATGTAGATATTCGATGAAAAGCCTTAATGACATTCACTACATCTTTAAGTATACTCTCAAAAATATGATCTTCTGATGTCCAGTTTTGATCTTTGAGTAAAAGCATTAACACATACATTACTTTTGCAAGGTTTCTCAAAATCTGTTGTATATTGACTTGGGTGACCAAGATAAAGGTTCACGCCTATTTACATAATTTCTTCTCACTGTGGAGTTTGTTCTTGCATAATACTTGAATTCTGATGTCTTTGCCACACTCATTGCAAATGTAAAAAAATTGCTCCAATGTTTTCCAGTTGTTGAACTTTGTTTGGATAAACACTTCGCCACACAGTAATTTCTGTGGTTTCTCTCCAAAATGTATATTCTTACAGCTAGTAAAGAGTGAGTTCTAACTTAAATTTTGCAAGTGTGAACTTTTTGGTAAATCCTGAGTTTAAGGCAACACCTAAAAGCCATGCTACATCCATCACTTTTCTAAAACCTGTCACCATGATGAAGTATCTAATAATGAGTTAGGCTTCAAGAGACTTGAAGAGTAAAGGTTTTGCCACACTCAATACATTTTAAAGTTTCTATCCAGTATAGTTTCTGACAACCTGATTATCTGGTCATGTGTGCACACAAACTGAAGACATTGCCACATTTGTTACACTTGTAAGGTTTTTTCTCCGGTATGGATTCGCTGATGTCTAGTTAGGCTTGAGCATAAAGTATAGGCTTTGCCACACTCATTGCATCTGTAATATTTCAGTCCAGTATGAATTTTCTGCTGTCTAATTAAACCTGAATATACAATAAAGGCTTTGCTGCACTCATTACATTTGTAAAGTCTCTTATCAGTATGGACTGACTGATGGTAACTGAAGCTTGAACGCAACCTAAAAGCTTTGGCACACTCATTACACGTGAAAGGTTTCTCTCCACTGTGAGTAAACTGATGGTAAATTAGGCTTCTATGAACCTTAAAGGCTTTGTCACACTGATTACATTTGTAAGGTTTCTTTCCAGTATGAACAGACTGATGGGAAGTGAGGTTACAATGCACCCTAAAAGCTTTGCCACAATCACTACTTTTGTACTGTTTCTCTCCACTGTGAATTATCTGATGACTAGTTAGCCTTGCTTGCACATTAAAGGCTTTGCCACACTCATTACATTTGTATAATTTCTCTTCACTATGAACTAACTGATGACTAGTTAGCCTTGCACACCCAATAAAGGCTTTCCCACACACACCACATTTATAAGGCTTCTTTCCCGTATGGATTCGCTGATATGGAGTTAGGCTTGAATGCTTACTATAATCTTTGCCACACTCATTACATTGTAAGGTTTCTCTCTGCTATGTGTTAATTTATGGTAAGTTAGGCTTCCATGCACCCTACAGGCTTTGCCACACACGCTACATTTATAACGTTTCTCTCCAGTATGAATTCTCTGATGTGTAGTTAGGCTTGAATGTGCACTAAAGTCTTTACCGCACTCATTACATTTGTATGGTTTCTCTCCACTATGAATTCTCTGATGACTTCTTAGGCTTCCATTCACCCTAAAGGCTTTTCCACACTCATTACATTTGTAAAGTTTCTCTCCCGTATGAATTCTCTGATGTTTAGTTAGGCCTGAACGTTCTCTAAAGTCTTTACCACACTCACTACATTTGTAAGGTTTCTCTCCACTATAAGTTAACTTATGGTAAGTTAGGCTTTCATGCACTTTTTAGGCTTTGCCACACTCACTACATTTGTAAGGTTTCTCTCCAGTATGAATTCTCTGATGTACAGTTAGGCTTGAATGTGTGCTAAAGTCTTCAGCACATTCACTACATTTATAAGAATTTTTCCTGCATGCTTTCAGATCTTTTGTCTGTATTGAGGAATGCCTAGAATAATTCCTATATATAGTACAAATGGGGGACTGGACACTAAGAAAAACTCTTTGAAGTGGAGAGATGGAGGAACCACTATTGAAAGACTTCTTGGCTGGATTATATTGATCAACATTCCCTTCACTTTGAAATATCTCCATATCAGCCCGATGTGACTGAAACCTTAGTCCAAGCCTGTTTTCAATAGTCTCATTTCCTGCATGCTTGTTACAAAGTTCACCTCTTCTATCAGTGAGATGTTTTTTAGAACTTAAAGGCATTCTTTTGTGATTCTCTTCATCACCTCTCTGCTGACAAGCATAATCACGCGTATCTTCCTAGATTTCCCTGAAGTAAAAATCTTCGATTATATCGCTTTCATATCTTCCAAACATCACTATTTGGAATACTCCTTCTGTATTACTGGATTTTGTTGCCTTTAATTTCTTAATCACATATGAGGGAGAGATATCTACAAGAAATTAACAACACTTATTTTACTTACTGATTCATTTCTAAGTTCCATGTTGAGATCTAATATCACACCAAAAGTAAATTTATACTGAACACAGTTATGAAACTTCCTGAACATGACCCACAAACTTCTAAAATAAAGAAACAGGATTAGTTATAACAAAATAGTGGTCACATGCAAATCAAATGAATTTTAGGGTAGCCTAGTTTAAAACACCCTATGATAAAAACATGTCATGAAAACTTATGTTAGCTTTCAAGGAAAGGGTGTTTGTCAACCATGACTCCAAAATAAGTATCACTTGTCAATAACAATACCACTACCTCAAACTGAGGAAAAACAGACTATATATATTTTTACATACCTACTGAAGATAACTAAATGCTAAAGCACAGACAATATAGTGTAATAGTAAATAATCCAAAACAACATTATCTGTAAAGATTAATCTAAACACAGAACAGTCTAAAATTATACAACAAACATATCATTGAGAAAATTAAAACATCAATAAAACTTTTAAAAACAAAATACTGTTCAAAATATATGTCAAAATATTCCGTACCCACAAAGAACAGGCTTTTGAGAACATGGACAACTGGTGCATGGTAGTTATATTGAATAAGACATGCTAAAAGATCATCGTCTGTATACTGCAATAAAAGTTAATAAAAAATAAAAGAACCCAGGAGAAAAACAACAGTAGGTAACAGGTAACTATATTACAGAAAGCAATCTCTCTCAAACTCTAAACATTCCCCTTTAGGAATGAAGAAAGAACTTCTGTTCTAGAAAGAGCACACATGTAAGAACTAAAAACTACATGAGCATCACTGACTTCCAAGTATCAGGTCAGGAAAAGACACAACATTATAAACAAAGAATGTTAGAAAGAGCCAAAATTCATGGTTGAGATTTTATGACTGGATACAATAGCTGATCCATAGAGTGATTCCCTGTGTACACAGGGCCATTTACTCATCCAGTACTTTAGCCCCAAATATATGCAATACAGAGTCCATGCTTTGAAAATTGTGGGAAGATACTACAAAAGAAAAACTCAGAAAACAATGCAGGCAGAAGAATATCTCATAATAAAGATGCCAGAAAGTTTGTATACATTACTGAACAAAAACAACTTATGAGTCTTTGGTAGAAGACATATTACATTCTAAGTTTTAAAAAGCCTTGTAGGAAACTCTCAAATAACAGCAGTAGACTCAAAAGTTTATGGACATAACCCTCATTTACAAAAAAAAGTGACAGAAAGAAACTGGAACTTGAACCCGCAGACTCAGATGATATGTTCTGAACCAGGACTGCACACCCAGGCAGTTTAGACCACAAAGGCTTATAACAAATACCAGAAGCTTAGAAAGAAACGTGACCAGAGACATATGACAGCTAAGCTGTGTCACTATGATTGTGTTGCACAGCCATCGGTCCTGGAAATTGTTTCTGAGGCATCACGTACCAAGGGTGACTCTTGAAGAGTTAAAAAATCTGAACACACCTATAACTTGTAAGGAGATTAAATGACTAAACAAAAACCATTCAAGAAATAAGTAACCAAAAACAGCACTACAAAATTCATACATCTGAAAAAAGCTAACATTGATCTTCTTCAAATGCCTCCCAAAAAAACTGAAGAGGGGGGAACACTTTCGAACTCATCCCGGGAGGCCAGAAATTGCCCGAATAGCAGAGTGAGACAAAGACAATACAGGAATACCACAGAATAATATGTCTCATAAATAATGATGAAAAAATTATCAATAAAAGCATAAACCAAATTAAGTAACACACTGAAAGAATTATCCACCATAACTAAGGGGGATGTGACCAGGGAAGGCAAGGTAGTTTGCAAATAGAAAAATAATTCAGTGTAATACTGCATGTAAAAAGAATGAAAAAAAGGACACATGAGCACCTCAACTGACACAGCAAAAGCATTGTAGACTAGTTAGCCTCTCATGTCCCTCAACATAAAAGAGGACATATGTGACAAGTCCACAGCTAACATCATATGAGTAAAAAACTGGAAGCCTTCAACATCAGGAACAAGACAGGGATGCCTATTCCCAATATTTCTTTTAAAAATAGTCTTGAAGGAGGGAAAAAAATGGCGTTGATGATAGAGGCTCTGATCATCCCTCTGGTGACCAAATCAAAGTTGTGACGGAAACAATGAGCAGCAACAAGAAAACTACGCCTGGGATCTAGATGAACAAGAAATACAACTAGGGAGAAATCCAAGAAATCACCCTGCAATGACAGATGGTAGGATGGGGTGAGGATATGAGGCTGCCGGTTTCAAATGTCTGAGTGAGTCGGAGGCAGTGGCTATGGCAGGGCAGATGCCTCTTAAAGTGGCCGGGGTCCACGAGTGGATTTTCGCAGTGATGGATCTGCTCACTCTGAGCACCAGCGCCAATTTGGCTGCATGCAGGGGCCACCAGGGACTTACCGGAAGATATTTTGTGAGTGCCTAGGTGAGACTCACACTGTACAGAAGTGCTGGCAGTGTCCATTGTTCCCTGCTGAGCCCTCCCCACATCCCAGTGCCTGGAAACAGTGTCGCCATAGCAGAGATGTCATCAAACTGGATAACAGAGTTTGCTCCACCCAGAGGATTCTCTGAAAGCCCACCTCCCCCAACTCACAGCTCCACCCAAGCCACATCCAGGTATATCCTCGGTGAGTCAGATGTGCCTTGCTGAGCAGTGCCTAGACTCACACTGGAGGCAGTTGGCTTCGGTTTCTGGTGTGGCCTTTTGAGGCAACTATAAGCACATTATCTTTGGATTGCTGGCTGAATCTTAACAGGTGGCCGGATGGGTAGAGGATTGGGCTAAATTTGGCCTGCAGCTGAACCCCTCTCAGGACTGTGCCAAAAAGTAAACAAGACACAAATAAATGCAAAGATATTCCAAGTTTATGGACTGGAAGACAATATAGTCAAGGTGTCAATACTAGCCAAAACCATCAACAAATTCAATGTAATTATTAGGAAATTTAAAACAGCATTTTTTAAAGAAATAGAAAAATCCATCCTAATGTTCAAATAAACTGTCAAAATGCTCTAATTGAAAAAAACACTTAAGAACTAAAAATCAAAGACTCACAATTCCATATTTCAGAATCTATTACAAAGCTAAGCTAGTCAAAATATGTTGTACTGGAATAAACACAGACCAGCAGAATAGAATAGAGAAGTCAAAAATAAACTGAAATATATATAATCGAATGATATTCCATAGGGTTATCAAGACTACTCAATGGAAACAAAACAAAACAAAACAAAACAAAACAAAACAAAAACACCAGGCTATTTAACCAAAGATGCTGAGGAAACAAAATATAAATATAAAAAAGAATAAATTTGGAACAAATCCTTACAACATAAGCCAATATTAACTAAAAATCAAATGGACACCAAACCATACGACTGAAAGCTATAAAACTCCTACAAGGAAACACAGGAGGAAAACTTACATTGGATCCAACAATAATTCATGAGATAACACCAAAGTAAACAGATAAATTAAACTATGTCAAAATTACAAACTACTGTGCAGCAAAGGACACACTCAACTGAGTAAGACAATACATGGAACAGGAGAAAATACTCGAAAACCATAAACATAGGATAACATTTTACTGACTACAGAACCAATTTATTGACAAAGGATAAAGGCAAGACAACCAGATGAAGATATGCATTGGGAAAACTACAGAGGAAGGGTCAGAAGTGCCCATGCCCTTCCCAGCATTCTACTCTCCCCGGTCACCACTGGTTCACTAACATGGAACACTCTGCTTTTGAGATTTAGAAAGTCTCATTCCATAGGAATGACGAATTAAATCACTGGCCATTGGTGATGATGAAACTCAATCTCTAGCCTTTCTCCCCTCCCAGTGTAAAGGTGAAAACTTCCTAGTAAATCAGTCACAGGGAGGTGATATCTCCAGGTGTCACAGCCCCCAGGAAGAGCACAACATTCCAGGACACAGATAACAAAACTGTCTGCTAGGCTCTGTTTGATCTAACAATCCCCCAGATACATTGGACTTTAACGGCCAACTTCTGCTCTTTGTAACTCATTTGCTTGCTTGCTTGTTCAAGGATTAGTTGGGGGCTTTATAAGTTGCCTCCTCTGAAACCTCGGTACTGATCTCCTCTAACCCTGCGTGGTAGAGAGTCAGTTGCCGGCTGGCTAATAAAGGCTCAAAATTAATCTAGTTGGCTCCATGGGTCTTAGAATTGATTGCACCACAACATTTGGAGGCCCCAGCAAGATCTCTCCAGAAAGAGGGATCTTCTACGACCTGTGACCCTCGGCCACCTTGGGTAAGGATTTGCTTCATCCAGGGGGCAGCCGCTGAGAGACGTTCCTCAACCCCGGATGCTAGGCAACCTTGCCTAGGAGGGCCGGAGGAAAAAGATTTCATTTTAACTGTAATTGGGCATGAGCAATCTGGAGCAGCTTCACCGGTGAGTAAGACTGCATTAACATCTATCTGGATGCATCTGTCTGGATCTGTCTGGTTCTAGGCCCTCTCAGGATAACTAGTGGAAGGCTGGATGCAACAATATTTCCCTAGTTTGGTCAAGATCTGAGACGTCAGAGTTGACTCCTGTTATTCAGGTTTCGGTGTGCTAGCGTTTTGTGTTACCTGTAGTTTGCCTTGTCTGTCTGTATTGTGTCTGTCTGTCTGGACCGGCCGAATGTACTGTTACCCTCCTACTGCCTTAGTCTTCATAAGTTGACTTATTCTGAATCTTTCCTAAGGTCTGGACTCCATGGCCCTGCCCGACTAGACATTAGGTCAAAGGCTGAGTCTAGCCCTGGCTTACTTGACTTTTGTGGGGATTCTCTCTTTTCTTACCTGTTTTTACTAACATGGGTCAGGCTTCCTTGAATTGTCCTACCCCACTCAGTGCCTCCTTAATTGTTTTAAGAATTTCAGGAAAAGAGCTCAAAAATACAGGGCAAATGTCAATCCCTTTGACCTTCAGAGGTTCTGCCAATTAGAGTGGCCCATATTTGGAACAGGGTAGCAATCAAAGGGATCAATCAACCTGCAAACAGCCTTTCAGGTGCGAGATATTATCTATGGAGATCCTGGCCACCCTGATCAGGCTCCATATATCAATGTATGGGTTGATATTGTTTCTGATGCCGCCAAGTACTTGAAGGGTTGCCACTGTAGCCAAGAGTCTAAAGCGACTCCCAAGTTTGTCCTTCTCTCCACACCAAAGAAACCAAAAGAGAAACCACCCAGACACTTAACTCTCTTTACCCTGTCTTACAGGAACTCCCCGAGGACCTCGAGATCACTAATCCTCCCCCTTACTCCTCTCGTAACCTGTTCCTGTCCCCGTCCCACCAGGAGGCAGAAGCTCTCCAGAGCCATCCCCATACCCACATTGGGGCTGTGTATCGAACCCCACAAGACCCTGACCCTGTTCCTGATTCCTCGAACCGGGCAACAGTCCTGGCCCCACTCTGACAATTGGCTCCCCCGGTCAGGGGTGGGGGGAACCCAGAGGCCGTTCATGGTCTATGTCCCTTTCTCAATCAGCAATCTGTACAACTGGAAACACCAGAACCCCTAATTCTCAGAGAAACCCCAAGGACTAACTACTCTCCTAGAGACTATTTTCTTTACCTGCTAACTGACTTGGGAAAATTGCCAGCAACTTCTCCAGGTCCTGTTTACCTCAGAGGACCGGGAGGGAATCGTGAAGGAGGCTGCAAGAGGGGTATTAGAGCCCAACGGGCAGCCTTCTACCGATCCAGCCCACATCCAACAAGTCTTCCCAAGCACCCATCCGCTTTGGGATCCCAACGCCGACCAAGGTCAGGAGGCTGTCCAATGGTATCGCCAGCTTCTGTTCCAGGGCCTCCGATCTAATGCCCGACTACCCACTAACTTATCTAAGGTAAGCGAGGTCATCCAAACTAAGGATGAGTCACTCACGGTGTTCCTGGAATGACTCTTAGAGTTGTACCAGTTATATACCCCTGTTGACCCGGAGGACCCTAATAATAGGGGTCTGTAAAGTTAGCCTTTGTCAGTCAGTTGGCCCCAGATATTAGAAAGAAACTGCAAAAGATGGAAGGGTTTGAAGGAAAGAATCTGCCTAAGTTAGTTAAGATAGCCCAGCAGTATTCAACAATAGAGATAAGGTAAATACAACACAAACTACTAAGAAGATGACCAAGGTCCTGCTTGCAACCATGCAAGGAGCCCAGCCTAAGGGACTGCCAGGAAAAGGCAGAGGCCGAGAATAGGCACTCCGGATGACCAATAGACCCAGGACAGCTGGGTTAGAGACGGACCAATAAGCACATTGCAAGAAAAAGGGACATTAGAAAAATAAGTACCCTGAAAAAGGACAAGCCCCCCAAAAGAAGGCCCCCTCATCCTCTTCAAGGATGCAGCACAAGAAGGTCAGGGCTCTTACATTATGAGCCCCCGGGTAACTTTACAAGTCAGGAGCAAGCCTGTGAACTTCTCGGTGGACACGGGAGCTGCCTACTCTGTTCTACAGAGCACCCAGGGCCCTCTCTCAAAGGAAAAGACACTTATACAAGGGGCCACTGGACAAGGGAAGTCTTACCCTTGGACTCAATCCAGGATAACATATCTAGGAAAGGGAACAATTATGAATTCATTTCTAGTTATGCCAGAATGCCCATACCTGCTGCTGGGTAGAGACTTACTACAGAAGTTACAGGCCACAATTTCCTTCAAGGAAGGGCATACTGACTGACTGTTGGGTCAGGCCCACCGGCCAGTCTACTCACTTGCCCATTATCTGAGAAATACCTTTTGTTAAAGGAGCCCCTAGCAAACTCGCCAGGGGTCTTGCCTAAAAACCCCATTAACTGAATTCCAACAAAGGATTCCTGGTGTCTGGGCAGAGGCAAATCCCCTGGCCTGGCAACACATCATCCTCCTATTATAGTGGCTTTGTCCAACTCAGCTACTCCAGTCCGGATATGTCAATATCCTATCAGTCAGAAGGCCCAGCAGGTATTGCTGTTCATATTTGAAGTTGAGGGAAGCAGAAATCTTAGTTCCCTGCCACTACCCCTGGAATACTCCCTTGCTCCCAGCACAGAAGCCCGGCACCAATAACTACTGACCTGTCTAGGATCTCAGGGAGGTTAGTAAACAAGTTGAAACCATCCACCCGATGTTCCCCAACCCTTACACTCTTCTCAGCCAGCTACCCACGAGTCATCAAATATATACTGTCCTAGATCTGAAAGATTCCTTCTTTACCCTGCCACTGGCCTAGGCTAGCCAGCCCATCTTTGCCTTTGAATGGGAAGACCAGACAGACTTTACTCAGGACAGCTGACTTGGACTTGACTGCCTCAGGGTTTCAAGAACTCCCCAACCCTGTTCAATGAAGCCCTAAGTCAGGACTTAATCAAATTTTACCAGGGGCACCCAGAGGTAGTACTTCTACAATATGTTAATGATCTTTTACTGGTGGCTGAAACAGACAAGTGTAAACAGGTTACTGAGCACCTACTTCAGGAGTTAGACAAGAATGGGTATTGGGTGTCTGCTAAGAAGGCTCAACTTTGCACTCCCCAAGAGACATACCTAGGGCACAACCTACAGAAAGGAAAAAGGACCCTGTCCTCTAGTCGGACCGAGGCTATTCTGAGGATACCCCAGCCACACACCAAATGGCAGGTTCAAGAGTTCCTGGGAGAAATAGGTTACTGTAGACTTTGGATTCTGGGGTTCACAGAAATAGTTAAGCCTCTGTACACTAGTACCAGAGGGAAAGGAGAGGGCCTAACCTGGGGAAAGGAAGAAAGGAAGGCATTTGAGGCCCTGAAGATAGCCCTGACCATAGCCCCTGCATTAGCACTGCCAAGCCTGGAAAAGCCATTCCAGCTCTTTGTTACTGCAGTGCAGGGGATTATGAAAGGGGTCCTGACACAGACCCTAGGACCCTGGAAGTGACCAGTTACATACCTCTCCAAAAGATTGGACTATGAGGAAGCAGGATAGCCCAACTGTTTGAGGGCAATCACTGCCACTGCAATCCTCAATAAGGAAGCCCTAAAACTGACACTAGGGCAGACCCTCCATATCATCGTCCCCCACACGGTTGAGTCAATGCTTCTCAGCCCTCCGGACCAGTGGATTTCCAATGCTCGAATTACCTAGTATCAGGTCCTGCTTCTCAACACTGTCATACAGTTCCTGAAAACTACCACACTCAACCCAGCTACCCTACTGCCTGATGATAACCCACACCAACCCTTGCTTGACTGCCTTGAGATCTTAAAGAATGTCACCTGCATCGGACCAGACCTGACAGCCCACCTTTGGCCAATTCCGGATGCTATTCTATTTAAGGATAGAAGTAGTTTTATCTCAAAAGTTGTCAGGTATGCCGGGGCTGCAGTAGTTACCATTGAAACTGTCATTTGGGCACAAGACCTAAGCTATGGAACTTCAGCTCAACAGGCTGAACTAATAGCAGTGACTCAAACTCTGCGGTGGGGTAAAAACGAAACTGTTAATATCTACACAGACAGCAGGTATGCCTTTGCCATGGTACACGGACATGGGGCATTATATAAGAAAAGGGGGCTACTGACCTTGGGAGTAAAAGAAATTACAAATAAGGAGGAAATACTAGCCCTACTTGAGGCAATTTGGCTGCCAAATCAAGTGACAGTCATCCATGGCCCAGGGCACCAGAACTCGAACTCTGGGGTAGCACAAAGCAACTCCTTCACTGATCAGACAGCAAAGGAGGCTGCCCCAAAACTAGTGGGGCCAATTGACATTCTGCTGGCCCTACTGCCCAGAGTGCTAACGGAAACTCCTACACACACTGCAGGGGAAGTTGAACTATGCAACAAGCTAGGAGGGAAAAAGGAATCTGCTAGGTAGGTTAAGCTCCTGGACAGTCACATTATGGTACCTGAGGCCTTGAGCTGAGACCTCACAACCCAGGTTCACCAGAGCACTCACTTGGGAGGGACAAAGTTGATTTGACTGTTAAAAAGAGACTATTATATTCTGGAGCTACAACAAATGACCAAGCAGGTATCAACCTGGTGCCACATCTGCACACAGGTAAATCCAGGGCTCTCCAAGGGGATACATCAAGAGACGAGACTTCTTAGACAGGCACCGGGGGAACATTGGGAATTGGATTTCACTGAGGTCAGCCTGGTTACCTTCCAGTTCAAGTACTTACTTATGTTCATTAATACCTTTTCAGGATAGACTAAAGCCTTCCCCACCAAGCAGGAAAACAGCTCAGGTAGTAGCAAAAAAATTAGTCTCAGGAACAGTACCTTGATTTGGCCTGCCCTTAACACTAGGGTCCGACAATGGCCTGGCATTTATCGCCCAGACCAGCCAATCTCTAGCAAAGGTGTTAGGGATCAATTAGAAATTACATTGCATTTATAACCCTCAGAGTTCAGGGCAAGTAGAAAGAATGAATAGAACCTTAAAAGAAACCTTAAGTATAAGCTGGAAACTGGTGAAAACTGGGTGAGTCTCCTCCCCCTTGCCCTGTTAAGGGCACAGTGCACACCCTATTGTAAGGGCATTACACCTTATAAAATAATGTTTAGAAGACCCCCACCTCCCCTGCCACAGTTAGGGGAAAAAAAGCTAGCAGAAGTTCATAATTTTCACTGCTTAAGTCTTTGTAGGCCCTCCATCTTGCATGGCAGGAGATCCACCAACTGGTCTCTACCACCAGAACAACCGCTCAACATCCAGTCCAGCCACATAACCACACTCCAGGCGATTGAATCTGGGTAAAAAGGTACAGCCTGCTTCTCTTGAGCCCCGCTGGGACGGATTTTTCCCTGTCATCCTCACAATGCCCGCCACGGTCAAGGTAACTAGATGCCATCATTGGATTCACCATTCCAGGATCAAGGCTGCGCATCCACCAGAGACATCAGAACAATAGACCTTACGTCAAACAGAGGACCCACTAAAGATAAGACTATCAAGGTTCCCGTCTGGACCATCTTAATTCTCTCCGTCCTCTTCCAATCTTCTGTGACCTCAGCGATCCCCACCAGCCTGTGTTGTATAATTAGGAGCTTACCAGGACAGAAACTGGCATTCCTATTTCCATTCTAAATGCCATGGGGCAACCTACTTTTAACATTGACTTATGTGAAATAGTAGGCCCAAAATTTAGCTGCCCTCACCAGGGGTATGGCTACAAAGGCCAGAGCTCTATTAGAGTACTTGCTTAAGGGTGTGGGAGCACTCAACTAGAGCAAGGGCTCCAAGACATCCAGCTCTATGTTGACCCTGAGGAAAGTAGCCTTTCGTGCTCTGAGTCAGGACAATATTATTGTGCATCTTGAGGCTGTGAAACCATTGCACCTTGGGTACCCGAGTCAGGGTGTCAAAACCATTATACCTCCCCCAGCCACCCCTCTCAATCTAGCTGTACTACCTCCAGGAAATGTAACCCTGTAACTCTTACTGTAAAACAATAGAATGCCCAAACTTGGACTACAGGAAAAACATGGGGATTGTGCTTGTATGCAACAGGGGCTGACCCAGGTGTACTCATCACTATATAATGGCAGATCAGCCACCAACAGATAGCCAGGCTGATTGGCCCCAATGTTGTATTAAACCCAGGAGGCCTTCCCCCACCTAAACCCAAGCCTCCAACCTCAGTTCCTCCACTACCCCAGCAAATCTTGCTGTTCCTCCCCCTGTCATCGCTCCTCAACCCACTAACCCTCTTCTAGGGATACTAGATACTGTTTTTAGTTTTGTTAATCAGACTAATCCAAATATTACAGATGACTGTTGGTTCTGCCTGAACCCAGCCCCACTCTACTATATTAGACTGGCAACAGTTACAACCTTTAGAAATTCTACCTCCCAGATCAGAAACATTTCAGGCTCTAACCTTAATAACCATACCTTGTGCCCTGGAACAGGTCTCCTAAACTCACATTAGGAGACCTACAAGGGCAGGGTACTTTATCTATTCCAAAAGCTATTACCTTAGCATCTTACCTTATGCCCAGAATTGTAATAGCTCTCATAGATACTACTCTCATAGACACTACTCCTCCATTTTACCTAGTTGCCCCACGAGGCACCTGGTTTGCCTGCAATATTAGTCTAACCCCTTGTATCAACTCACACTACTGGTCTCAGAGTACTAGAGGTTTTTTGTATTAGTCCATGTTGTTCCCCAAGTATATTTCTACTCTAGGGAAGGGGGTCATGAACATTTCCGGTATATAGACAACCAAGCTAAGAGAGCTCCCATTTTAGTCCCCTTACTAGTAAATATAGGCATTACAGGTTCCGCTGCAGTAGGGACCACAGCTCTAGCCACTAGAGATTTCAACTGCCGGACACTCAGTGAACAAGTAGACAAAGACTTACAGGATCTTGAAACTTCAATATCTCACTTAGAAACTTCCATAAACTCATTAGCTAAAGTAGTCTTACAGAATAGGAGAGGATTAAACCTACTGTTCCTAAAGCAAGGGGGTCTTTGTATAGCTTTAGGTGAAACTTGCTGTTTCTACACTAACCATTCAGGTATTATCAGAGATAGTTTAGCCCTGGTCAGAAAGAGACTCCATGACAAAGGAGAACAATGTCAGCAGACAGGGTCTTGGTAGGAGAACCTGCTCACAAATCCCCTTGGTTAACTGCACTACTTACCTCCATCACAGGACCTCTAATATTGGTATTTATAGGGCTGCTATTTGGACCCTGTGTAATTAATTAGATAACTGCCTATGTCAAAAAGCAGGTCCAGGCAATAGAACAAGCTATCAACCACTCCAGGTTAGAAAATTAATGATTTAAATCCCTTTGAAAACCAGTGGGGAATGTAAAGGTGAAAAATCCCCAGTAAATCAGTCACAGGGAGGTGATATCTCCAGGTGCCACAGCCCCCAAGAAGAACACAACATTCCAGGACACAGATAACGAAACTTGCCTGCTAGGCCTTGTTTCATCTAAAGATCCCTCAGATACATTTATTTTTATGAAGGATGTTAAAGGCCAACTTCTTCTTTTTGTAACTTATTTGCTTGCTTGCTTGTTCAAGGATGTAGCTGGGGCTTTATACGTTGCCTCCTCTGAAACCTCAGTACTGACTGCCTCTAACCCTGCGTGATAGAGAGTCGGTCGTCGATTGGCTAATAAAGGCTCATAATTAATCTCATTTGGCAATGTGGGTCTTAGAATTGATGACACCACAACACCAAGAGGTCAGGTGGTGAGACTGTAGCTCCAACCCTCTTAATTGTATGCTTGGCTCCCCTGACAACTAGCTTTCCTGTCACTGAGGATTTCCAAAAGTCACCTCAATCACATACAGAGATGTGACTGAAAGAGCTGGCAATGAATAAGACCCCCATTTCACCTTTAAGGCCCTGAAGAGACTGCAGAAACTGAGGACAAAAGGCCACGTGTCATAGCAAGAGATCACCCCATTGCTGTCATCACTCAGTGAATTGCAAGCCTCTGGAGCCCAGGTCAGAAATGGTTGCAAAGACCATATCCATATTTCTCATCACAAACCACAGTATCATAACCTTCTACACTCAATGTGAACAACCCCACATGTCTCCATTAAAAGTGGATGAAGAATATAAGTAGACACTTCTCCAGGGATGATGTGTAAAACACATAAATAGATGTTCAGTATAACGGATCATCAGGAAACATACATCTTAACCATGATATCATCGCCCACCATTATGATGGCTACTGTCAAAAAAAAAAATGAAAATAACAAATGACAAAGAGGATGTGAAAATGTGGGCATTCTACACTGCTGCTGGGAAGGTAAAACACTGTAGCTGCTACAAAACACAGTGAGGCAGGTCCCTGAAAATTAAACATTGAATTACCATCTGCTATTGACTGAACACGATGTCCTTTAAAGTTCCGATGCTGCAATCCCCCAAATGACAACAGTGAGCCTGTAGAGGGAACTGGGTCAGGAGGAGGATCCCTCAAGAGGAACTGGGTCAGGAGGGAGGATCCTTCATGAGGAGTATCAGTGACAGCCCTCTTTCTGCCATGAGGGGACAAGGAGAAGTCGGCCACCTACAATCGGAAAAAGGGTCCTCCTCCCAATCTGACCATACTGGGCCCAACCTCAGACTTCCAGCCCTGGAACTGGGAGAAATAATTTCCTGCTGTTAACAGGCCACCCACTTGGGTTCTCCGTTATAGTGTAAAGGTGAAAACTCCCCAGTAAATCAGTCACAGGGAGGTGATATCTCCAGGCACCACAGTCCCCAGGAAGAGCACAACATTCCAGGACACAGATAATGAAACTGTCTGCTAGGCCTTGTTTGATCTAACAATCCCTGGAATACATTTTTCTTTGTGAAGGACGTTAATGGCCAACTTCTACTTTTTGTAACATGCTTGTTCAAGAATGTAATTGGTGCCTTTATAAGCTGCCTCCCTCGAAACCTGGGTACTGATCTCCTCTAACCCTGTGCGGTAGGGGTTCAGTCCCTGGCCGGCTAATAAAAGCTCATAATTAAACTCAGTTGGCTCCATGGGTCTTAGAACTGATTATGCCACAAGAGGAGTGAGAACAGACGGACACATCCTGTGACTCAGCAACTCAACTTGTGGAAACATATACAAAAAATGAAGGATCTCAAAGAGATGTTGGCATCCCCGTGTTCACAGTAGCATTATTAACAATAGCCCAGAGGTAGAAACAACCCATATGGCCACTAAGAGATGACTGCACAAAAACATGGTAAATAGATACAATCAAATGTGATTCGGCATTCAAAATAAGATACTTATCCTGTCATTTGCTACAATGTAGATAACTGAGAACTTTATGCTAAATGAAACTACCACTCACAAATAAGATAAATGCTATATGACTATTTATAAAAGGTACTAAAATAGTCAAATTACTGGACATAGAAAGGAAAACGCAGCAGTTATGTGGAGAAACATCTTCAGGAAGTAACATGGACACCACAGAAGATGTTGATGTGCAGACAGGTGGTCAGCAACATACAAAGGAAATAAGAACCCGAGAACAACAGATCCTGGAGGTAGGACAACAGGGCCCAGGCACATGCTAAACAGAGTTCAGCTGCAAACAAAGATGAAAAAATTATCTTCCTGGGTTTGCTCAAAAATAGAATTTCCAGAACTTTAGAAATTTTACAGAAATTACAGGTGCTATAAACAGTGAGAGAGTTGTTTTTAAAATGAGAGAAATTGGCTTAGCTTCTTGTAAAATACAATGGAATATGTAAGGATTAATATAGTATAAGAACGTGGACACAATGGTTCCAGATACAGCAAGTATTATTAGAAAAGAATAGTTATATCAAGATAAAAATGCAGTGAAACTTAAAATAACTCAACAAATTACATATAGAAAAGAGAAAACGTTCTATAGAAACACCCATGAATCATACACAACTGGGACAAATTTAATGCTATGCCTGAAATAAATACGGTAACATAAAAAATATATACAGTCTGAAGCTATTAAAAATTCCAAATTTAAGACTTTAACTGAATTCAATTGACAGAAGAGTAACAACATGAGGTCTTAAATCAAGTGAAAAGAAATAGAAAAATTGAGACTATCTTTTCAAGTATTCTAAACTAAGTTTAGGATTTAGGGTGAAGTGCTAGTGAGCCATACCCTCCACACTAAAGAAGGATATACTGTCATATATATCAGACAATGTCCGTTCCCCAATTCCACCCTCCAAAACATACCACATATAAAACACTACAGAATCACCAAAAATATAAAACAAATAACTAAATAAATAAAACTCAAGTTCATTTATAATACCAGGGATTATATAAAATGAAAGGATCACTGGCTTAAACAGAAACAAATGACAGCCACCTCACTGAGGGAGGCACCATTCAGCTTCATAACCTCCCTCAATAAGCTTCAAAAATGTACCTGTTGAGACAGTGTGCACAATGGCACACACAGGAGATGAGAACCATGGCATGAAAGACAGTATATAGTCAGTAGCCTCAAGGGTAGGAGGCTGTGAATTTGGACAGTTCTACCAAGTGAAACTCTACCCTGGTTAGTATACGTGTGCACATGATCCACATGATCACAGAGTTCTGGAGAGATATTTACTGACAGTCCAGAAATGGGAAAAGAAAATTGAAAACACTTAACAGTCAGGTTATTGTGACACTTTCTATGGCAGTGTCCTGGGACACGCTGACTGCTCTACCGGGCACACCAAGTGCTGCTCTGTGCATAGCAGGATAATATTTCAACATACTAGTCAAAGTATCTCCATTAAGAATTTTCTGTGACCAAGGACACTCACTCTACAGCAAAACCCACCAGGAGTATTCCATCTGCTAAAGGTGGATAACACCAGCAAAAGACTTTGAACTATCAGACCTTAGCTATGTGTAGTTCACGGGCAAGTTTCAGAGGCAAACCATGCAAACTACAGAGAACATGAAATCTGGAAGAGTCTATAATCTCAGACAATGTAGCGTGGTGCAGAGAGAGAAACGAGTAAAAGGAATGGGGTCACACACTGTAGGATCATGATGGGACCATACGGGCCACCACAGACACCACGCTATGAGCTTAGGAGACTGAAATGTGCTCCCCCCTTGCAGGACTGGGGACCGAAAAGATGCTTTCTCTGTCCACTGTCTCTAGAGATTTCATAACAACAGTTACAAAAGATCCTACCCACCTTCCTGTGACACACACCTCTGAAGTGTAAAGCATAGGCATACAGAAAAAATGGCTGAGGGACCGGAACAGGCAGACAGGAAACAGAAGAGCCCCAGGCAGTTCCTGGGGTGCCTGATGGAATGGACGAAAAGACAGTACGTCCCCTCTTCTGATCAGACCTTCCAACCCAGGAAATGGGGATGGGACTGGAACAGGTCCAAAAAGCAGAACTGCAGGGCTTCAGTTCTGCTCTTTATGGACTAAGAACTGAGCATCTAATAGAATCCAGTTCAGGAAAGACCAGAGGGACAGAGACTGACTGAAACAGCCCACGCCACGCTCAAGTCAAAGAAACAAAGATGTCACAGGTGCTACACAGAACAGAGTGTTGTAATCAGATAAAGACTCTGCCTTAGTCTCTGTTGGAACTGCAGTCCCGCTGTGGGTAAAAAATATATATATTTTTTATTTTTGGAAATTTGGAAAGAAGAAAAGTTACCTTAGAAGTTTGCCACACAAAAATATTCTGTTTGCCCACAGAACATTCTCCCTTGGAGTGGGTTTGCAAACACAATGAAGGCTTTGGCTTCCTCTCTCCCTTCCTGAGATCTTACCTGTCTTTATCTCTTCAATACATTCCTGCTGATTTGGTTTTTGTGCTACTTTCGACTCACTCTCCAGAGTCCAGGGTGCTTTCCCTTGCTCCAAAATGGAGACAATATACAGATCAGAAACAGAAATTCCTGCACATAAGAAGAAAGCAGCATGAAGACCTGTAGTTCTGCCCGAATCCCCGATATCTGGTCAACTGAGGAATGAGAATAGCACAGATGGCTCAAGAAAAATAGTTCCCAGATCCATTGACTCCTCGCCTCTTTCTGTGCATAGGGACCAGTGTCATATGCAGATACTGAGTTCTCTTCCAAAATCTACTCAATCAATACATGGGGATAAAAAACAAAGAATTTGATATTTTAAGTTTGCCACAGGGTGTTATAAACACGTTAGCTCTGGAGCGACCCTGATGTCATCATGGCTGATAGATCATCTGAAGAAAGAGGCGAGGTTAAAGTCCTGATGCCACCTCATGAAGCCTTTTCATGTCCCAGTAAACAAAGCTTGATCTCAGTCATGCAGGCAGAGGCTCCCAAGAAGCACCCACAGGAAAATGAAGAGACACACAGGGCAGATCCTGACCCTGGAGGGAAGTCATCCTCACCCAGAAAGAGCAGGTTCCGGTAGCTCTCCAACATCACCTCCCTGTACAAGGCCCTCTGAGCTGGGGCTAGGCATTCCCACTCCTCCTGAGAGAATTCTATGAACACATCGCTGAGTGTCAACCGTCCCTGAAAGGAAACATATTTCAGCAAGAGGCAATGGTGACAATTCTTATCTTCACACAGAATGAGAAGGGGAAAGAGATGTAAAATTGATTCAGTTAGCATGGTCTGACACATCCACATCGGATATTTCTGAACAAGTTATATGCTCATAAATTTGGTTTCTACTACTTTTCCATAAAAGTAGTACATCAGGAAGGGTCTCTCATTTTTCAGACAATATATGGAATTACAATTAAAATTCACCACCAGGCTGTCTCTACAGAGGGGTTAGATGTTATTTTCTACACACTGAGTGCTATTCAGTGTCTGGATGAGCAAGAGCATGAGCAGTATCTTCAGAGATGACAAAGTCCACAGCATCTTGAAAAAAATTCAGACTCTTGAATTGTGATGAGGATAACAACAGCCTCAACTAAAATTTTTTGAACATTAAAAAAAATTTAATGTTCAAAAAAATTCTACGATCATTACTCTAAATGTCTTACACATTTTAACTTGTTATCAACATAATAGCTCCCTACAGACAACCTGTTCCCATCTTACAGAGGAAACAGGCATGACAGACACTCTGAAAAACTTGCCTGAGGTCAAAATCTAAGATTTGACCCAGTAAACACATTGACTCAGGTGCTGAAGTTTAAATGTAAACCTATGGAATCAAACAGTTATGTAACAGTCAGAATATCACAAGTACACAAAGCTTTCTCTGAGAAAACTTGAAACAAGTTCAAGGTTGATGACACTGAACTCCATGAAAGGTCATTACCTTTGCATGTGCACACACATGTACGTTATATGACACTTTCTACTCTAGAGATGTTATTAACTTGAGGGTATAAAAAAATTAAGATCATGGACCATGTTTAAGATATTTCAACTGATAAAAAATTAAAACATTTATGAAATATTAATGTCTTCCATAAAAACCATGACCTTTTATAAAACCATTCATGTGTTCATGCACACATGTATAAACAAACCAAATAACTGAAAACAGTTGTCTCTTGACATATTTTTGAATGACTTTATACACTGCCATTTTTATTCACGTGTATTGGAGCATCTTAGGTCCATAGGAGTCTATCAGTGGTACTTATTTTCATTTTTCAAGATTGAATACTAGAGGAGACTATTAAAAAATTATACAAACTGAAAATAAAGACTACTTCAACTACAGTTTCTATAAAGTACTTATTGAAACATACAAATAGAATTTTATTCATTTACACTAGATAAATAGGCTTTAACAAAAGCCAAATAGCATACTGGTTGATTCCACTGATAAAACAAGGATTCAAGACTGTAGGAATTATTAATGTTACACATTAATTTAATAAAATAAGATTTTAGAAATTATCACAGTGGGTCCTTGAAAAAATTCTTAAAATAACTGAAATTTGGCACAAAAATGAAATGGAGAAAAACCTTTCATTAACCAAGAACATGCTACCAAATACTTGGAACAGCAGAAAACAGTGGATGTATTTTCGGTAAAATCACAGTGGAGAAAGGAGGCTAAACAGAGCTCCTGCCTCAGCAGAGACCAGAAGGAGAGAGAAAAGTAGGAAAAATTAAACTGAATGAGACTGAGACAGAGAGAGCTGCAAATTCACAAACTGAAGGATAGAGATCGATGAATAATAAAAGGAGGAAACAAGACATTCCATGCAAACCATATCCTACAGAGAGTTGGGGTGGCTACATTCTATGAGACAAAATAGACTTTAACACAAAACTGACAACAGGCAAAGGACATTATAATAGTACAAGGGCCCATTCACCAAAATGTCCTAACAATTACAGAGATGCACATAACATTAGATCCTCCAAATACATCTATAAGGTGAATGTTGACAGAAATGCAGGTAGAAATAAGCACCAGCACAGGAATCTGTATGAGACCTCATTATTTCAGTTTTCGTCATGGATACAACAATCAAACACAAGATCTATAAGGAAATAGAACACCTGACAACCCCGTAGAGCTATGGAGTCTAATAGACATACAGAACACTCCACCCAGTATCACCAGAAAACACAGTTTTCTCAAGCACACATAAAACATTCTCTATGCCCAACCACAGGTTAGCCACAAAACAAATTTGAAAACTGTTTACAAATTGCAATTCTAAAAAGTGTCTTCTCTAACCACAAGGAAATGTCACTAGAAACAAATAGCAGGAGAAAAAGAAAAAAATCCACAAGTGCAGAAAGTAAAGAAGTCTTCTTAAACAAATAATAGTTCAAAAAAAATTACAAGAGAATTTTTTACCAATCTGGATGAAAATAACAATGAAAATACAACAGACAAAAAGTTTACAAGATACAATGATAGCAGCACTAAGAGGAGCTAAGTGTTATTACTTAAAAAGAAGAAACTCTCTCAAATCAGAAATCACTAAGTTGTTTTTTTAAACTATATTAACAAATTTACAAACCTCTGACTATCCTAGGAAAAGTGAGAAGATTTGAATAAATCAAAAACCAAACAGGGACCACTGTAACTGATGGCACAAAATTTTTTTTAACAATTTGAAAAGAGTAACAAAAAATATTGTACAAAAAAGATTACATAACTTAGAAATATGTGGGGAAATTCCTAACAACATATAAGAACCAATCATGAAAAAATAAAAAATGTGAACCAAATGAGAACTACAGAGGTTCAAGCACTAACCAAAGATGTTCAACAACAGCAAAAAACAAACCCAGAACAGATGACTTCACTGCTAAATTCTACTAAATACTTATAGAAAAATAACAATAATCCTGATAAACATCTTCTAAAAAATTCAAGAATGAACATCTGTAAACTCATTCGATAGAGTCTTCATGACAGCAAACCCAAGAAAGGCACAAGGAAAAAAAAAGACTAATATCTCTGATCAGTATTGATAGAAAAACAAATACTAACAAAAGTAATTCAGCACACATTAAAAGAATTATACATCATGACCAGGTGAAATTTATTCCTGTAAGGCAAGAATATTTCAACATACAAAAATCAATTAACCCCTATTAAGAAAATCAACACAGGGAAAAAAACACATGATCTCAATTGATGCAAAAAAAAAGGCATCTACTAAATTCAACAACCTTTAAAGAAACTATTAATAAAGAACCTCAACATGGTAAAAGCCACATATGAAAAGCACAAAGTTACTGTCAGACACAATGGTGACTATCTGAAAGCTTTAGCTCTAAAGTGAGGAAAAGAGCAAGGACGCTCACTCTCAACATTACTATTCAACAAAGTACTAGAAGTCATAGTCAGATCAATTAGGCAAGAAAAAAATGTCATCCATTTTGAAAGTAAAATACTCTTTTCCACATCAAATGGGCTTGCATGTAGAAAACCATAGTGATTACACACACACACACACACACACACACAGTGTTACAAGTGGAAAACTATTTTAGAAAAGTTGCAATAGATCTAATAAATTTTTTTTTTTTTAATTCATGGTAGCATCACAAAGGATGAAACAGAAAGACACATAGTCAAGAAAGTGAAAGACTTATACACTGAGTACTACAAAACATTACTAAAAGGAATCAAAAGAGGTAAATATAAATAGAAAATATCCCTTACTCGTAAATTGTAGGACTTACCATTGTTCAAATGCCCATGATACCCAGTGTTCTACAGCTTTGACAAAATCCCTATCAAAATTCCAAAGACAATGATGGCAGAACAGGAAAAAACAAAACAAAACAAAACAAAACAAAAAAACAGAAACAAAAACAAAAACACACCACTAGAATTCATATGGAACCAGCAAAAAAGATCCAGAAGTACCCAAACTCTGAAAATAAAAGACAAGTTGGAGCTTCACATTTTTAGATTGAAAAACATATTATAAACCAAGATTAAACAGGTTGATGGGACACTGGCATGAATCCAGATAAATGAACCAGAGGAACAAAAAAGAATGACCCCCAAAATACCCCTGCATATATATATGGCAGACAATTTCTGACAAGTACGCCAAGACTACACAACAGAGAAAGGTCAATCCACTTAACAAAGTGCAAAATAACCTGAATATCTACATGCAAAAGAATAAAGCTGGAACCTTATCCGCATCAAACAAAAAGTTCTGTGTGTCAAAGGATACAATCCACAGAATGAAAATGCAACCAATGAGAAATAGATGTGAGAAAAAGAATCTTAAGAATCTCCAACTGTCGTATTATGATTGACTTCCTATTTAACGTGCATGATGGAATAAACACACTCTGTCACCAATGTCTGTCTGTGAACTTTCCACTCCACTCGCAATCGTGAAGATTTTGAAGTCAGAGACTCTCTCATTTAACTTCAAAGGAATTGTAAAACAGTCAGAAACATTTCCTCCTATTGATTCCCTTTCCAGAACTTAGGTATTTGTGCCCAACAACCTGTGACTTCTCTGTGCATCGTCTTTTATCCTGGTTGACAGAGAAGTGACACTGCATCCAGATGTGACCACTGAATAATTCCTGTTCCCTGATGACACTGATGCCTCAAGGCCCACACCCTATCTCCAATCCAAGGGTGTGAAGCTTTGCCAAAGATGATGCGCACTGGAGCCTCTTCACAAGTCCCATGTCACTGGATCACCAGTGAAATGATGATGAGAGATGAGAGGAACTGAGTGGGAAGGGCCAGGTTGAGTGTCGACAAATAAACATCAGGAAGGACAAGTCAGAGTCAGAGATCAGCAAGTCAATGGGCATTTCAGGAAGGAAAGGTACAGCAATTAACAGGGAATATGACTTTTACCTGAGCAAGAACCATCAGTGAACCCGTTGCTTTCCTCCTCCTCTTCTGGACTTCCTCCTCAGGCAACGAGTCTGTAAGAGTCCATCCGGAAAGTTGAAAATACCGTTTATCAACATACCCCCTTTCCTGTGCTGCCACAGCACACACAGTGAAGACCCCGCCACGTGGAAAGATGGTATCTGCTGCCCCTGTCACGGGATTCATTCGGAGACAGTAACTGCTCCTCAGGGACCAAATGAGGTTCCCCTCTCTTTTCTTCAGATCACACTGCTCTCCTTGTCACACCTCCACTTACATTGCAGGGATCTTGGCTGACCTAACAGTCCCCACTTCAGATCAAAGACCTGGCCCTGATCAAACCCTGTGCAGAGCCCCTTCGCTCCCACCCCAAATCTCAGCCCCCAGAGCCTTGCTGTTTAATGGTACACACTAGAATCGCCTGAAGCACTTTCAATGTTATTGCTGCTGGGCCCACTACGAATATTTCAGTGTCACTTTTTAGACAGGGTACACAAAAGGTGTCACTGTAAAACGCCTCAGCAATCTAATAGGAAGCAGGATTTAGCACCATCCAAGAGGCAAGACTAGCACACCACCCACCTACTTTTTCTTTCCTAGGTTTATTGAGGCATAATGCACAAATACAAATTATGGGTTTAAAGGAGTACAGCACAAATATTTAAAATTCATATTCAAAGTGTATATCACAATCAACTGAAATTACTTATTGGTCAACTCACAATGACTATTTTTTATGTCTGTGTGGTGACAACACTTAGGATTTGTGTCTCGGCAAATTTCAAGTATACAATAGAGCATGATTAAGTGTACTCACGAAGCAAGAGACGGCCATATGATATTCATTTTACACCTGAAAGGTTGTGCTGTTTGATCACCGTCTCATTTTCTCCACTCCCAGCCCCTGGTAACCCCCATTCTCTGTTTCTATGACTCGGACTTTTAGATAGCATGCATGTCAAGACCAAACAACACTTGTCTTTCTCTGTCTGGCTCTATTCACTTAGCATAATGTTCCCCTGTTTCAACCATGTTCATTACTTCCTTCATTTTCAGGGATGAATAATACTGCATTGTGTACAAATGTATGGATCACATTTATGTTCTCCATTCATTTGTCAATAGCTTAGTGGATTCCACATCTTGGCTGTGAATAACTCAGTAATACTCATGGGAGTATAGATCTCTCTTCAAAATGTGATTTCATTTCCATTGGATATGTACCCTGAAGTGGATCCCCCCTTTCTTCACTACTATGCAATTTCTTCCCTCCCTCTGTACATCTAATGCCATCTTTCTTTCCTGCGATTCTGCTCATTTTGTTCCCCTCTCCTGTTGATGTTTCATGAGTTTATTTGAGCCGAACTGAAAATACACACTGGGGAGAGCAAGATCTCAAATGCTCCCTAGAATGAGCATTTCTTCTATGTTTTGCAGTTTCTTCTATGCATTTGCAATTAAGGGAGGCAGGGATAGGTTACAGGACAGCTAACCAGATGACATGCTCTTGAAGGTGATCAAGTCTGGAGGGATAACACTTCTGGCACACCAAAGATATGTTAACCTGGATGCATAAGAATAATGGACAAGGCTGCCTTCAAAACCTTTCTTTAAAGAAGTCACAGGCCTGGGGTGTGACTGCCCACCATGACTGCCCAGTTAGGAATTCCTGATTCAGTATAGAACCCCTTGTTCCTCCACACTTCTATTCTCCGCCCTGCCCCCAGCTCCTCCCGCCCCCCTTCCACTTTTCACTCTATCTTCTTCTGAGGCGCCTCATTCATTCTCCACACTGGCAAGTTCTCCTCACTCTTCTCCCCTCACTTTCTCAACTCCCCTCTCCGGGACCCTGTTTCTCTCGATCACCCTGCCCGCACAGAAGGGGCGGGATGGAATAAGATGCCTGCCTCCCCGAGAAGGGCACTTCCCAGTGGGGTGGATGCGGGACGCAAGGTCAGTGGAGGGCCCAGGGCAGGCCCAGTTCATTCTCACAAGGGCCGGGTCCGAGGAAGGGGGGCTACGAAAGGGCGGCCTGAGGAGCAGGAGGACGGGACCTGAGGGGCCGCTGTCTCAGGAGAGGGGTGCGGTCTCCAGAACCCCAGCACCGGGGAGGGGACGCGGCGTCCCCTGGGCCGGGGTGGCCGGCGCTGCCCGGGGGCCGCGAGGCGAGGCCGCGCGCGCATCCACCTCACGGAACGCGGCGAGGGCGCCGGACTGGCGGAGAGGTCCGGACACCGAGGCGCAAGGCGGGTCTACGTGGACCGGAGACGGAGAAGCGGAGGCAGGGAGCAGCCGCGGAGCCGTTCCACGCGCGCGCCAGGGGACGCGCGGCCCCTACGGCGACCCGGAACTTAGAAAGGGAAGGGCGGCTGCGGGGATGACGAGGTCCGCGGCGACCCCAAACCCCTGTGTGAAGAAGGAGGGTTGCGAAATGCAAGTTTCTGCAGCAAAGAGACTCACGCTGGGCAAGGGGATTTCCGCTCCTGGACGCCAGAGCCTTCCTCTGCAAGAAGTGACGCTAAATGAAAAGGGGGCAGGGGGCCTGGGGGCGGCGCCTGGCGCGCGGTCCAGCAGGCGCAGCGGCCTCCGGCGTGGGAGGAATGCCCCGGGCGGCGGGGGCGGGGAGCCAGGGGCGGGCCCCGGAGAGTCCAGGCATGCGCACTGCCACGAAGGGGGCGGAGGAAACAGGCTGAGGGGCGGGACCGGAGCCGAGCTCAGTCGACGAGGGGCGCGGCCGGGGACAGACGGCAGCTGCGCAGCCACCACCAACGAAAATGAGTTCGGCGCCGGAGGTCCAGCGGCCTGCAGCGGAATGATTTGAGAAGCTGGGCGTGCGCAGTGTCCGCGACGAAGTGACGTGATAACGGCTTAGGGCCGGCGGATCGGGTCGGCGGCGAGGCTTGAGCGTTCTGGGGTTTAGCTCCCACGATTTCTTTCCCGGGTGTCTAGCTCCTGTTGGAGCTGTCTCCCTATTTTAAGTTAGTATGTCTGACAGTTTGAAGATAAAACATTAGCCTTATATGAGCCACTTGTGTTGAAAACCAAGATGTTTTCCGCTTCATAAGTTGAAAGAGGTTCAAATCACAAGCTATTTTTGCGGGCTGGTTGCACGCAGGTCCTGCTTGTTGGACTTCAGCAACAGCGGGAACAGTGGGTGTTGGGAAGGGGTGGATGTGGGGACCGGCGGGACCTAGGAACATTTCTGCTATTAGAACGAATGCAAGCAGTTTAATTAAACAAGAACTCAGTTGTCTGTGTAGGGATTACGAACTAGAATGGGAAACACAAAGCTCTCCCTGGGTAGAATAGGCAAGTTCATACTGACACCAACGGATCAGATTTTTTTCCCCCTAGTCCCTATTCAGCACGGAGGCCAAGACTTAACATTACACACACTTCCACATACGTGCAATGACCAGATAGGTAAAACCATGGAGACAAAAGTCTTATTAGTGGTGTCCAGAGAGCTGGGGGAAGGTGAAATGGAAGCAACTGATTCATAGCTAAAGAGTTTCCTTTGCAGCTGATAAAAATGTGCTCGAACTGGATGTGATATTTGCACAGCATTCTGAATGTGTTAAATGGCACCGATTGTACTTTGCATGACAACCTTGTATTATTTGAATTTAACTTAAAAACAAATGCAGAGATAAAAAGTCCTCCAAATTATCTAACATGGATTAGTTCTCACTGATTAGTACTCGCTGGCCAAATTCATTTTTGTCTATCTCTGCTTCTCCCACATTGTGTCAAAATAACTGCCTCCCTGTCCACTGGGTGAACTGCGTTGTTTTGTTTCTGTTTTTGTTTTCAGGGATAGTTAACATTCATGGTTGTGGACAACAGTTTCCTCGGGGGGGGGGGGGTGGAAATGCCCAGATCTAGGTCAGAAGGCCTTGCGCAGGGGAAGTCATGTTGGACAGTGTCAGCACCGATCTGATTAGGAAGGGAAGGTTTTGTGGTGAGACACTCAGGTGAACACACGAGGAGCTGACATGAGAATGAAACGGCAGGCACCAACTTTACTGAGGGGAGTGCGCTTCCACATGGGCTTTATATATGTCAGAGAACAATAGTGGCATTCTGCCATACGTGTGTGATACAATAAGCTGTCTCATACTTACACAAGTTAGGAACAGGAGCCCTACTACATTAATGTAACATTTGAAATCCGAAGTCCTGTCTCTAGCTGCAAGCCTGGATCACAGCCAGACCTGGGACCCACAGAGAAACTTGCTTCTCTCAAAATCGCTGAGTATATTTGTGTATCTGCATTTTCTGCATTGTAAGCCTCATGAAAGCTCTGGACAATCACTCTCTAGAATCCCTGTTTTTGAGAAAGTGATCGAAACTTTTCTAATTTGGGAGCAAAGGCTTCCTCATGTGGTATATGGACTTAGACATCCCCTCTCTTTGTGACTTCTGCATACTTAGTGCCTGATTAGTGCTCGATGCAGCACTTCAGTTGTCAGAAGACCTTATGGAAAACATTGTTCTGTGTTTTTTACCCTTGTGCTTTGATTCAGTAGTCATTGGAACAGAGCCAGCTCTCTGCATGCTCAAAAGAATTCCTCAGCCTTTAGGAAGAAGCAATCAATCGACTAAGATTTGAAAAGCTTTCCTGGACCTGTTTATCATATCCTCTCTTCTTAACTAACAAGAGCTGGGAATGTGTTCTAGAAAACCATAGCATGTCATGGTTTGTTTTTCTTTCTATTCTGAAATGTCTTTTGAGCTAAATATGATCTCCACTTAGCAACAAGAGAAAGAGCCGTGGACCTTGAAAGTGAAGGGAAAATAGGGAAAAATCTGGACAGGAGGGAATGAATCGAGACGTGAACAGAAGTAAGAGCTCCCGTGAACACAGAGTAATCCGCTTCATGTCTGTTGGGAAAGTCTACTGAAACGGAAAGATCTGTGGGAAATAAGTATATTTCTTAGGAGTTCTCAGGGGAAGTCTTCCTCAAGTAACACTGCTTTCGTGAACAGGTGAATGTTGTTTCCTATCCACAGCTTCACTCAGACACCACAGCCTTCTCCATCCCTTTCAATTAGTACATGGGAACCAGAAAAATGCCATCTCTGGAGAAGCTGCTAGGTGATCTTCTCTGGGAACAAGAAGTATCTGTGCTGAAACAGAAGAGCAGGCTGTAAGGCATTCAAATGGTCTTGCTTTCTCAGACTGAGTGCTGCTGGAAATGGAGTCTAAGGGCAGCAACCTCCCCTGCTGTTAAAAAGGCAATTGAGGGGGCCTCATCTCAGACCTGGGCAGGTAGAGTGTTGGAGTACAGGTCTCAGGTCCTGTTCTTTAAGGGATCCTCAAGCGATGTCTAAGGACATGAAAGTTTGATGAGCAATGGTCAGCAAAGTTCTCAGCCTTGACTTCCTATTAGAATCCCTTGTGAGGATGTAGAACCACCATCTCCCTTTTCCCTCCCCCAGGGATTCCATCAGGAGTCTGTGGCTCCAATGATGTCATCGTGGAGTGGTCCAGGGTGTTCTACCATGATGCCAGGGCTAAACACTGGGAGGATCCCAGAGACACTTCTGAGGACTGCTTACAGGTCTGGACCAGAGAGAAGCCCCCATGGATGGTCTGCTCTGCCTAAGATCTTATAGGGGAGGTTCAAGTCTATCCCACATTCCTTAGGTGGCAGCAAATTTGCAGGAGGCTCTAGGAGGCAAAGATACCCAAAGATAGAGGAGGGGACACTCACATTTGGCGTCCATATAGGATATCCAGATTGTGCAGATTGTCTTAGGCCCCCAAAACAATGTAAGTACAGTGACACCATACAGGCCTTCATTGGCCATGGGGAGGCCTTTGGCTCCCCATGCATGTATGTATGTGTATGTGTATGTGTATATACACACACACACACACACATACAATATATATACACACACGTACACACACACACACGTGTGTATATACATACATACATACATATATATATATAGTGATATATATATATATATATATATATATATATATATATATATATATATATATTGGTTTTATTAAAAAACACTGTGTTGCCCCATAACATTTAGGAATATAGGTCTTTCTAGGCACATCCTCTTCCCTAAAGTGTGGAAGGAGGTGTTTCCAGAGACGCAATTCAACATGGATCCTTCTCATCCAGAGTTCCAAGGCCCATTTGTGAGGCCTCAACTCCTTCCTGCTTTGGAAATGTGTTGATCTGAAGCCTGACTTCAACTTTTTAGAAAATCATCAAGATTATTTTGTAGCAATTTAGTGAACAAATTATTTCCCTTTGACAGCCATGTTTTTTGTTCCATGATTCAAATTCAGATTAATCTGCTTGGGACCTTCAAAATAGCCCCATATGAATCAGAGGTGTTAACAGAAAAATGACATCACCATGCTGATTTTTTTGAAAGGTATTGCAGTCTGAACCAACCATGTACTGATGATAAAAGCCTCTGGTTGCAATAAACATTGTCCTTTAAAAAAAATTGCGTGGTACTGGCATAAAAACAGACAACTAGCTCAATGGAACAGAATAGAGAGCCAAGAAATAAACCCATGCCTATATACATATTAATATGACAAAGGAGGCAAGACTCTCCAATGGGGTAAAGACAATTTATTCAATAGCATATGATCTAGCAATTTTACTTCTGGGTATTTGCCCAAAGATTTCAAAACACTAATTTGAAAAGACAATGCACCCCTATTTTCACTGCAGCATTGTTTACAATAGGTGAAATACAGAAGGATCCTAAGTACCTACCAATAGATAACTGGATGAAGAAGATGTGATAAGTATATACAATAGAATATTACTCTGCCATAGAAAAGAAGAAAATTTTCCATTTGTGACAACATGGTGGGTGTGAAAGGTATTATGCTGAGTGAAATAACTAGGCAGAGAATGACAAAGACCATATGTGGAATCTAAAAAACAACATAAGCAAACAAAACAATCACAAAAACAGATACAAAAAGAAACTCTTCTATGCATCCATGGTTGCCAGATGGGAAGGGATTTGGGAAGTGGGTGAAAAGGAGGAAGGGATTAAGATGTATAAATTGCCAGTTATAAAAAGTCACGAGGATGTAAAGTACAGCATAGGGAATACAGTTGATAATATTGCAGTAACTATGTATAGGGTCAGATGGGTAACAGATTTCTCAGGGTGGTTATTTCATAAGTTATGTAGGTGTCTAATCACTATGCTGTACACCTAAAACTAATATAATATTGTAAGTCAACTGTGATTGAAAAATAAAATTTTTTAAAGATGCTCAACTTCACCAGTTATAAGAGAAATGCAACCAAAACCACAATGAGATAGCACTTCACGCCCATTCAATGGCTATTACCAATAAGACAAGAGGTAGCAAATGCTGGCAAGGATGTGGAGGAAAGGGATCCTCAGACACTGCGGGCGGGATTGCACATTTGAAACTGCCACTATGGATAATAGTGTGGAAGTTCCTCAAAGAAATAAGAGTGTCGTTAGAAGCAAGGCAGCATGAGGCACCTCCTCATCACTCCCCTTGTAATTATGACAAAGGGAAGAGGTACAGTTCAGCAGATAGAACACAGCCTGCATACAAGCACATCTCAGATGAGCGCTCAGAGCATGTAAAGGCAGAGGAAGGGAGAGGGGAAAGGAGAGGGGAAGGGGGACAAGCGCTGCAGAACACAGCCCAAAAGCCCTGCCATCTGTTAACTCATCTAAGCTCCGCGCAGCCCTGACTGAATGATCAGGGTGTTCCACACAGCAGAGTGCAGTGAATGGGGCAAAGACCGAATGATGAGGGGTAACAGCTATGTGTCAGCATCTGTCATTGCCAGGCAGAAAGATGAGTCAGAGTCTGGCTACCTCCCTCCCACCAGGGCTAGCAGTGAGCCACAGGGGAAACTACAGCAGCAGGTCAGAGGCACACACACTGCAGGGGGCCTGGTGACAGGCCTGGAGGCACAGAAGCTAGAAACCAAAGACTGGGGCCAGCATCACTGGAAGGGTGATGGACAGACAGATGGACACACACACGCGCGCGCTCGTGTGTGCTGCTGGTCTCCCAATTCACGTGAACCCTGTGCACTTGGCTAATCTGGGAGAAAGCCATTAAGCACTGCATGTGACTGTCAGTTCAGCACAAGGATTTCCTGGGCTTTCCAAGGCCTGGCTCCCCATCACACTTCACATTCTCCCACAGGTTGGAGCCCTGGAATCAGGCGACCTGGTCACAGAGGAGACATACAGCTCTCCCCAGGGAATAGAGGACATTTGTATCCCAGAAGCAGAAATCCAGGAGGCTTAAAGGTCAAAAAGAAAAAGGAAAAAGAAAAGAGAACAGACACAAATAAAATCAGAAATGAAAGGTTTGATATACACCACCGAAATACAAAGGATAATACAAGAATACTATGAAAGATTAGATGTCATCAAATCAATAACAGAGACGAAATGGCCAAGTTCTTAGGCATATATAACTTTCTTAGACTGAATCATGAACCTGAAAAATCTAAATAGCCCAATGGCATGACAATAGAAACAACCATCAAAACCCTCTCAAAAAGTAGAAGTCCAGAACCAGAGGGCTTCACTAGTTAATTCTGCCAAACATTCAAAGAAGATTTCATTCCTGTGTTCCAACTTTTCCAAAAAATTAAAGAGTCGTACTTCCTAACACATTTTATGAGGACAACATTACTCTGATACCAAAACCTCGGAAAGATAACAAAAAAAAAAAAAAATGAGAACTATAGATGAATATTTATCATGAACACAGATGCAAAAATCCTAACAAAATATTATCAAATTGAAAACAACAATAAATTGAAAAGATTATACATCATGATCAAGTAGGCTTCATTCTAGGGGCATAAGAAGGATTATTTAATATATGCGATTCAATTAATGTGACACGCCACATAAAATACAGAATAAAAATCATATGATCGTATCAATAGATGCAAAAAAGCATTTGACAAGATAACGCATCTATTTATGATTAAGACACTTAATAAATAACATGGGCATAGAAGTACGTCCACATAATAAAGAGCATGTATTACAAACCCTCAGCCAACATCATACTTTATGGTGAAAAACTCAAAACCTTCCCTCTAAGATCAGGAACAAGACAAGACTGTCCAGTATCATCACTGCTATTCATTATAGCGTTGGAAGTCCTAGCTAAAGCGATTGGGAAAAAGAAATAAAGAGCATCTAATTTGGGAATGAAGAAGTCAAATGATCATTTCTTGCAAATCACATGATTCTCTATAGAGAAAACTCCAAAGACTCCATTAAAAAAACTGTAAGAAACAATAGGCAAATACCATAAAGTTTTAGGATACAAAATCAATATACAAAAACCCATAGCATTCCTGTACACTAATAATGAATATTCAGAAAATGAAAAAAATGAATTTAGTCTGCAATTGCAACAACAAAAAAAATAAAATATCTAGAAAAAACCTAAAAAAGTATGTGAAGGACCTATACACTGAAAACTATAAGGCCTTTTTAAATAAATGGAAGAAAACACAAATAGATTGGAAGAATCAACAGTTAAAATGGTCATATTACACAAAGAAGTATGCAGATTTCATGCAGTCTGCATAGAAATCCCAATGGCATTTTTTAAAAAGAACAAAAATATCATCACACACACATGCACATGCACAACCAAATAGCCAAAGCAATCCTGAGAAAGAAAACAAAGCTGGAAGCATCACTCTGCCTGACTTCAGATTATACTACAAAGTGACAATCAAAACATCATGATATTGGCAGAAAAGTAGACACACAGACCGATGGAACAGAATTGAGAGTCTAGAAGCAAACCCCCATATATATGGGTAAATAATTTATGACAAAGGAGCCAAAAACATACAGCGGAGAAAAGTCTCTTTAATAAATGTTGCTGGGAAAACTGGGAAGCCACATGAAAAAGAATGAAACTAGATTGCTGTCACCATATACCAAAATTAACTAAAAATGGATCAGAGACCTGAATATAGAACTGAAACTATATACTGAAACTATATAGAAGAAAACATAGCAAGTAAATTCACGGACCTTGGGCTTAAAGATTTCAGGAATTTGATCTCAAAGGCAAGAGAAAAGCAAAATCAAACAAACAAACAAACAAACAAACAAATAATGGGGCTACATCAAACTGAAAAGCTTCTGCACTGCAAAGGAAATCTTCGACAAAATAAAAGAGGCAACCATCCAAATTGAAGAAGAGATTTGCAAACAACACCTCCAATATGGGACTCATATTCAAAATATACAAAAAACTTGTACAATGTACAACTCAACAATAAAATAGCAAATAATCCAATTAAAAAATGGGCAGTGGACCTGAATAGACACTTCTCCCAAGAAGACATGCAAATGGCCAACAGGCATATGAAAAGATGCTCAGCTTCACTAGCTGTTAGAAAAATGGAGATCAAAACCACAATGACAAGCCATTTCACACCTGTTAGAATGGCTCTCATCAGCAGGACAAGTAATAACAAGAGCCCTGAAGAAAACCATAGGGAGTTTACTCAAAGAACTAATAGGATTACCATATGACTCAGAAATCCCTCTAACTGTTTTTTTTTTTTTAATTCAAGAAAAACCTTGAAAACATTTATCCACAAAGATGTGTGGGCCCCGATGTTCACAGCAGCATTACTCACAGTGGCCAGGCCATAGAAACAATCAAAGTATCCTATGATAGATAACTGGATAAAGAAGATGTGCTATAAGTCTCATAGAATATTACTGAGCCATAAGAAAGGATAGAACACTGCCACTGGCAACATGATTGCATCTTGTGATTTATCCTGCTAAGCAAAAGAAGTCAGACAAAAAAATTTGAGAACCATATGATTTCACTTATATGCAGGACTTAAAACTCAAAGCAACAAACATGACAAACAGAGTCATGGAAACAGCAGATTAGTGGTTACCTGAGGTAAGAGGGGAGAGCGAGGTAGATAGGGGTGAAGGAGGTCAAATATATGGTGGCAGAAGGAAACCTAACGTTGGGTGAACACACAATGCAATATATGGATGATGTTATTGAATTGGACACTTAAAACCTATATGGATTTGTTAACCAATGCCACCCCAAGAGTTTTAATTTAAAAAAAAATTTAAAAATTAAAAGAACTACCACGTGACCCAGCAATCCCTCTTCTGGGTATTTACCCCAACATGTTGAAAACATTTATAAATATATATACCTGTATGTGCACTGCAGCATTATGTACAATAGCCAAGTCACAGAAACAACTTCAGAGTCCTTCGACAGATGATGGGATCAGTACAACAGACTACTACTCAGCTCACGCATTAACACAAAAAAGATGAAATACTGCCATTTGCACCAGCATAGATAGATCATGGATTGCTATTTGGAAGAACATGGATGGACCTTGTTTAATCCAATGAACACACAAAACAAAAACAAACTTATAGAGACAATGGAACGGTAGTTACCGCCGGGGTGGGGGATGGCAAAGAGAGAAAGGGGGTCAAAGTATGGTGACGGGAGGAGACTTTGGAGGGTGACTACACAATAGAGTATACAGATGTTATATTATAAAGTTGTAGACCAGAGATTTAAATGTGTTATGAGCCAGTGTTACCCCAAACCAATCTGATTTAAAAAGAGAAAAAAATCATCACAACCCAAAAACAAATTCCAGGGACTTTCATCACTTCCTTGCTGATATTCACAAATTTCCTCCATCTTACTCAGGTCGTTAAATATGAGATTCACTGCTTTTGCGTCTGCTTGAGTGTGACATGACAGGAAAACAACTGCCACCAAGTGTATCTCCAACAGGGCCAAATCCCAACACAAGCCATCAGTGACAGTTCAATTGTATCTCCCTGATAAGTTCGGATTCCAGTACCTGGGATGACCATTTCTCCCTCCCTCCCTTCCTCAGCTGACTTTGCTTTATAATTCATTGAGTAAATCAATCAAATAGTCTTCATGTTTTTAGCATAACATAGAAATTGGTGACAGGGAGAGGGGGACTTAGGGAAAGAGTTGGTGCTGAGTGGGTCTTTGTAACCATGAAGATAATGCAGTAGGGAGAAGACAACAGTACAGTGGGGAGAGGACAGTTGTGCAGGAGCACAGCCCCTGAATAGGTAGAAGGGGTGGGGCCAAGTGGGGTCATGAAACCCGAGTGGGAGCAGTGATGTTCCTTTTACAGTAAAATGGGAAGCTAGCTAGATAACAACATGTTGACAGATGACTCCTGGCCCTTACTAAGTTTCATTATGGTGTATACTCAGAGGCAAGAGCCCTGCCCCTTGATCGTCTCTATATCCCCAGAGCTTCGGCCATCCAGGATGGAAACATCCATCAAGTAAATATTGTTCCTCTTCATTGTTGCCTTTATGAAAGTGATGGCACTACCATTTCCCAAGGCTACGTTGACATTTTTACCCTAGAGCCACCAATTTATGTGCCTTCGTGGTCTATTTGACATGCATTTATTTATTTGATTCTATTCACACCGTACAATTAATAAACAATGTACAAAAAGTACAAAAGCCTAATGCATTTTCCCAACCAGGTCAGAGCTGAGGTGCAAAAAGGGACCAGCACAGTAAGTGACCAGAGGCGTCTGGGTGAGCTGCTCAAGCCACACTGCCTTTCACATGATGCATTTAAAGCTGTAAATGTTGCCACAGGAGAATCTCTTATCCTTGCAGTGGCCCCATAACTCCTGCTGGTGAGGCATCCTTAGATCCATGAGTCTTTTCTTTCGAGGACATGAACAACGGGACTTTAAACAGGTCTTTAGAAAACAAGAAACAGTGTGGACACTATATGATCAAATTACAGTTTCAACTGTAACTCACAAAGCAAGGTCCCTTTCCCCACAACCGCACCCTGCTATCTTTGCCCTGCTTTGTATCCTATGAGAAGGCCAAGGCTAAGTCTCAAAAATCCACTTGCATGCCATGAGATGATGTGCATCTGTCAAAATGAATGATCAGAGATGATTAGAAGAGCATCGCTGAGCTAAGAAGACACAAATTCTGTAGAATGCCCTCACCACACAGGTCTTCACATGCTAGGCGGAGAGGAGGCTGAGGAGCAGTAGGTGAGAAGTAAGTGATTCAACCACCATCACAGACACCTGAAAGCACCAGCACTTGCCAGTGGCCCTCAACCAGCAGCATTTTGTCCTCCAGCAAACACCTGGCAAAATCTGGAGGTAACTGTGGTCACATCACTGAGAAGGATAGCTGATCCAAAGGAAGCTGGGTTTTCTGTTCTAGATGTGCCTTCTCATTACTAGATCTTAGGTTCTTTTTAACCATTACCCGATTCGATCTTCTGATCAAGACCACTCTGCATGGAGCCTGGTGAAAGTCCCCACCTGCGCGCCCTCCCAATCCTGCTAGAAACAGAGGTTGATAATGACGGCTCAATTTGCTGTGTCTGTTGTCGAACAGAGAAAGTCCAGCTTTACCTTTCACATTATGAAAATAGGCATTTTCATTTTCCACAATAAAAATGTGATTTATTAGATGCTGCACTAAATGTCTATCTTCCACCCACCTACTCTTAAGCATGTGTCCTCATAAGAAAATTCTTATACCCAATACTCACAAGGTGCTTCCTATAAGAATTTCTCTATCAAGGACTTTACACAGATTAATTCGATTCTCATAATACCCTTATAATGAAAAAAGGCTCGGGGAAAAAATATCGGGGCTTACTCTAAAGGTAGGTTTGTTTCTGGCAATGATGAATTACGTACTATCTAACAAGCCTACTTAGGACAACTGAAAAATATGAGCTAAAAATAATTTTTTAAAGGAACTATTTAAAGTCACTAGAGAATTGTTAAATCATTAAAGAGAAAAAAATAGAGGTGAGCCTGAAATTTTGGAGTATTTTCTCTAAAGGTTACCTGCCAAATCTGGGAGAAAGACGGTAGGAAACTTCAAATGACTAACAAGTTGATAAGGCTTTGCAACTATTTTAAATATGAAAAAAAGGAAAAGCTTGGAAGACCACTCGATTTCTGAGTTGGGATCCAGAAAAGCTACACCCTAAGGATAAGGATGAACCAAAAATTGACCAGTCTTCACAGATGCCAAAGCCCAGATTCAAAACATCAACTCAACTGGAAAACAGAGACCTGGAATGGTTAGTTTTCCCATCACCTGCCAGAAACAAATCCTCTGTAGAAGATACTCGTCTAGGACTCATGTATCAACATAATTGTTCATATGCAATATCTTGCACTCAATCAGAAATAATCAGGTATATGAGGAGACCAATCACATTGGAAAACCAAGAAAATGAAGAGGCTACCAACAGAATCACAGGGAATTAGTTAATGGCTTATCTGATACAGATTTTAAGAGAGTAAGACCGATATTTTCAGCAGAAAACTGGAAGTCATTTTCTCAAAGAGACAAAATGCTAGTGCTGAAAAATGCAATAACTTAAATCAATAACTCAGTGGATGAACTTCATAGCCGACTCGAAAGAGCTGAGTAGAAATCAGAAAAATGGAAGTAGCTTAGTAGGTAAGATCCAAACTAAAGCAGGGAGAAAGAAAAGGAGAGGAAATACAGAAAATATCATGAAAGGCATAAGAGCCATGGCAAGGGGTCTATTGCGAGGAATTGAAAGAAAAAATGGGGCAGAAGTAATATTTCAAAAGATAATGACTGGTCATATTCCAAAAGTATAAAAATCTTCAAGATATAGATTCAAGAAATACTTTGAATCCTAAGCATGATAAATACAAAGAAACAAGGCATATTAGTTGTGAAGCTGCTCAAAAGCAAGGCAGAGAGGAATACCTCAAAAACAAGAAGATTTAAAAGGGGAGGAAGAGTGGGTGAGAGATCGCTTCAGAGGAGCTACTAAGACTTTTGGCCACCTTTGCAGCAAGGGCAGAGCCCTAGAGAGCAGAAAGAAAATGACTGCCAACCTGAAATTTCTATACCCAGCAGAAACGTGTTTTTTTTAAGTTATCCTGACAAAATGAAATATGCCATCCTCAGACCTGCACTACAGAAAATATTAAAATGTGTTCTTCAGGTCAAAGGGGTTCCTGCTACAAAAAGGACCTGAGAGCAGCAGAGAGAGTAAATGCAGCTAAAGCTAGATGAATGTTTCCTTTGAAGTTTAAAATTAAAATATCAAACAGCAGCACTATGTAAGTCAGGATTAAGTAAAAAGAATTTAACGTCCTATGGTCACTGTCAATGAGGTAAGATTAACAATTTACATTGAAAGTGATAAATCATAGAATTATGTTGTAATTTCCAGGGCAACTACCAGAAGAACAGTAAAGAATGAGTCACTACCAAGATTATAGGGGAAGAAGAGGAATTCTTTTTCAAATCAATTCAAATGAACACAATAAAGAAAAAGGAGTAGAATATATTTAAATCCAATTTAATAATTCTATGAAACAGATTGGGAATATCAGATGAGAAAATGTAAAGATAAGTCATTTGCAAATTATTAGACTATTTTTCAATCTAGAAATGCTTAGTTGAAAACATATTTGTAACTAAGCAAAGGATTTGTTGTTTTTAAAAAAGAAACTCTTATTTATGAAAATCAACTATGTCACACTTTTCTGAAAAGCTGAGAGAACTTTCCTGCCAGGTATTTTGGAAATAAGCTAGCACTCAATCCAGAATGATGAGGTACACTTAATGCTTTGATTTCCAGGGCACTGGAGATGCAGTGGGATCCGATCACAACTGACAGTACCTATTGAACCTTGACCAAATTGTTGTCTTACTGAACTTTTATGCTCTGAACTTGAGGATAACGCCAGCCTCAAAACTCAGATTATAGAAGATAGTGCACATAAAGCCCCTAGCCCAAAGTGTGGCATATAGTAAAATCTTAATAAAGTTTACCTATTAAATTATAACACCCAAACTATGCACTGAGTATTTGAAAAAAAAAACACACCCCTACATAAATACACCCCATAAGGAAACTTCAATCAATTTATCTGCCATCCCCTTTCCAAAATATTCTAGAATTTGTTTTTCGTCAAATATTATAAAAATAAAAGCACAGAAAATCGAAACCTCCTACATAGATATTCAAGTCTACCAAACCCTAATGGTATGCCACAGAATCTTCACACTGAGAATGAAGGCCTTAGAGACACAATGGAAGTGTTCCACAGGCTTACCTGACACTGTATGTCTTCCACTCGGTAAGGGTTAAAATTCTTCTGGCACTTGCAATAGAGTTGTTTGAAATCAACCAAGAGAGAAACTTGTCTTTTTATATTTCGTGTTGACATGGACCCTGAACTCCTAGTTCCTAAGTAGCTCGTTCCCTCAACTGTCACTTGCTTTTCCCCAACCTTTACCCTGAGGTCATAAGTTCTTCTGGTGTTATTGTTACTTTTTCTTACTCTTTGAATTTCATTTGCCTTACCTGTAAGATTGCAATCCTACTCCTGACCTTCTCTGTAATTCTGATGACTACCCAACAATGCACATGAAATCTTCAATGGGAAGCAGTTGTCATTTCTTCTGATGCAGGCCAAACCGTTGGCCATCTCCTTTTTCCTGTTCTTTTAGCCCCTGCTTTAATTTTCCCCAGGATTTTCCACTTTGATATTCAAATTACCCACAGTTCCTCACCCATCCACGTGAATGCTAGGCTTTGAGCATTGCCCTGTACACACATCCACCCTGCCTTACAGCTGAGCTCCTCTGATTTAGCCTTTCAAGTCCTGCTTTGACAACGAGATGCCCTGAGCCCCTCCACCTCCTGTCCTCTCCTCAACTCAACAGGATTAATGATCCCCCTTCTGTGTTATTTCTGAACCATGTCCGTACCATGGGTGCCATTCATTGCACTTGTCACCAAATCGCATCCTGGCTGCATCACTCCTATCAGAATAAATTTCTTAAGGATGAATTCTTTGTCTTCTTCTTTGTACTCCAGTGTCTTGAGTACAAAGAATTAGACACATTCTTTTTTTTTCTCACTAGAGAGAGTAACTGTAGTTTAGTTTAAAAATCCATTTGCTTCCAGTGTCCAGTAACTGGCTAGTGTGAAAGTCATCTTTTCATTCATTCTTAGCATTCCTCTCCCTCTACCATCCTTTAGCTGGAAATGTAGTATCTAAAAACACGACAGCACAGTTGACTCAACTCTGAAGCTTGTAGAAATTAATGAAACAGACCAGGTGCAAAAGGTTACACACTCAAGAAAGTGCGTATACTCAGTGAAGAGAGGAAGAAGCCGCTTGGCCCTGGCCGACTGGTCTCACACTGAAACTCGAGTCTACTGGGTCCATAATCTACTACGGAAAACGGGGAAATGCAGACTGAGAAGTCTTGCCCAATCTCAATACGTTCACAACTGTTCAAATTAAGGCTGCTTAGCCTAAAGAATCCAAAAGGCTAACCTTTACAGTAATCTCTCTTTTGCAAGGCACAGAGAATGCAGTTAGCATTAATTCGATGGCTAAGTGTAGGGCCGGAAAGGGAGGGAACAACTGGGGAAATCATTTTATGAACAATCTAGATATCTAACCGATACTCAAAACGAGTTGAAATAAACTTATTTGAAAAATTTCTCTTTTGCCACACCTCGTGGACACACTGTGAAAATTTCCCAGCCCTGAGGCCCGAACCTGTTCAAATATACCAACTAAGGTGATAAAGCCCAATGTACATACACAACAGAAGTTCATCTAAATAAACTGACATTTTGTCCAACGGTACCCTTGAACCCAAGACAACACCAGGCCATGGTTCAGCAGCCTCAGGAGCACACGTGGACTGTCCAGTTTAACCCACAGCTTTGCTGAGCACCTATGATGTGCCTGGCACAGAGGATACCTAGGGGAGTGAGATGGCGCTAAGTCACACTCCATTGAAAACACATTCTTCCTCCACTCAGCATCTCTGCTGCCTCATCCTCATCCACATCCCACTCATTTGGCTCACCTTGTTAGTTCCAGAAATGCACCACACGTAAGCACTCTCCCATTGAATCTTACAATCTTTACTGTGAAAATAGCCATATTTCGGTTCCAAAAAACTGCAAAGAAAGAATAAAAGCCTTTTATTATCTTGGGTGGGGGAAGCTAGATCCTTTTTTGATTGTGGCTTTGTATATGAAATGTAAAAAGCCCTTTGAACCTCATTCACAGCTGTTCTCAAGGTTACTACAATAATTTAGCCTCTCATCTCTCAAAGATTACTGAGATTATTCTTGTTGCCATCTCATGCTTCTCCAACACATTTGCCACAATGCTACCAGCCGTCTGCCTCAAGTGAAAATCGGATCACACGTTTGACAGATTTGAAACTCTTTATTGTCACATCATTACCAATAGCAGTGGTTGCCAGACTTTTGGTTCCCATGTGCTTACAGCTGGCACCTTACTTTACTAAGTGACAAAACATGCAGGCCATGGACATATATGTTTTTGGAGCATCTTCTCCTTTATCGGAGGAAGGGAGGGAAGACTTTGCTCTCATTAACCCAGGAATGGACAAGAAGAAAGTGAGGCTGGGACTCAAAGACAGGAACAAGGGAGAGGAAATGCACCTGAAAGCAAGGTTTCCTGAGCTGGTCGGCGACGTCTCCTGGGGCCTGCCGGCTCTTCCTTTCCCTGGGACTCTGGGCATCTTCCTCCCCCGACTTCTCCTGAGCCTCTGGCTTTGGTGGGGATAAGTAGTGCTGGCTGACCTCCATGGGACCTGAAAGCACCTTGGTCCCCTCATCCTACCAGTCCTTCCATGTCCGGGAGAAGCCCCGGCAACCCATCACTGCAGAACAGACACCCTAGCCTGCCATGCCTGCCCTGGGGCCTGTGTTGTCCCAAGGGGAGAAATTGTACAGGAATGCAGGGCTTCAGAGAGCATTGCACAGACCTGTCCACTCTTGGGCTCACCTTCACACCCACCTCCTTTGTGTTGGTTTTTCATAGGCGCAGGCTCAGGCTGGGGTTCATCTGGGGGAGGGTGGCCTTAAGCTGTGCCCCCTTGCAAGGGTCGGTGCAGTAGCCTGGGGCAGGCGTAGGCACCAGCAGCCCAGGCTGGTTCAGGAAAGTGGGGGTGCCAGTGTTCTGCCTCCAGTTCGGCTGTTTGTGCTCAGAGAGCCTAGGTTGGCCCCAGGGCAGGGGGTTCCCATATTGTGTCCATTGGTACAGGGTATAGGGAACACGGACAAAGCGCTCCATCTGCTTGACCGGCACCCAGTCGCAGTGCAGTATCTTGGTAGAGATTGTACATGTCTTTGACCCACCTGCCACCTTCACCCACCCCTTCTAATTCTCTTGGTCAGTTCGGTTCAAGCTCATTCCTACATTCTCCATTTATTTCAGATTCTGATGGGAGCTGATGCCCATTACCCTCATTGATGGGAGGAAGAGATCTACCTGCCTGCAGAGGCATAACTGCCATCTGATTCCAATTGCTGCGCACTATCTCTTTAACTCGCTGCTCCTGAATCTTTTTTCCAGGCTGTTTTTTATTTCTGACTTATTGGCACATGTGCTTTAATTAGTAATCAAATTATTCACCTAGTATAGCACTTTTTAGAGATCCTTTTTTAAAGCACATAGGAAAGTGAATACAAGCAGCTTAAACAAGGAGAGTCTAAGGATGAAAGCAAATATGGCAGAGTTCATGCATTTTGAGACCACAAGAGAGAGTAGCATAAAGTCAGGGGCATTGGGTAGGCAGTACACAGAGAGAGAAAGTGTCATTTCAGAGGATTGTATGACACGAGTAACGTTCTCCCTCCAGTACTAGTGAGCACCCCCAAAAATAGTGGGGGTAAAGGAAGCACATTGTTCTGTATCTGAAATGGACCAAATGACAGTAATCCATTAGATTCAAGTATAACAGATCAGAAGCCCTTTGGGAATGAAAGTGAAGCAGTTTCTGAAGCATTTTTACAGTCTGCAGCCACTAGATGGCCACCACTGAACCTCTCAGGTCTAAATGGAAGCCAGATAGAAAACACACCCCTACTGCATAGTTCTTCTTGTGACCAAAATAATTCAGAAAAAGATCGAGTAGGGACAGAGAAAGAGTGTACCAACTTCATTACTTTAGAAAATTCTTGGCCATGTATTTCAGGTGTACTGAAAACGGAGACGCTACTAAGCGAGGAAACAGAACAGAACCCACGAGCAGTGTCTTGAATTTCCCACTTGTGCAGGAAAGCATTAGGTGTCTGAAAGTTTCCTGATGGCTTCTCCCCTACAGGGTGTCAAAAGGTGTGTATTTGGGATCAGACAACTGCCTGAGGAGACATCCAGTACAGTTTTCTCAAATAATATGACTGATCCTGACTTTAAAGAACAATCTGAAGCCTCTGAAAGTGGATCGGAAATAGACACTCTTTACTCACAGAAAGACAGTTCTTTTTGTTCAAGATGTGCTGGTGGAAGCTGGCCAGCCACTATGACACACACTCCTGTGGCTTTGAAGAATATAGGTTGAATATCCACTTTGAGAAAAAAAAAACTAGAAAGTTTGTTTATGTTGTAAATGATGAAACATCTCATCACGGACTAAAAATGCAGAAAGGCCAGGAATCAGGACTGAGAAACCATTCAGCCCAATCTGAATCAGACACTTTTGAAGTGCCACCCACAGTTACAAATGCCAATTCAGGTACGTGTGTGTGTGTGTGTGTGTGTGTGTGTGTGTGTGTGTGTGTGTGTGTGTGTTTTCACACGCGCGCGTGCTCATCTCTTTAAGCCACTCCAAGGCCGAGCAGAGGCCGGAGTGCCCAGGGTACCAGTGTTCAGCGTCGGGACATGGTGCGCTGAGAGGACTGCAATGGGGGTAACAAGGGCTACCAGGGCTACCTTTATATGCCAGGGCCTCACAGTGCGGTGAACCTTGCCTCACACCCCGCAGGACTTCGCTGGGTAGTGAAGTGGGACCCCAGATTCTGCTTCTTTCTCCCCAGCACTGCAACAGGACGCACTGTGGTTAGGTCTGTGGTGGGGGGAGGAAGAAGTCATGATGAAGACTAAGGGCCCCTAGCCCAGCTGAACATGGGGTGGGGAGGCACGCAGGCCCCTGGGCGCTTTACCCTGTGGTTTCTGGAAGAGCCGGGGCCCGGATCCTCACCCCAGTGCAAGATGAGCACTGCTGCAGCCCCCTTGTGATCCGGAAAGAGTGGAGGGCCCAGGCATCCAATTGTATAGAAAGTCTGAACAAACCACTGCGTCGTATGGTGGTGTCAAACATGGTGAGCAGCACCTGCGACACGCTGGACCTGTGCCAGCAGCAGGCACAGAATGTGCAGCACTCCCACAAGCAAATGCTCAGCTTCTGTGACGTGGGCTAAAAGTAAGTACGGAGGGGTGGTGAAAATGGTGTTCCCCAGTGGGAGACAGCGGCAGGGATGCCCGGCGATACCTGACACAGTGGAATCAGCCGCAGTGTCATTTCTCCAGAGTCACCACATAGGGCTGGGGCGTGTTTAGGCAGCACACAGACGTGGGAAGAGGGAAGGGTCGGCTGGGGAAGCATAGTAAGCTCAGGGGACCTCAGGTGGAAAGGGGTGGAGCCAAGCAAGTGGGTCAGGCAGAAAGGCCAGTGGTCAGTGTGGCTGGAAGTCACAGAGAAAAGCGAGAAGCACGGTGCTTGTGGGTCACGTCAAGGTGGGGATTGTGGCTCTACTGAAAATGCAGGAGCTAAGGATTGGCTGTGAGCACGCTCTTCCAGTTGCCGGTGCCTTATTGGTAATGCAGGTCTCCAGGTACCACCTTGACGGGTTTCCATCAGGCCAGGGTGCAGCCAGGAAATCTGGGGATCTCACTCGGAGAACTCTAGAAGCCTCCTAGAAAATCCCCGGCTCTTCTGGGTCAAGATTTTACAATTCAAAAGTTCCAAGGTCAAGATTGTGTTTCCAAGACATTCCCACTCTTAACGTGCCCTGGAAGACAAGAAGACCACAGCCTGGCTCCATGGCCTCAGGCCTGAACCGCCTGCAGGAAAGCAGGCTCAGGTCTCTTTCTCAGATTTGAGGACTCAGAGCCTGACCCAAATGTTCTGAATCTTCCTCTCTTGTCACCTCACGTTTTCTCAGGACGTCGATTTCTTCACCTGTAAAATGGGGCTGCCTGACTGCACGCAGCTGGTGCTGGTAGTGGAGGTTTAAATTAGAGGCATCCATTTAACAAATGCACAAGGGGCAGTAGTCGCCTGTGCCAGGTGCTGGTGACATAAGCAGGGCCATTACTGGCCCAGTCCAGGGGGCAATTGTCACTGTGGTATTTCTAGTGTGTTCAGATCTGAATTCTGAGAGTCTGGCTTCTTAAGGGCCCTAGATCTTGAAGTTCCAACACACTGCACATCACTGGTGACCAGAGCCTGAGGGTGAAGGTGGCAGGTGCTGCTGCTCCAGACACCCATCTTCGAGTTAATTTTGACGTGCCCAGTCATACTCGCTCACTCAAGGGGCGTCCACAGGGTCTTAAAGATCTGCCAAGGCTACAGGCTCCATGTCCAGTGGTGGCCCCATCGCTAAGTCCCTTACCCTGTCACGGAAGATGACCCTGGTGGGTAACAGTACAGGATGGAGGCTGGGTTGAGGGCTGAAGTGCTTCTTGATGGAGAAGTCTGAGGCAGGGGTCTCTGGGGTGTGACCTTGGGCAAATCATCTCTAAGTCTCTGCTTCCTCAGCTTAAAGTCAGGGTGATGATAGTACCTGCCTCAGAGGACTGGCTCCATGTGAGGATTTAGCAAAGCAAGAGCTCAACAGATTCTCCAAGGAGGCAGGAGAGAGCAACGATTCAGATCCTGAAGGTGGGATTCCTGGGGAGCTGGGTGAAAATCCTGGTTTCAACCTGACTGGCTGTGTGACTGTGGCAATGTGTCTCCACCTCTCTTATTCTCTGCCTACAGAATAGGAGCAGGATTGACTCAAAGGTTGCTGTGAGGATGAGAAAGGTGCACACAGACCTCTGCTTGTAAGAGCAGGGGCCACTGTCACTGCGGTGGTTGAGAAAAAACGGGATGAGGAGGCTTGGGGACATGTGTGTGAGTGACAGGAATAAAGGCAGGGGTGTGTGGAGGAGGGGGTGGGATTCTTCTTCCACGAGGCCCTCCCTCATTTATCACCCTCCCTCATGCACCCTCATTAGTTTCCTGATTGGAGAAGACGGGCTCGTGTATGAGGGCCGGGGCTGGACCATGAAGGGGGCACACTCAGGCGAAGGCTGGAACCACAGATCCATCGACATCACCTTCATGGGCAGCTACATGGGTGATTGACTGTCCAGCCGACAGGGCAGGGGGCTGACCCAAGCCTGGGTGACAGCACAGAATCCTGGGTAGTCATTGAGAGACTGCCACCTACAAGCTCTCTGACCTTGCGCAAGTGACTGCTTTTCCGAGTTTCATTTCCTCCCTTGGGTAATAACCATTTCAACCTCACAGTGCGGATAAGGATTACTTCATCTATAGAAAAGTTCCTCTGCCAGCCCATGATGCTGAGCAGTGTTAGGTGAGAGCATTGCTGGGGGGAGGACCCAGAGGCCTGGGGGAAGGGAAGAAGCAGCAGTAAAGATGACAGCTGGCATTTCCCAACCAGGTATTGTTCAATAGGCTTTAGATGAGGCATATAATCACATAGCCTGGGCAGGGACCACTAGTCTCTTCTTTCACAGATGAGGAAACTGAGGTACAGAGAGCCAAGTCAGGTCCAGGGAATGGCAGATTGGGACCTGGGCCCTGGCGTGCCAGCTGGGAGGGCACAGTTGGGACCGCTGCCACACTCTCCCCCGTCCTCTGAGGAAGCCCCACCTTCACTCCTGCCTCTGCCCCACCCAGAGCGAACACCCCCACCCAGGGCCATCAGGGCGGCCAAGAGTCTTCTGGCTTGTGGTCTGGCTCAAGGATTCCTGCACCGCAACTACAAGGTCAAAGGACACCGGAAAGTGCAGCAGACGCTCTCACCGGGAGACTAGCTGTACCAAATCATTCACACGTGGCCACGGCACTGCATGTGAGGGTTTCTCTCCACCCCGTCAGAAACCCCACCCCCAAATAAAGGTCAGTTTCTACTGTGCTCCCGTGTGCCATTGGCACAAAATCTTCCTCCCACAGAGACCCCAAGTGTGCCCCCACCTCCCAGCACTGTGTCGCTGCTGGTGCTCAGAACCTAGAGAGGCCTTGACCCTGAACCAAAATCCCAGACACCCCAGCTCAGAAGCAACATCACAGCTCAGAACCCAGAGGTCTCGGGTGCAGGATTGGCACCAACCAGCCCAGATGTCACCGACGGCTGATTTGGGGTTCTCCCAGGCAGTGAACCAACATGTGAGATGCCCCTCTCCACCCCAAAGCCACAGAATTCCTGTGTAGCATCTCTCTTGTATTGTGCCCCTCTGGGGAAAGGCTGCTCACGACACCCCACTCTACTCCCTTACACTGCTTTAGAGTATGGGAGTTTTTCTTACACCTGAACCCTAACTTGCCCCCAAATCACTCACGTGCTCAGAAATGCCCACAGGTGTCAACTATAGCCCCCCCCCACCCAATTCGCATATGTTCCCCCTTCGCCCGCCTCTTCAGTGGTCAGTTGAGGAACCCCAAGGGCAAATAGGTTCATTTACAAAACACACAGACAGCCAGGTCAAGGGCAGGGGTGGGCAGGTGAGGAGGGAGGGGTGCAAACTCTTCCTTGATCTCTCTCTGCTTCTCCATGCCTTACACAAAGGCTGTGGGGTCGGAACAGCGCAAGTGACCACTTGGGCCCTGGGACTGGGAACAGGGGGCTGGGGTTCCCAATCCCGCCCCCGCCGCCCTCTGCGTGAGTTCGGCCTCCTCCTGCTCCCGGGCATGGGCGGGACTAGGGGGCAGTACGAGTCCCCCAGCCGGGACATGGCCCGACCCGAGCTCCTTCCCGCTGGCCCAAGCCCTGCACCCTCGGGTTAGTCCTCCCACTGTGGCCGGCCACCCACGCCTTGTCCCAGGTCCTCAGGCACTCTACCCCTCTCTGAGCCCCCCCAAACTCTCCCCGCTACATGCATCCCTTCCCTATGCCCGCTGCACAGGGCCCGCCTCCAAGGTCCCCCAGAGCTCCCTGGGGCTCCCTAAGGTCCCCCGCCCACCCCGGGACACAATCTGCCAATGCTGCCAAGATCCTCATCAGGGGCTCTGTGCCCTGTACCCCAGCTAGACCCTTTGGCCCTGCGCCGCCCCCGTCCTCACTTCCAGGCCCCACATCCTGATGCTGCATGCTCAGCCGCCATCACCTCTGCACAGACCTCGCCCACAGCGGCCCAGAATGGGAGCCTCCTGTCTGAGGCGGACCCTTAGGCCCACTAACCTGCATCTGTTGCCCCCTGACACACACTGCTCCACCTGCACAGGTCACACCCCTCAGACCCCGCCCCCAGTCACCTGCAGGCAGGGTCCTGACACCCTGTCTTCCCAGGACAAGCCACACACCCCCTTTGGGACTGGGCTAGCTCGCTGTCCAGGGTGCTCAGCCGTACTCAGGCTCCACTCTATCGCCTTCGCCTCCGGCTGCCAGGACGCGAGCGGCTCAGAGACGAGGCTGTTTTCAGGTCTGGGGTCCGCCTCCTGCCCCGCCAGCATGTCCCTGCACGACTGGCCCAGCTAAGCCGTCAGCTTGTGCTTCTCTGACGCCAGGGGACAGGGAAGCGGGTAGGGACTGGGGGTGCATGTGAGGGCACCCCCGTCATCCACACTTCTCGTTGGTGAACCTTGTGCACCATTTCTCCTCCCCTACGATTGGCGGCCACACCGCTCTTTCATCGTCATCCACATCACGTGGCTGACACAGCCATAGGAGTCCTACTTTCAAGATGTCACCCCCTTCCTTTCTCCGCACTCTCACAGCCTCGCCCTGGTCCTGGCCCCAGGTCCTCTGCTCCCAGCCTGGAAGCTCCGCCTCCCGCTCAGAGGAGGACACTCCAAAATGCAGACCCAACCAGGTCACAGGCCACATTCAGAAAGCTTCCTCCAGACAAAGACATGCACACAAGGCTCTTTGTGACAGCACTATCTGCAAGAGCAAAAGAGTAAAAATGACCCAAGTGTATAACCGGGAGAACTGGTTGAATTTCTGCGGCACATCCACTCACCTGAGTCCCACACGACTCTACGAAGGAATAAGAAAGATCTCCATGTCCTGTCATCAAGGGACAACCAGATGGAAGTTTAAAAACAGTCCCGGACAATGTTTAGTGTGTGTCCTTATGTAAAAGAGAAAAAGGAATTACAAATTACACATGTTCCTATTTCCAAAATAGATAAGGCTAAATCAAAAGTTTTAAAAAGTAAGTTACCTATGAAAGATGGATGGACAGAATTGGCAAACTGCATACAAGCTGGACACCTCTGAATGTACCCAATTTTTAAATTTTGACTTTGGAACACTGAACAAGCCCCATGCCCTCTGATCTCGGACCCTAAGCAAGGTCAATCCTGGTTAGTACTTAGATGGAAGACCACCTAGGAAGACCAGGTGCTGTAGCCGTAAAAAATAAAAGGTAAGGGATTGTAAGCTGACAAGATCCTTGCAATGTGTGAAGTCAACAAAAGGCTGCCTCATCCACCAAAAAAAAGAATAATAATAATGATAATAAAGAAACAAAAAGAATATGCTACAAAAATAAATTTTAACAGAAGCAATCGCTGAAATGTTTAAAAGTGAATTAAACTCATTTGTATATTGAAGTTGGTGGCAGACTGGAGAATTATGTCATCACTGAAAAAATTTTTTTAACTTTAGCAAGTAATTTTCCAAAGAAATCTTAAATTCTATCAGTAGATTCATTTATAGTAATAGCATTGGTATTATCAGGATAAAGCAAATACATAATTATGAATTGTGTTACTATTACTAGAAATGAAGATTTTTCAGCATGAGAAAGTCATACAAATGAAAGAGGTTAAAAGCACAGATATCATTTTACTTTTTCTACAAATGTGTCTACTTTCTGTCTCTTTCCACCTCAAAACACCTAAGAGCAATGTCAACCCAATGGCCATAAACACCCCTTAGGACCAGACTGTGGTCTCTAAGTACAATTTCCTCCTAACAGGAACCAGTGATCCTTGGAACAGTTACTTCTACCAGCTCTGGGCTGGAAAGTCCAAGATATCTCGACATGCCACAAAACAAGGGAGCCATGTATGGTGGGCTGAATATTAGCCTCCCAGAGACATCCATGTTCTCATCTCTGGAATCTGTGAAAGTTACCTCATATGGAAAAAAAAGCTAATAGATCTGGTTAAGTCAAAGACTTTGAGATGAAGAGGCTATCAAAGTGGGCCCTAAGTAAAATCTCAGGTATCCTTATAGAGGAGAAGCTGAGGGAGATTAGACACAGAAGAGGAGAAGGGATTGTGACTACAGAGGCAAAGGGTCTAGTGAAGTGGCCACAAGACAAAGATTGGTGACAGCCACCATAAGCTGGAAGAGGCAAGAAATGGTTTCACCTCTGGAGCCTCTGAGGAGAGAACTACCCAGTCAACACCTTGACCTCAGCCCAGTGAAAGAGATTTCAGACCATGGCCTCTGGAATGGGAAAAGATTTAATTTCTGTTGTTTTAAACCACAAAGTTTGAAATTTCTCACGGCAGCCATAGGAAACTCACATACCATCTACTAAATTTACATTCATGAATACATAATAATAGTATGAACTGAAAAAAACTCAACGATCTTCATGCAGGACATGAGGAAACCATCTCATTATTCTGACAGAAGCTAAATAAAGAAGGGAAAAAACCAAGCATTAATCATGCCTTTCTCACAGGAAATGTACCTCAGGGAAACCAATCAGTTGACACAAGAATGCTTTCCTTATCGAAAAGTCCAGCTAACAAAAGTGGAATTATGGAATTAGCTCATTACCTTTACCAACTCCTAATGAAAAGTCTATCTGGTCACGGGTCATCAATAATTACCAAGACTATATATTAACTCAGTTGTTCTCACCTTGCCTGAAAACTAAAATCAACTAGGGATCTGAAAAACATACAGGTACCTACATTTTTGGCAACACTTTGAACATACCCTTGTAAACAAGAGTAAGACAACATTGTACTGGAAGTCCTAGCCAGTGAGATCAGGCAATAAAAAGAAATGAAATTAAGCATCAAGAAGGAATTAACAAAATGATCATTTCCAGATGATGACAAACACTGACAATCAGAAAGAATCTACAGATAAATTATTAAATAAGAAAGTTAACTGGAGTTGCTAGACACAAATTCAATATACAAATATCAATTATACTCAAATCAAAATGATTGGTATTTAAGGTCAAGAATGAATTAACAAAGGATGAAAAAATATCTAACAACAAAGGTTAATGGAATGATATTCTGAAGACATTAAATAAGACCTAAATAGGCTAACTCTCTCCACAGACTGCAACACTCACTACAGTATGGATAAAGATTTCAGCTCTCCCTTAATTTTTTGATAGATTCAACTTGATACCAACAAGTTGTATGTGTTTGTACTGAAAAATCTATTAATTCTTCAATTTATATAGAAATGCAATTGGCCAAGAACAACCAAAAGAATCTTGCAAAGAAAAAACAAAAGTGAGAGGACTGGCTCTGCCCAACATCAAAAGTGAGAGGACTGGCTCTGCCCAACTGTCTACTTCTATGTGTGCTTGGAAATTTTCCTAATAAAACATTTTATTTATATATATATATATATATATATATATATATATATATATATATATATATATATATATATATATAAAATCTGTGGCTCCCTACTCACTCGAAAGAGCATCCCATTTGGCTCCTTGTAGCTGCCCTCCCACCCCCTGCAAGGGAAGCTCATTCCTCCTTGAATTCTCCAGTGACTGCTCATCCTTCAAACATCACCTCTCACGGAAGCCCGCCTGCCCCTGGCCAGGCCCGGTTGTGTCCCTCTGCTCTCTGCTCTGCAGCTCTCTGTGTATCCCTCTCCATGGCCAAACTGGCAGTTGTCAGGGAGATAGATGATCTGTGTTCTGTCTGGATCAATACCCCCAGTAGTGCGGCCCTTGGGCAGAAACCTGGGCTCTCCCATCAGGTGCCTGCATCCAGCGTTACCCCACTGATGACAAGTTGGGAGACTGTGGGCATTTTACTTCACATCTCTGTGGAGTGATGTGACAATAAGACCTGATCAGAGGTGGTGAAACTCTAGGACAAGGGTTTAGATCATGTCTGGAACTGAGAAAGGGCCCAGAAAATATTAACTGGTGCTGGGCAGCATTCCTGGCACACAGTAGGAACTCATTAAAAGTTGGATGAATGAATGAATGAATCCTGGAAGCTTCCTCAACTCCCAGGCTCCAGACTGGGAAGAGGAAAAGCAGCCAGAATCCGGCTGTGGGAATCTCAGAGCAAGGGGCAGGCACATCTGTGTGACCAGCCTGAGAAACACACGTGCACACACATGCACACACCTACCTGACTGGAGTGCAGACCTGAGAGTGATCTGAATGTGAAGCTGACCTTGCTCCCAGCACGCTGCCGAGCTTCTGCAGGGAGACCCACAGGCTTCTCCCAGTCGTGGCAATGCTGAGGACGGGTCCTCCCTGTCAGTACCGAGTGGTCTGTCCTGGCCTGCTCCACTGTAAACAGCAGCTAAGGGAACCAAGGTGGGCCTGGCACCATCTGCCTGTTTTACAGGTCTACACGGGCCATATTACTAAGTGTCACTGACCTCGAGCATGTCCTCTAACCTCCCTGTGCCTCTGTTTCATCCTCTATCAAATGGGGATGTGGCAATGCCTGCTCAGTGAGGATCGAATCAACTAAGATGATAAAGCACTGAGAAGAGTCCCTGGCATACAGCTAAAAGCTCACAAACATTGGCTCCTGGCATATTTTTTATTATTATTATTATTATTATTATTATTATTATTATTAATTACTGCTGCTAATATTAAAAATATTCTTAGCCCTTCCTAATGAGTGGGATCACTCCAGGTGGAGACTGAGCCCCCCACACTGCAGAACTCAGCGTGGGAGAACCTTTGATCTTGGCTTCCCTTTCCCGGTCCCACATGCTCACCACACCCCACCCTCACATGAGGCCTCACATGTGCTGTTCCCTTTGTCCAGAACCCATCCTCACCCCTCTGTATTATCCAACCCTAACACCATGGGGCAGCGGTCTCGGCCTCCTGCACCTCAGGCTATTCCCGATGAAGCCTATCTCCCTCTGCAATGACACTTGCAGGTGCTGGTGTAACACCAGCTGGCTGTCCCCTCAGGGCCATGTCTAGGAGGCGCAGGGGAAAAGCCAGCACAGAGGAGGCACTGAGCAGAGCTCCAGGCCCGCCCTTTCTTTGCACGTGCTGAACCCTAGGCCTGGGCACCCCTCTGTCCAGGCAGGGTCAGGGCCCTTTCCTGGACTCCTCACCCCTCCCACTCTGAGTCCTCACTGTCAGCAGACAGATCCATCCCCTGCACTGGACTGGGAGTCCTAGGAGGGCAGGGCCAGGATCATGTTGATGACCACTCTGTTCCCAGCACCACCCAGCATGAGGTGAGCGCAGGGGAGAGGCTCAGAATAAACACCTGGGGATGAGGGCCAGCCATCCTCCTGACAGTACTAAGAATCATCGGGCCCACAATATAGGATGAGACATTCCTCCAGCCCCAACTGCCCTTCGTCCCAGACTCACTTCTCCTTCAGGTGGTAGATCTCCGAGGCCTGGATGTCACAAGGGTCCTGGTGGTCCAGACCACAAAGGCAGTCTCAGAGGCTAAGAGTACGCCAAGAGCACTACCAGACCCCGAGAGACTGGGATCATGAAAACACATCATTCCAGACACCTCACCTTCCTTGAAGCTCAGGTCCTGAATGCACCTTCCAGTCCCTCCATGTCCCCACACCCCTTGCCCCCTGTACCAGTCACCACCCCTATGACTCTGTTAAAGAGCGATTGTGGAACTATTGTGTCATGTTCTTGCAGCAATTCCCAACCCTGAGACTTCAAGGAAGGAGATTTTATAAGGCCTGACCAGGGTTCCCCCTTGGGGGCCAAATGGTAGGGCATATTGTGTAAGTGCTGCACCGGGTGCTGTTCATAGAACAGCACTTGGTAACGTGATACCTTCCCCCCAGAAAATCAGGGAGCTATTATCAATGGGAGCAGACACTGTCCCCGACTACCCAATCGCCGATCCCAATGCCTTTCTCCCTTGCTGCCTCTGCTAAAGGCCAGACAGTCAGATAGTCATTTGCCCAGCATTCTTTGCATGTGACTCCTTCTGGCCAAATATTATGGAAGTGACCATTTCTGGCTGAATAGGATAGAAAATCTATTGGGAGGCTTCTGAGAATACTTTGGTTTTCCTGATAAAAGCAGTAGGTACAATACACAAGCACATCTCTGTTCCTCTCCCTCTTGCTTTGATGCAGACACAATGCCTAGAGGTCCAGCAGCTATTTTGGACCAAAAAGAGATAAGGATGAAGTGAAAATCTAACACATTAAAATGATGAAATAAAAGAACAAAGGAAAATCTGGAGACTGCATTCCTAATGCAATTGTTGAGCTTCCACCACCTCCCTAGACACCTTCCTAAGCAATATACTGTGGTTTGTGTAAGGCGCTAGTAATGACTATTGTTCCACTTGTCACCAAACACAGTATTAAATAATACAAACCTCAACACTGAAGATTCCAAAGGCAAGGCTGAAGCAAAGTTCCCACCTTGCCCTGGGTACCTGGGGTTCCTGTAGTCTAACCACATCCTATCCTACCTGCCCACCAGCAGCAGTCTAGAGTCAGCCCCTCGTCGCAGCTGTCAAAGTGCACAGAGTATATGAGGATCAGGTACCGCTTGCAGTTGAGCTGGGTGGATCTCGAGGACAAGGGGCCTGGGTGGCCCCCCATTTGCAGTTCCCCAGAGACTCCAGATCTGTGTAGGTAAGCTGGTTCAGGGTGATGGACTTCTGCTCTGTTGAGAGAGGATGAAAGGAGCTGTGACAAAATCCAGAGCACACAACCCACAAGCCCAGGCTATGCCTCCAAGAGCCCAGGCCACACCCAGACCAGTTCCCTTGGCTACCTGGCCTGTCCCAACTGAGGCTGATGAGCAAGATGGCCCTGTCCAAGCTGCTTGCACGAGCACATTGTCAGGGAGAAATTGAAAAGAACCGAAATCCTCCACCATTGGAGACGGCTTAGAACTGTAGCTCTCCAAGTGTTTTCTGCAGACCCCATGTTGTCCCTGTGACCCTTTCAGAATTTCCAAGAAATCAAAACAATTTGTATAATACCAATAAGATGTCATGTGCCTTTTTTGCTTTATTGACATTGGCACTGATGGTGCAAAAGTTATGGGTCAATACGCTGGTGCCTGTGAGCAGAAATTCAGCTGGTGGCATCGAATGTGCTGGCAGTCACTGTATTCTCCACTGCCATTCATTCTCAATGTCTAGCCAGGAGGGAGATGCAAACAAGTAAATAAATAAATGATAGACAGACAGATGAAACACAGAAAGTGAAACCTGGGAATAGTCTTGACGACACTGTAAAAATTGTTAATTTGACAGAACCTCAACACTTGCAGACACTGCTTTGTACTGCCCTGTGACAAAACGGGAAGCGTGTGTCCAGCTGCTCACTAAAGCATGGCTGTCATCTCAGAAAAAGCACATATTCCATCGAGTTTGAAGCTAAGCTTGCCACTTTTTCATGGAATGCTACTTGTACTGGAAGGATCACTGCCAAACAAAACTAGGGTTATGCAGACTTGGGTGTCTAGAAGGCATTTTCTCAAAAATGAACCGTGAGTCTGCCACATCAAGAAAAACAGCTAACAGTATTTGTTGGCAATGATGACATTCACATGTCAGAGTAAATATTGCGATTTTGAAAAACCACCTCCCACTGTGTGCCTGACAGCCTCTCACAGTGTTAAAACACCTTCCTGGTGAGGTCTGTGAGAATGTTAACAAATGCGACTTTCTGATGCTGTTAAATGAAATACGTTGGCATTTGGAAGGTCAGTGCAGTTCATAGGTGATGCTAAAAAAAGGGAAAAGATGCAGACGACATGCAAGATGCAGCAGTAGGTCTTAGCGTAACAGTACACAATGTTCCAGGATGTGGTTTCAGATTCTACATCGCAACCAACCCATAAAAAATGAACATCTGTCACATTTTTTCTGCGTTAGCAAAGAAGGATGTGAATGATTATATGAAAAAGTTATGAAAGGACTTCCTTTCCTACTACAGAACTTCATGAGGCACATTTTTCTGCATATCCTTCAACCAAAACATAGAACAGACAAAATGCAAATATTGTAAGAATCCAGAAGTTTTCCATTAAGTCAGACATTGAAGAGATTTGTGAAAATGTAAAACAATGCTTTGTTTCTTCCTAATTTGTTTTAGAGAATATATATTTCATAAAAATGTTATTGAGATTAATATGAAACAGATTTATTACTGTTATTTCAAATGAACTCAAAGATATCTTTAAATTTCTCTGAATTTCTAATATGACAAACAAATATTGATTGATAGACAAATCCTACATAAATAAAGCTCTTTGTGTCCTTAATAATTTTTCAGAGTAGAAAGAGATTTTGAGATCAAAAAGTGTGAATCTACAGACATACCATCTTGAACATGCCCGATCTCATCTGCCATGCACCCTAAATGTGCTCAATCTTTTCTAAGAAGCTAAGCAGGGTTGGTCCTGGTTAGTAATTGGATGAGAGATGACGTAGGAAGACTGGGTGCTGTAGGCATAAAAAACAAAAGTTTGTGAACCACTGGGTTAGTTAAGTAATGAGTCGTGGGTACAATGCAATTCAAAGCAAATGCTAATGAGGGTGACAAACTCAAAAAGTTAATGAAAACAGCAATAATAACAGAAGATACCTGTATAGCAAGTATTATGAGCCAGGCATTATTCTAAGCTTTTAACACATAACTCATTTTATCTTCACAACGCTAAAAAAAAAATGCAGACTGATATCCACACATGACAGAGAGGGTTACTCTGGCACAGACGGGAAGTCACTGGCCCCGGCTCCAGGCTGATAGCAGTGATGAGTCTGAAGTCAGAGTGCGTGCTCTTGGGCATTATGCTATTTTGCCTATAGATTCTCAACCCTAAAAGTTGGCAGGACACAGGAAGAAGATGCTTAGGGACTCTGTTTCTAAGTCACATATTACTACTGCCACAATGACACAAGTGCATGTTTTCTCTGTAATCAGAGAAATAATGCACAAATGGCATCTAAATAACAACTCTGTCACTCTAAGTTCCAATCGGGTTTTTCTTTTCAACCCATTAACTACTTGTCATTATATAATTTTAAATGTTTTTCTCTCCCACTAGAACGTCACCTATATGAAGACAGAGATTTTGTCTCTTTCATTCACTGCCATATCCCCAGTGGTGACAATAGTGCCTGACACGCTGAAGATGCTAATGAAATGCAATGAGTGAATGGCTCTATTCACCGACATAACTAAATTTTTATGAAATATTATTGAATCTTTTAGATACAGGTTAAAGAATACCTTAGGGAATACAGCAACTACACATAATTATAGGTCTGCAAATACACCCACGCACCTTCCCACGTGAACAGAGAATGGAGAAATGACCAGACTGATTTCCTCCAAAGCATTGGCAGGAATGAGTAATAGGAATGGACTAACTTTTCCTTTTTCTTTACATTTATTTCTCTGTGACTTGACTTTAATATGTGAGAATGACTCTCAGAATCCGAAGAAGCCATTGACATTGGGGAAAGAAGAAAAAGAGTGCCCCACCCCTCAGTGAAAGAGAAGAAACAGAGTCTTGTAGACATTGAATATTCAGCTTCCCCCAAGAAATCTGGGGCGCAGTAACGTTCCCCACCCGACCCCGGTCCCTACCTGGGTGAGGGCTGACTCCAGCATGTGACAGATGTTGAACTGTTGGAAGTTCCCATCTTCTGAGTCAAATCTTCGATGACTGGGTGTGGAGAAAAGTTCTTCCTGAGGTCTGACCATCTGTCTCACCCAAGGGCAAGATACCGGAGCCTTCTAACCTTCCCTGATTCGAGTGCCTCTGGTCTGAATGATGAGTCCTACACCCCTCCCCACCTTAGAGCTTCTGGTTAAATAGAAGAGGCAGTGGGCAGGATGCAATTGGCTTCATATTCTAGAAGAAGCTGATCTCAGGGAGAACAGGAGAGCCCACCCAGGTAGGCACACTCACATCTGGCATCGAACTCGCCCCACCACTGCTCAGCTTTCATGCAGTCCTCCACCTCCAAACCTAGCACCTGCCCACACACCCACACCCGCACAGCATGCTCCACACCTTAGAGGACATGGTCCACCTGCAGGCCGGCTGGAGGGTCCATGACCAGTGTAAATGGAAAATGAGACAAGACAGAGACCCAGAGGTGCAGACAGTTCAGGTTTAGCAGCAAGAAAGCCAGAATTCGCACTCAGTCTTCATTAATTATGAGTAGTGTCACCTTAGCAAAGAGACTTCCTCTCTCTGTGCCTAAGTTACCTCACCTTTAATATGAGTCCAGTAACAGCACCAACCTTAGAGACCTAACAGGAGGGTTAGATTGAAGAATCCATATAAAAGCATTTGAAACTGTCCTCGACGTTATGATGCCCAACACATGTTGTAATATATGAAATCAAAGAAAAGAATCACAATTCATACTATAAATTATTAAATTACTAATGCTTATACTCATTATATATTTATAGTTATTCATTAATTCACCAAACTTTTGCAGGAAAAACCAGAAGGAAAGAGGAACAGAGTATTGAAGTCAGAAGGGGCAAAGATTTGAAATCAGAAGAAGGCATATTCTCTCACACCTGTCAGAACAGCTATAAGCTCTCAAACAACAAACAACAGCATTGGCTAGAATTCTGAGAAAGAGAACACTTACACACATTTGCTGGCTATGGAAATTGCTGCTGCCACATGCAAAAGAGATCGGAGGTTCCATGAACACTTGGAAAAAGAACTCTATGACGACCTGGCAATTCTAACTCTAGGCACTGATCCAAGACACACAAAATACTAATGCAAACACAGAGATGCACCATGAGATTTTCCGCAGCACTCTCCATAATGGCCAAGACATCAAAGCACCCTAAGCAGAAATGGGGAAATGGCTGCGTGAAGAGGGCGTGGATCATATGTACGATGGAATAATCTCCAGCCAAAAAAGAACAAAATCTCCCCATTTGCGACATGGTGAGGGAATCTCGAGAGAAGAATACGCTCAACAAAATAAGTCAGACAGAGCAATACACATATTTCGTGGGAGCTCACTCATTTTGCCTTGTATCTAAAACTAAATAAATGAACAAAAGAGATACAGATGCAGTGATAACAAAAACCAACAGACTTTTGGCAAAAAAGATAGAAATACGGGGTGTGGGGGGTCCAGGTGAAAGAGGTGAAGGAATTGAGACATACAAAGTGGTAATGCCACAGTAATCACAGAGACATTAAATCTGCTGTCGACAGCACAGTAAATGCTACTGCGAAGACTATGCCTAGTGTCAACTGAGTACCAGACCAATCGTGGGCATTATTGCACAGATTGTATCAATGTATAAATCCTACATTGCACCTCAAGAGCTAATATCAAAGAACATGAGAGGTCCACTGTTGCTGTTAAAGATCTTCGTACTGCAAAGAAAAATGACAACAGGAGCATTATAATTCTTAGCAACAAAAACAAGACACGCTGCCGACCAGAGATGCATGACTCATTCCCAGACGTGTACAGTCTGGAAGGAAGAAGATGGGAAAAGATGTTTCATGAGAGTGGAAACAAAACAGAAGGAAAAGTGATATTTACCTCCGACGAAATAGAAAATCAAACAATGGCAGGAAACAACAAGAGCAAAAGGAGAAAAGAGAGATATTTCATCACAATAAAGCAATCACTCCGAGGAGATAGCAGCCATGTCAAAGTAGATGCACACAACAGGAGAGGACTTAAGTAAAGCACTTCTTGACCGACCTTCAGGGCGAGAGCGACCAGAATATTCTCACTCACAGTGGAAGATTTGAACACTTTGTTGAACTCAGTAGCCTGACCATCCAGACAGAAAAGCAACTGGAAACCAACAGTGTTCGACGATAGGCAAGACCGGATAGACCGAGTTGATATTTGGAGAACACGTCACCCCCAAGCAGCATAATAAACACTCTGGCTAATCACACATGGAATGCTTCCCAGAAATGACTACGCATCATGCCACAGAAGAGGTCTCCATCCGTTGCAGAAGACTGACAGCACAGCAAGAGTCTTCTTCAATTACCACTCTAGGAAACAGACATCGGGACAAGGAAAACGAACCAACACACCAAAAAAAGCAGGATGCCAAATAAGATGCTACTAAACTATGCATAGTTTAACAATGAGATCAAGGCAGAAATCAAAAGCTACCTGGAGGTGAATGAAGACACGATGATTCAAAATCGATGGGACACACTTAAAGCAGGTCTCTGAGTGAAATTCAGAGCAATACGGGTTCTACTTGGCAAACAAGAATAGTCTCAAAAAGAGTCTCACTTAAAGTCAGACTTAAAGAAATGGAGGAAACAAAGAGGAAACAAGGAAGGGCCGAATTACCAGGCAATATCAATGACAACGTAGGACATTCAGAGGCCAACATTCCACAGTCTACAAAAGTAAATCCATTTCTAGGACAATCTCTCTTTCCCATACGAAAACAAGAAGACACCGGAAGTCGAAACACACCAATCGCTACTGATGAAATGGAAGCCATCTTCAACAAACTCCCTACAAGTTAAAGTCCTGAGGCATGTAGTTTCACAGGCCAATTCTCCCTAAATGGAAAGAGTTGATGCCGATCCTTCAGAAAGTATTCCACTTCTAAAGGCTGAGAAAAGAGGAACTCCTCCCAACTTTTGGACATGGCGAGCCCTGGCCTGATACTCATGGCAAACAACCACCTCAGAACCAAAGAAACCTACAGGCCAATATTCTTCATGAATAGGCATGTCACATTTCTCAACCACATCATGGCACACGGGAATGACAAGACACTAGAGGATGAGACTCGATGACCGAGTGAGACTCATGGCAGGAATACAAAAATGGGTCCTTCGTCCATGAACCAATCAATGTGAAACATCAGAGGATGAATGGTAAAAATTGGAACAGAGAAAGAGCTCAATGTCTTTGACAAAAACCAAACCCTCAGGACAGAAAGTCCCCGCAGAGCGGGTATGGAGGACCTAGCATAACGTCACAACTGTTAACTAGTACAAATTCAAAGCGAACTCTTCCATCAAGAAATGCTGACATACCCTGAAGATCACGGATACAACAGAGATTTCCACAATCACCACTTTTATGTCACATTGGACTGGGAGTCCTGGCCACAGCAGAAAACAAGACACTAAACCCATTGCAATCACAACAGAAGAAAGACAGGTACTACTGGCAGATGACGTGACATGACACAGAGAAGAACTGAAAGAAGCCACGGGAAAACTTTCACGACTGATCAATGGACACATTCATTTGTGGGATGAAAGTTTCCCATGCAGTGATCTGTTGCATTTCTCTACACCACTAAGAAACTGTCAGAAGGAGACATTAAAACAATTCCATTCACTGTGGCATCTGAGAGCAGGAAATGCTGAGGAAGAAATGTAAATCAGGAAGAGATCAGAACTCAGAGAACTGTAAGACAAAGAACACCTTGAAGAGGATCTAAAGAAATGGAAGGACATATCGGACTCAAGGGATGGAAGGACTAATGTTCTTAAAACATCCTCACCACCCTGAGCCGAACTGAGGATCAGGGCACTTCCCCTAAAATAGCAATAGCCTTCTTCTCAGAAATGTAATAGAGTCCGTAAATTTAGATGGAACCACCAAAGAACCTGATGCACCAAGGAAATCTCAAGAAAGAATGAAAGAAAGGAAAAAAGCATCACACTCCCAAATTCCAAACACACGACAAAACTGCCATCACCAAAATAGCACGGTAATGGTAAAGAAACAGATAAAGACACATGCCTGGAATAGATGTCTCGATGGAATAAAACTGTCCAAATAGCCCAGTCTATCTCAATGTAAAAAAAAAAGAGACCACAAAAAACCACACAACTCCATGGTTCACCAATCAGACAAAGGACACAAGAGCACACCTCGTGTAATGGAAGGAGACGTAAAGAGAGCCTCTTTGAGGAGAGATGCGGTGAAAGAAGACGCGCCCATTGAGAAGAAAGAGAAAAGAATTAAACCCACTTATTACAGGACATGCAAAAATGAGTTGAAAGTGGACGACAGACTTCAACAACCACACAACTCCTAAAAGAAAACACAGGCTGTGAACTCTTTGGCATTCATCATAGCAAAGTCTTACTGCATCCGACTCGACAAGTTATGGCAACAGAAGAAATAAAAGAACAAAACCGGGGCTGCATCAATCTGAAAAGCACTACAAGCTGAACAAAGGATCGACATAACGTACTCCAAGCTACCAACGAGTGAGGATTTCACTTAGGATTCACACTACCAAAAGTCACATATCATTTAACAGCAGCCAAAGAAACATGTTGAAAAGGGGCCAGAGGACCTGAACAGACATTTCTGCAAATAGGACATATACAGGGACAACAGACCTAGGAAAAGACGACCAAGGTGGCCAAAGAGACAGATACAAATTCAATCACAAGGAGATATCATCTCAAACCTGTCAGAATGGTTATCATCTCTCAATCACAAGAATAGATTATGTTATCCCAAAGCTGCTACATATATATAATACACATATATATGAATATAGATGCATATCAATAAATGGTGGACTGTAAAAAAGGAAACACTGTGTTGCTTCCGGAAATTGGAGGGGTGACAGGCCTTTCCAGGCACATCCTCCGCCCAGGCGTGTGGACATAGGTGTTTCCAGAGCCACAATTCAACATGGACCCATCTCATACAGAGGTCCAAACACCCATTCATAAGGTAATTTCTGCGACCTGCTTTTTCAATTTGAAATCAGATGTCTGCATTGGTGCCAACATCTTCAACTCCCTCACGTTTCTGCCTTAGCTGGTCATGGTGGTCCTTTTACAATCATTCAAAAAAAGAAAACTAACACACATAGAGGGGATCACCTAGTGAACAGGTGACAGAGTAGAAATTCAGAACCACAGTACTCTGATGTCTGCCTAACGTGAACCCTTTCCAACAGCGGGAGCATGCCATTTGGGCATCTTCCTTGAAATAGAAGAGGGGTGGTTGGCACAAAGGAAGGGTGGGCCAAGTATCCCTGAGTAAAAGGTCTATTGGTGGCTGTGACTTCAGAATGAGGATATGGAAAGTAATGATACAGAGTGAGTACCCCCTGGAGCTCAATGTGACAGTGAGTGCTTCTCAAATTCTGTACCCAAGTAGTCACAGATGATTGAACACTCACCACTGAGCCACAAGTCGCTCAGAAGCCTGGGCATTTGCAGCAAGAAAGAAATTTCTCAGAAGGATGCAATTTTTGCTCAGGACACAGGGCAATGAAATGTGTTACCCGAGACTTCCCATACATACATATAAATATATGCATAAAAATGAATATATATACATCTGTGTGTGTATGTATATACATACATACATACATACATACAAACATACATACACACACATACACACACATATATCTATATCTATATCTATATCTATCTATCTATCTATCTATCTCTCTCTCTCTATATATATATGCTGTTTTTTATTAAAAAACACTCTGTTGCCCCAGAATATTTAGGAATACAGGTGTTTCTAGGCACATCTTCTTCCCTAAAGTGTGGAAGGAGGTGTTTCTAGGGCCTCAATTCAACATGGACCCTTCTCATCCAGAGTTCCAAGGCCCATTTGTGAGGCCTCGAATCCTTCCTGCTTTGGAAATGTGTTGTTCTGAAGCCTGACTTCAACTTATTAGAAAATCATCAAGATTATTTTGTAGCAATTTAATGAACAATTTCCCTTTGACAGCCATGTTTTTTGTTCCATGATTCAAATTCAGATTAATCTAAAATAGGCCCTTCCAAATAGCCCCATAAGAAACAGAGGTGTTCACAGAAAAAGGACATCACCATGCTGATTTTTTGTAAGGTATTGCAGTCTGAACCAACCATGTACTGATGATAAAAGCCTCTGGTTGCAATAAACATTGTCCTTAAAAAAAATTGCATGGTACTGGCTAAAAGCAGACACATAGCTCAATGGAACAGAATAGAGAGCCAAGAAATAAAACAATGACTATATAATTACTTAATATGACAAAGGAGGCATGACTCTACAAATGGGTATAGACAATTTATTCAATACTATATGATCTAGCAATTTTACTTCTGGGTATTTGCCCAAAGATTTTCAAAACACTAATTTGAAAAGACAGTGCACCCCTATTTTCACTGCAGCATTGTTTACAATAGGTAAAATACAGAAGAAACCTAAGTGCCTAGCAATAGATAACTGGATGAGGAAGATGTGATAAGTATATACAATAGAATATTACTCTGCCATAGAAAAGAAGAAAATTTTCCATTTGTGACAACATGGTGCACCTGAAAGTTATTATGCTGAGTGAAATAACTAGGCAGAGAATGACAAAGACCATATGTGGAATCTAAAAAACAACATAAGCAAACAAAACAATCACAAAACCATAGATACAAAACAGAGACTTTTCTAAGCATCCACCATTGCCAGATAGAATTGGACTTGCATTGTGGGTGAAAAGGAGGAAGGGATTAAGATGTATAAATTGCCAGGTGTAAAAAGTCATGGGGATGTAAAGTACAGCATAGGGAATACAGTTGATAATATTGCAGTAACTATGTATAGGGTCAGATGGGTAACAGATTTATCAGGGTGGTTATTTCACAAGTTATGTAGGTGTCAAATCACTATGCTGTACACCTAAAACTAATATAATGTTGTAAGTCAACTGTGATTGAAAAATAAAAATTTTTAAAGATGCTCCACTTCACCAGTTATAAGGAAAATGCAACCAAAACCACAATGAGAAACCACTTCACTCCCATTTAAATGGCTATTACCAATAAGACAAGAGGTAACAAATGCTGGTGAGGATGTGGAGGAAAGGGATCCTCAGACACTCGGGCGGGATTGCACAATTGAAGCCGCCTCTATGGATAATAGTGTGGAAGTTCCTCAAAGAAATAAGAGTGTCATGAGAAGCAAGGCAGCATCAGGCACCTCATCACTCCCCTTGAAATTATGACAAAGGGAAGAGCTACAGTCAAGCAGATAACACCCAGCATGCACAGAAGCACATCTGACATGAGCGCTCAGAACATCTGAAGGCAGAGGAATGAAGAGGGGAAAGGAGAGGTGCAGGGGGACAAGTGCTGCAGAACACAGACCAAAAGCCCTGCCATCTATGATCTCATTGAAGCCCTGTGCAGCCCTGACTAAGTGATCAGTGTGTTCTGTGTAGCAGAGGACATTGAGCGGTGCAAAGACTGAATGCTTAGGGGTAACAGCTCTGTGTCAGCATCTGTGCCAGGCAGAAAGATGAGTCAGAGTCTGGCTGCCGCCCTCCCAGCCAGAGCTAGCACTGAGCCACAGGGGAAACTGCAGCAGCAGGTCAGAGGCACACACACTGCAGGGGGCCTGGTGACAGGCCCCGATGCACAGAAGTTAGGCAAACAAAGCATGGAGGTCAGCATCACTAGAAGGGTGACGGACAAACAGACAGATGGACACACACACGCGCGCACGTTGTTGGCCCCCCAATCCACGTGAACTCTGTGCACTTGGGTCGATCCAGAAGGAAGTCATGCAGCACTACATCTGACTGTCAAGGCAGCACCAAGATTTTTTGGGCTTTCCAAGCCCTGGCTCCCAACTGCCCTTCACATCTCCCACAGGGTGGAGCCCTGGACTCAGGAGACCTGGTCACAGAGGAGACATACAGCTCTCCCCAGGGAATAGAGGACATTTGTATCCCAGAAGCAGAAATCCTGGAGGCTTAAAGGTCAGAAAGAAAAAAGAAAAATAAAAGAGAACAGACACAAATTAAATCAGAAATGAAAGGTTTGATATATACCACCGAAATACAAAGGATCATACAAGAATACTATGAAAGATTATGTCATCAAATCAATAACAGAGACGAAATGGCCAAGTTCTTAGGCATATATAACTTTCTTAGACTGAATCATGAAACTGGAAAATCTAAATAGCCCAATGGCATGTCAATAGAAACAACCATCAAAACCCTCTCAAAAAGTAAAAGTCCAGAACCAGAGGGCTTCACTAGTTAATTCTGCCAAACATTCAAAGAAGATTTCATTCCTGTGTTCCAACTTTTCCAAAAAATTAAAGAGTCGTACTTCCTAACACATTTTATGAGGACAACATTACTCTGATACCAAAACCTGGGAAAGATAACAACAACAAAAAAAAAGAAAGTAAACTATAGTTGAATATTTCTCATGAACACAGATGCAAAAATCCTAACAAAATACTAGCAAATTGAATACAACAATAAATTTAAAAGATTATACATCACGATCAAGGAGGCTTTATTCTAGGGTCATAAGAAGGATTATTTAATATATGCAAATCAATTAATGTAACTTGCCACATATAATACAGGATAAAAATCATATGATCATACAACAGATGCAAAACAGCATTTGACAAGATATCGCATCTATTTATGGTTAAGACACTTAATAAATAACATGAGCATAGAAGTACCTCAACATACAAACCCTCAGCCAACATCTTACTTTATGGTGAAAAACTCAAAACCTTTCCTCTAAGATCTGGAACAATACACGGCTGTCCAGTATCATCACTGCTATTCATTATAGTGTTGGAAGTCCTAGCTAGAGCGATTGGGAAAAAGAAATAAAAAGTATCCAGTTTGGGAATGAAGAAGTCAAATTATCATTTCTTGCAAATCACGTGATTCTCTATAGAGAATACCCCAAGGACTCCACTAAAATGCTGTAAGAAACAATAGGCAATTACCATAAAATTTTGCGATACAAATCAATATGCAAAAAACCCATAGAATTCCTGTACACTAAAAATGAATTTTCAGAAAATGAAAAAAAAAACAAAACAATCTATTCTACAATTGCAACAAAAAGAATAAAAGATCTAGAAATAAACCTAACAAAGTATGTGAAGGACCTATACACTGAAAACTATAAGGCATTTTTGAATAAATTGAAGAAAACACAAATAGATTGGAAGAATCAACAGTTAAAATGGTCATATTACCCAAAGCAGTATAAAGATTTCATGCAATCTCTATAGAAATTGTAATGGCATTTTTTAAAGAAAAAGAACACAAATATCATCAAATGTATATGTAAACACACACACACAAACACACGCACATGCACACGCACACGCTCACCCAAATAGCCCAATCAATCCTGAGAAAGAAAATAAGCTGGAGGCATCACTGGCCTGACTTCAAATTATACTACAAAGTGACAATCAAAACATCATGATATTGGCAGAAAAATAGACACACAGACTGATGGAACAGAATTGAGAGTCTAGAAGCAATCCCCCAAATATATGGGCAAATAATTTATGACAAAGGAGCCAAAAACATACAGTGGAGAAAAGTCCCTTTAATAAATGGTGCTGGGAAAACTGGGAAGCCACATGAAAAAGAATGAAACTAGATTGCTGTCACCATATACCAAAATTAGCTAAAAATGGATCAGAGACCTGAATACAGAACTGAAACTATATACTGCATAGAAGAAAACATAGCAAGTAAATTCACGGAACTTGGGCTTAAAGAAGATTTTAAGAATTTGATCTCAAAGGCAAGAGAAAAGCAAAAGTATATAAATACATACATATATACATACATACATACATACATACATACATACATACATAAAATAAATGAATGAATGAATAAATGAATAAATGAATGAATAAATGAATGAATGAATAAATAAATAAATAAATGAATAAATAAATAAATAACGGGGCTACATCAAACTAAAAAGCTTTTGTACTGCAAAGGAAACCTTCGACAAGACAAAAGAGGCAACCATTCAAATGGAAGAAGAGATTTGCAAACAACACCTCCAAAAAGGCCTCATATCCAAAATATACAAAGAAATTGTACAAGGTACAACTCAACAATAAAATAGCAAACAATCCAATTAAAAAATGAGCAGAAGACCTGAATGGACACTTCTCCCAAGAAGACATGCAAATAGCAATAGGCATAGGAAATGATGCTCAGCTTCTCCCGCTATTAAGGAAATGGTGATCAAAACCACAATGACAAGCCATCTCACACCTGTTACAATGGCTCTCATCAACAGGACAAGTAATAACAAGTGTCCTGAAGAAAACAGTAAGGAGTTTACTCAAAGAACTAATAGGATTACCACATAAATCAGTAATCCCTCTACTGGTTTGTTTCTTATCCAGGAAAACCTAGAAAACATTTATCCACAAAGATGTGTGCACCCTGATGTTCACAGCAGCAGGACTCACAGTAGCCAGGCCATAGAAACAACCAAAGTATCCTGTGATAGATAACTGGATAAAGAAGATGTGCTATATGTCTAATGAGCCATAAGAAAGGATAGAGCACTGCGACCTGCAACATGATTGCATCTTGTGATTTATCAAACGAATTCAGACAGAAAAAGTTGAGAACCAAATGAATTCACATATATGCAGGACAAAAAAAACAAAGCAAGAAACATGACAGAGTCATGAAAACAGCAGCTTAGTGGTTACCTGAGGAAAGATGGCAGAGCAAGGTAGATAAGGGTGAAGGAGGTCAAATATATGGTGGCAGAAGGAAACTAACTTTGGGTGAACACACAATGCAAAATATGGGTGATGTATCATTGAATTGTATACTTGAAACCTATATGGATTTGTTAACCAATGCCACCCCAAGAGTTTTAATTTAAAAAAAAAAATTAAAAATTAAATGAACTATTACCTGACCCAGCAATCCCTCTTCTGGGTATTTACCCCAACATTTTGAAAACATTAATAAATATATACCCCTGTATGTGCACTGCAGCATTATGTACAATAGCCAAGTCACAGAAACAACTTCAGAGTCCTTCGACAGAAGATGGGATAAGTACAACAGACTACTACTCAGCTCACACATTAACACCAAAAAGATGAAATATTGCCATTTGCACCAGCATACATAGATCATGGATTGCTATTTGCAACAACATGGATGGATCTTGTTGCATCCAATGAACAAAAAAACAAAAACAAACTCATAGAGACAATGGAATGATAGTTACCACAGGGGTGGGGGAGGGCAAAGAGAGAAAGGGGGTCAAAATATGGTGATGGGAGACTTTGGAGGGTGACTACACACTAGAGTATACAGATGTTATGCTATAAAGTTGTACACCTGAGATTTATATGTGTTATGAGCCAATGTCACCCCAAATAAATGATTTAAAAAGAGAGAAAAAATCATTTGAACCCAAAAACAAATTCCAGAAACTGGCATCACTTCCTTGCTGATATTCACAAATTTCCTCCATCTTACTCAGGTTGTTAAACATTAGATTCACTGCTTTTGCATTTGCTTGAGTGTGACGTGACAGGAACACAACTGCCACCAATTGTATCTCCAACAGGTCCAAATCCCAAAACATGCTCTCAGTGCCAAATCAAATGTATCTCCTTGATAAGTTGGATTCCCAGTACCTGGGATGACGGTTTCTCCCTTCCTCCTCCTCAGTTGACTTTGCTTTATAATTCATTGAGTAAATCAATCAAACAGTCTTCATATTTGTAGCATAACATGGAAGGGCCACATAGAAATTGGTGAGAGGGAGAGGGGGACTTAGGGAAAGGGTTGGTGCTGAGTGGGTCTTTGTATCCAAGGGGATAATGCAGTAGGGAGAAGACAGCAGTACAGTGGGGAGAGGACAGTTGTGCAGAAGCTCAGCCCCTGAATAGGTAGATGGGGTGGGGCCAAGTGGGGGCATCAGGCCCGAAAGGGAGCATTGATGTTTTTTTTTACAGTAAAATGGGAAGCTAGCTAGATAATGACAGGTTGGCAGATTTGGGCCCACTCTCCTCGACTACCAGGAAAGGTACAAAATTTCCTGCTTCTCATGACTACTGTGATGATTTGTGATGACTCCTGGCCCTTACTAAGTCTCACTATGGTGTATACTCAGAGGCAAGGGCCCTGCCCCTTGATCGTCTCTACATTCCCAGTGTTTAGAACATCCAGCATGGAAACATACATCAAGTAAATATTGTTCCTCTTCATTGTTGCCTTCATGAAAGTGATGGCCCCACCATTTCCCAAGGCTACGTTGACATTTTTACCCTGGAGCCACCAATTCATGTGCCTTCGTGGTCTATTTGACATGCATTTATTTTTTTGATTCTATTCACACTGTACAATAGTTAAATGATGTACAAAAAGTACAAAAGCCTAATGCATTTTCCCAACCAGATCAGAGCTGAGGTGCACAAAGGGACCAGCACAGTAAGTGACCAGAGGCGTCTGGGTGAGCTGCTCAAGCCACACTGCCTGTCACATGATGCATTTAAATTGTAAATGTTGCCACAGGAGAATCTCTTTTCCTTGTGGCCGCAGAGCTCCTGCCAGTGAGGCCTCCTTAGATCCATGTGTCTTTTCTTTCGAGGACAGGAACAACAGGACCTTGAACAGGTCTTTAGAAAACAAAAAACAGTGTGGACACTATGTGATCAAATTAGAGTTTCAATAGTAACTCACAAAGCAAGGTTTTTTTCCCCCAAATCCCCACCCTGCTATCTTTGCCTTGCTTTGTATCCTATGAGAAGGCCAAGGCCAAGTCGCACAAAACCACTCGCATACCATTAGATGATGTGCATCTGTCAAGATGAATGATCAGAGATGATTAGAAGAGTATTGCTGAGCCAAGAAGACACAGAAGTTCTGTCAAGTGCCCTCACCACACAGGTCTTCACATGCTAGATGGACAGGAGGCCGAGGAGCAGTAGGTGAGCAGTAAGTGATTCAACCAACTACACAGACACACGAAAACACCAGCACTCACCAGTGGCCCTCAACCAGCAGCATTTGACCTCCAGCAACCTCCGGAAAAATTCTGGAGATAACTCTGGTCACATCACTAAGAAGGACATCACTAAGAAGGAAGGAATCTGGGTTTTCTCTTCTAGACGTGCCTTCTCGTTGCTAAAACTTAGGTTCTTTTTATTTATTACCCCATTCTATCTTCTGATTGAGACCACTCTGCATGGAGCCTCGTGCAAGTCCCCACCTGCCCGCCCTCCCAAGCCTGTTAGTCACAGAGGTTGATAATGACAGCTCCATTTTCTGTGTTTGTAGTCAAACAGAGAAAGTCCATCTTTACCTGCCACATTATAAAAATAGGTGTTTTCATTTTCCAAAATGAAAATGTGATTTAGTAGATGCTGTACTAAATGTCTATCTTCCACCCACCTACTGTTAAGCATGTGTCCTCATAAGAAAATTCTAATACCCAATACTCACAAGGTACTTCCTATATGAATTGAAATATCCAGCACTTTACATAGATTAACTTGATTCTCATAATACACTTATAAGGGATAAAGGCTCGGGGAAAAAAAATTGGGGCTTACTCTTAAGGTAGGTTTGTTTCTGGTAAGGATGAATTACGTAATTTTTAACATGCCTTCTTAGGACAACTGAAAAAAATGAGCTAAAAACAATTTCTGAAAGGAACTATTTAAAGACACTAGAGAATTGTCAAATCTTTAGAAAAAAAATTGAGGTGAGCCTGACATTTTTTTTTTCTCTAAAGGTTACCTGCCAATTCTGGGAGAAAGACAGTAGGAAACTTCAAATGACTAACAAGTTGATAAGGTTTTGCAAATATTTTAAATATGAAAAAAAGAAAAAGCTTGGAATACCACTCAATTTTTGAGTCGGGACCCAGTAAAGCTACAGCGTAAGGATAATGATGAACCAAAAATTGACCAGTCTTCACAGATGCCAAAGCCCAAATTCAAAACATCAACTCAACTGGAAAACAGAGACCTGGAATGGTTAGGTTTCCCATCACCTGCCAGAAGCAAATCTCTGTAGAAGATACTATTCTAGGCCTCAATTATCAACATAATTGTTCATATGCAATATCTTGCACTCAATCAGAAATAATCAGGTAAATGAGGAGACAGATCACATTGGAAAACCAAGGAAATGAAGAGGCTACCAACAGAATCACAGGGGATTAAGTTAATAGCTTATCTGATACAGATTTTGAGAGAGTAAGACTAATATTTCCAGCAGAAAAATGAAAGTCATTTATTCAAAGAGACAAAATGCTAGTGCTGAAAAATGCAATAACTTAACTCAGTAACTCAGTGGATGAGTTTCATAGCTGACTGGAAAGAGCTGAGGAAAGAATCAGAAAATGGAAGAAGCCTAGTAGGTAAGATCCAAACTGAAGCAGGGAGAAAGGAAAGGATAGGAAATATAGAAAATAGCATTAAGCATAAGAAATATTGCAAGGGGTCTATTACGTGTAATTGAAAGAAAGAATGGGGCGGAAGTAATATTCAAATGATAACGACTGATCATATTCCATAATTGATAAAAATCTTCAAGCTATAGATTTAGGAAATACTATGAATCCTAAGCATGATAAATACAAAGAAACAAGGCATATTAGTTGTGAAGCTGCTCAAAAGGAAAGCAGAGAGGAATACCTCAGAAACAAGCAGATTTAAAATGGGAGAAAGAGTGGGAAAGAGATCGTTTCAGAGGCGCTACTAAGACTAACGGCCACCTTTGCAGCAAGGGCAGAGGCCTAGAGAGCAGAAAGAAAACGACCACCAACCTGAAACTTCTATACCCAGCAGAAACCTGTTTTTTTTTGTTTTTGTTTTTGTTTTTTTTATCCTGACAAAATGAAATATGCCATACTCAGACCTGCACTACAGGAAATATTAAAATGTGTTCTTCATGTCAAAGTGGTCCCTGCTACAAAAAGGACCTGAGAACAGCAGAGAGGATAAATGCAGCTAAAGCTAAGTGAATATGTGTCCTTTGAAATTTAAAATTAAAATATCAAACAGCCACACTATGTAAGTCAGGATTAAGTGATAAGGAGTTAGCGTCCTATGGTCACTATCAATGAGGTAAGATTAACAATTTACATTGAAAGTGATAAATCATAGAATTATGTTGTAATGTCCAGGGCAACTACCAGAAGAACAGTAAAGAATGAGTTACTACCAAGATTATAGGAGAGGAAGAAGAATTCTTTTTCAAATCAATTCAAGTGAACACAAGAAAGAAAAAAGAGTAGAATACATTTAAATCCAATTTAATAATTCCATGAAACAGCCTGGGAATATTAGATGAGAAAATGTAAAGATAAATCATTCGCAAATTATTAGACTATTTTTCAATCTAGAAATGCTTAGTTGAAGCATATTTTTAATTCAACAAAGGATTTGTTTTTTTTTTTTAAAAGAACCTCTTGTTTATGAAAATCAACTATGTCACACTTACATGAAAAGCTGAGAGAAATTTCCTGTCAGCTATTTTGCAAATAAGCTAGCACTCAATCCAGAATGACCAGGGACACCTAATTCTGCGATTTCCTGGGCACTAAAGAAGCAGTGAAATCCATTTACAACTGAAAGTAACAGTTTCACCTTGACCAAATTGTTGTCTTACTGAACTTTTTTGCTCTGTAACGTGAGCATAACACCAACCTCAAAACATAGATTATAGAAGATAGTGCACATAAAGCCTCTAGCCCAAAGTGTGGCATATAGTAAAAGCTTAAGAAAGTTTACCTATTAAATTATAACACCCAAACTATGCACTGAGTATTTGAAACACACACACACACACACACACACACACACACACACACACACACACACACCCCTACATAAATCCACCCCATAAGGTAACTTAAATCAATTTTCCTCCCATTCCACCTCCAAGAAACCCCAGAATTTGTTTTACCTCAAATAATATAAAAATAGAAGCACAGAAATTCTAAACCTCCTACTTAGATATTCAAGTATATCAAACCCTAATGTTACGCCACAGAAGGTTCACGTGGAGAATGGATGCCTTAGGAACACAAGGAGGTATTCCTCAGGCTTACCTGACACTGTATGGCTTCAACTCGGGAAGAGTGAAAACGCTTCTGGCATTTGCAACAGAGCTGTTTGAAGTCAACCTAAAGAGAAACTTGATTTTTTAAAATTCAAGTTGACATAGACGCTGGGCTCCCAGTTCCTAAGTAGCCTGTTCCCTCACCTGTCACTTGCTTTGGCCCAAAATCTACCCTGAGTTCTTAAGCTCTTCTGGTTCTATCACTACTTTTTCTGACTGTTTGAATTTCATTTGCCTTACCTGTAAGATTGTGATCCTACTCCTGACCTTCTCTGTAATTCTGATGACTACCCAACAATGCACATGAAGTCTTCAAGGGAAAGCAGCTATCATTTCACTGTGGTGCAGGACAAACCATGGGCCTTCTCTTTTTTCCTGTTCTTTTAGCCCCTGCTTTAATTTTTTCCAGGATTTCCCACTTTGATCTTCAAATCACCCACAGTTACCCACCCATCCACGTGAATGCTAGGCTTTGAGCATTGCCCTGTACACACATCCACCCTGCCTTACTGCTGAGCTCCTCTGATTTAGCCTTTCAAGTCCCGCTTGGACAACGAGATGCCCTGAGCTCCTCCACCTCCTGTCCTCTCCTCAACTTGACAGGATTAATGATCCCCCTTCTGTGTTATTTATGAACCATGTCCATACCATGTGTGCAATTCATTGCACTTGTCGCCAAATCGCATCCTGGCTGCATCACTCCTATCAGAATAAATTTCTTAAGGATGAATTCTATGTCTTCTTTTTTGTACTTCAGTGTCTTGAAGTATTGGAATTAGACACATTTTTTCTCTCGCAAGGGAGAGTAATTCTAGTTTAGTTTATAAATCCATTTGCTTCCAGTATCCAGTAAATGGCTAGTGTGAAAGACATGTTTTCTTTCATTCTTAGCATTCCTCTCCCTCTACTGTCCTTTAGCTTGAAATGCAGTATCTGAATACACGACAGCACAGTTGACTCAAACTCTGGTGCTTGTAGAAGTTAATGAAACAGACCAGGTGTAATTTGTTACACACTCAAGAAAGTGCATATACTCAGTGAAGAGAGGGAGAAGCTGCTTGGCCCTGGCCGACTGGTCTCACACTGAAACTCAAGTCTACCGGGTCCAGAATCTACTCCAGAAAACGGGGAAATGCAGACTGAGAAGTATTGGCCAATCTCAAGACGTTTACAACTATTCAAATTAAGGCTGCTTAGCCTAAAAGAATCCAACACGCTAACCTTTACAATAATCTGTCTTTTTAAAGGCACAGGAAATGCAGTTAGCATTAATATGATGGCTAAGTGGAGGGCCGGGGAGAGAGAGAACAACAGTGGAAATCATTTTATGAGCAATCTAGATATCTAACCAATACTAAAAATGAATTGAAATAAATTTATTTGAAAAATTTTTCTTTTGCCCCACCTTGTGGACACACTGTGGAAATTTTCTAGTCCTGAGGCCCGAACACATTCAAATCAACCAACTGAGGTGATAAAGTCTCAGTGTACATACACAACAGAAGTTCATCTAAATAAACTGACATTTTGTCCAACGGCACCCTTGAACCCAAGACAACACCAAGCCACAGTTCAGCAGCCTCAGGAGAATATGTGGACTGTCCAGTTTAACCCACAGCTTTGCTGAGCACCTATGATGTGCCTGGCACTGAGGATGCCAAGTTGAGTGAGATGGCGCTAAGTCACACTCCATTAGGAAACATTTTCTTCCTCCACTCAGCATCTCTGCTGCCTCATCCTCGTCCACATCCCACTCATTTGGCTCACCTTGTTAGTTCCAGAAATGCACCACATGTATACACTCTCCCATCGGGTCGTACAATCTTTACAGTAAAAATAACCGTATTTGGGTTCCAAAAACTGCAAAAAAAGAAGAAAAGACTTTCATGACCTTGGGTGGAGGAAGCTAGATACTTCCTTGCTTGTGGCTTTGTATATAAAATGTAAAATGCCCCTTGAACCTCATTTACAGCTGTTCTCAAGGTTACTACAATCATTTAGCCTCTCATCTCTCAAGGATTACTGAGATTCTTCTTGTTGCCATCTCATGCTTCTCCAACTCATTTTCCACAATGCTACCAGCCGTCTGCCTCAAGTGAAAATCGGATCACACGTTTGACAGATTTGAAACTCTTCTTTGTCACTTCATTACCAATAGCAGCGGTTGCCAGACTTTTGCTTCCCATGTGCTTACAGCTGGCCCCTTACTTTACTAAGTGACAAAACATGCAGGCCATGTAAACATACGTTTTCAGAGCATCCTCTCCTTCATCGGAGGAAGGGGGGAAGGCTTTGCTCTCATTATCCTAGGGATGGACAAGAGGAAATCAAGGCTGGGTCTCCAAGACAGGAACAAGGGAGAGGAAGTGTACCTGGAAGCAAGGTTTCCTGAGCAGGTCGCTGAATTCTCCTGGGGCCTACGGGTCTCCCTTTCCCTGGGACTCAAGACATCTTCCTCCCCCGACTTGGTGTGGTGGTGAAGTTTACTGCTGGCTGACCTCCATGGGAACTGAAAGCACCTTGGTCCCCTCATCCTCCCAGTCTTTTCATGTCTGGGACAAGCCCCGGTGCCCATCATTGCAGAACAGATACCCCGAGCTGGCAGGGCTGCCCTGGGGCCTCTGTTGTCCCAAGGGGAGCAACTGCACAGAGTGCAGGGCTCCAGAGAGCACTGCACAGATTTGCCCACCGTGGGCTCACTTGCTCACCCACCTCCTTGCTGTTGGTCTTGCATAGGCACAGGCTCAGGCTGGGGTTCATCCGGGCCAGGATGGCCTAAACCTCTGCCCCCTTGTAATGGTTGGTGCAGTAGCCTGTGATGGGCGTGGGCACCAGCAGCCCCGGTTGGTCCAGGAAAGTGGGGGCGCCAGTTTTCTGCCTCCAGTCCGGTTGTTTGTGCTTAGAGAGTCTGGGCTGGACCCAGGGCAGGGTGTTTCCATACTGTGTCCCCTGGTACAGGACATAGGGAACATGGACAAAGCGCTCCATCTGCTGGACTGGCGCCCAGGCACAGCGCAGTATCTTGGTGCAGTTTGTGTGTGTCCTTGACCCACATGCCACCTTCACCCACCCCTTCTAATTCTCCTGGCTAGTTCGGTTCAAGCTCCTTGCTACGTTCTCTATTTATTTCAGATTCTGATGGGAGCTGCTGCCTATTACCCTAATTGATGGGGGAAGGAAAGTTACCTGCCTGCTGAGGCGTAACTGCCACCTGATTCCAATTGCTGCACACTGTCTCTTTAACTCGCTGTTCCTGAAACTTTTTTCCAGGTGGTTTTTCATTTCTGACTTATTAGCACACATGCTTTAATTAGTAATCCATTTATTCACCTAGTAACACACTATTTTAGAGATCCTGTTTTAAGTGCATAGCAAAATCAATACAAGCAGCCTTATATGAGGAGAGTATAAGGAAGAAAGCACACATGGCAGAGCTCATGCATGTTGAGACCACAGGAGTGAGGAGCATAAAGTCAGGGGGTTGGGGAAGGCGGTACACAGAGAGAGAAAGTGTCATTTCAGAGGATTGTATGACACGAGTAATGTTCTCCCTCCACTACTAGTGTGCACCCCGAAAAACAGTGGGGGTGAAAGAAGCACATTGTTTTGTATCATAAATGGGACCAAATGACAGTAATTCTTTAGATTCAAGTATCACAGATCAGAACCCCTTTGGGAATGAAAGTGAAGCAGTGTCCGAGGCATTTTTATGGTCTTCAGCCACTAGATGGTCACCACTGAACCTCTCAGGTCTAAATGGAAGCCAAATAGAAAAACACACCCCTACTGCATAGTTCTTCTTGTGACCAAAATAATTCAGAAAAAGATCTAGTAGGCACAGAGAAAGAATGTACCGAATTCATTACTTTAGAAAATTCTTAGCAATGTATATCAGGTGTACTAAAAAAGGATACGCTACTAAGCGAGGAAACAGTGGTAAATAACAGTACCTACGGGCAGCGTCTTGACTCTCCCAATCGTACGGTAAAGCATGAGCTGGCTGAAACTTCCCTGATGGCTTCTCCACTTCGGGGTGTCAAAAGTGTGTATTCGGGATCAGTGAATTGCCTGAGGAGACATCCATTTCAGTTTTCTCAAATAATATGACTGATCCTGACTTTAAAGAAAAATCTGAAGCCTCTGAAAGTGGATCAGAAATACACACTCTTTACTCACAGAAAGACAGTTCTTTATGTTCAAGATGTGCTGGTGGAAGCTGACCAGCCGCTATCACACATACTCCCGTGGCTTTGAAGAATACGGGTTGAATATCCACTTTGAGAAAGAAAACTAGAAAGTTTGTTTATGCTGTAAATGATGAAACATCTCATCAAGGACTAAAAATGCAGAAAGGCCAGGAATCAGGACTGAATAACCATTCAGGCCAATCTGAAGTACACATTTTTCAGTGCCACCCACAGTTACAAATGCCAATTCAGGTACGTTTATGTGTGTGCGTATGTGTGCGTGTGTGCATGTGTGTATGTGTGCGTGTGTGCATGTGTGTGTGTGTTTGCGCACGTGTGTGTGCTCATTTTTTGCGCCACTCCAAGGCTGAGCAGGGCCAGGAGTGCCCAGGGTACCAGTGTTCACGTTGGGACACGGTGTGCAGGGAGGACTGTGATGGCTGCAACATGGGCCACCAGGGCCACGTTTATAATCCGGGGACTCACGGTGTGGTGAGCCTTGCACACCCTGCAGGACTTCGCTGGGTGATGACGTGTGACCCCAGACTCTGCTTCCTTCTCCCTGGCACTGCAACAGGACGCACCGTAGTTCAGTCTGAGGTGGGGGTAAGCAGAAGCCATGACGAAGACAAGGGGCCTCTAGCCCAGCTTAGCATGGGCTGGGGAGGCACCCAGGCCCCTGGGCGCTTCACCCTGTCGTTTCTGGAAGAGCCATGGTCCTGGATCCTCACCCAGGTGCAAGATGAGCCCTGCTGCAGCCCCATTGTGACTCATAAAGAGTAGAGGGCCCAGGCATCCAAGAGCAGAGAAAGTCTGAACCAACCACCGCGCCGCATGGTGGTGTCGCCCACGGCGGGCAGCACCTACGACATGTCAGTCCTTTGCAAGCAGCAGGCCCAGAACGTGCAGCACTCCCACAAATAAACTCTCAGCTTCTGTGACGTGGGCTACAAATAAGCATGGAGTGGGGGCAGGAATGGGTGCCCCAGCGGGAGACAGCGGCGGGGATGCCCGGCGACACCTGACACAGTGTACGCAGCCGCAGTGTCGTTTTTCCAGAGTCACCACATAGGGCTGGGGCTTGTGCAGGCAGCACACAGACGTGGGAGGGGGGAAGGGTCAGCTGGGAAAGCATATTAAGCTGAGGGGACCTCAGGTGAAAAGGGGTGGGGCCAAGCCAGCAGGTCAGGCAGAAAGGCCAGAGGTCAGTGTTCCTGGAGGTCTCAGAGAAGAGCGAGGGGCACAGGGCTTGTGGGTCACATCACGGTGGGGATTGTGGCTCCACTGAAGAGGCAGGAGCTAAGGGACAGCAGTGAGCATGCTCTTCCAGCTGCCGGCACCTTATTGGTAATGCATGTTTTCAGGTACCACCTTGACGGGTTTCCGTCGGGACAGGGTGCAGCCAGTAAATCTCGGGATCTCACTTGGAGAGCTCTAGAAGCCTCTCAGAGTATCCCCAGCTCTTCTGGGAAAAGATTTTACAATTCAAATGTTCTGAGGTCAATATTTTGTCTCCAATACACTCCCACACTTAGCATGCCCTTGAGGACTAGAAGACCACAGCCTGGCTGCATGGCCTCATGGCTGAAACACCTGTAGGAAAGCAGGCTGAGGTCTGTTTCTCAGATTTGAGGACTCAGAGCCTGACCCAAATGCTCTGAATCTTCCCCACTTGTCACCTCACATTTTCTCAGGGCGTCGATTTCTTCACTTGTAAAATGGGGCTCCTGACTGCACCCACCTGGTGATGGTGATGTTGGTTAAAATAGAGGCATCCATTTAACAAATTCACAAGAGAGACCAGTCGCCTGTGCCATGTGCTGGTGACATAAGCTGGGCCATTACTGGCCCAGTCCTGGGTGCCAGTGTCACTGTGGTATTTCTAGTGTGTTCAAATCTGGATTCTGTGAGTCTAGAATCTTAAGGTCCCCAGATCAGGAAGTTCCAACACGCTGTGCAGCACTGGCGACCGGAGCCAGAGGGTGAAGGTGGCAGGTGCTGCTGCTCCAGACATCCAACTTCGAGTTAACTTTGACATGCCCAGTCACACTCGCTCAATTGAGGGCATCCACAGGGTCTTAAAGATCTGCGCAGGATAAAGGCTCAATGTCCAGTGGTGGCCCCATCCCTAAGTCCCTGAGCTGTCACAGAAGTGGACCATGGTGGGTAACAGTACAGGATGGAGGCTGGGGTGAGGGCTGAAGTGCTTCTTGATGGAGAAGTCTGAGGTAGAGGTCTCTGGGGCGTGACCTTGGGCAAATAATCTCTAAGTGTCTGCTTCCTCAGCTTAAAGTCAGGGTGATGACAGTACCTGCCTCAAGGACTGACTGCATGTGAGGACTTAGCAAAGCAAGTGCTCAACAGATCCTCCACTAATGCAGGAGAGAACAAGGATTCAGATCCTAAAGATGGGAGTCCTGGGGAGCTGGGTGAAAATCCTGGCTCTGTCCCTGACTGGCTGTGTGACCGTGGGCAGGTGGCTCCACCTCTCTGATTCTCTGTCTACAGAATGGGAGCAGTACTGACTCATGGGTTAATGTGAGGATGAGAAAGGTATGCACAGAGCTGTGCTTGGAAGAGGAGGGGCCACTGTCACTGCAGTGGTTGCGAAAAAACAGGACGAGGAGGCTTGGGGACATGTGTGTGAGTGACAGGAATAAAGGCAGTGGTGAGTGGAAGAAGGGGAGGGATTCTTCTTCCAGGAGGCCCTCCCTCAGTCATTACCCTGTCTCATGCACCACCAACAGTTTCCTGATCAGAGAAGACAGGCTCGTGTATGAGGGCCGGGGCTGGACCATAAAGGAGGAACACTCTGGCGAATGCTGGAACCACAGATTCATCGGCATCACCTTCATGGGCAGCTACATGGGTGAGTGACTGTCCAGCTGACTCAGGAGGGGGCTGACCCAAGCCTAGGGACAGCACAGAATCCTGGGAAGTCGTTGGGAGACAGCCACCTACAAGCTCTCTGACCTCGCACAAGTGACTGCTTTTCCAAGTTTTATTTCCTCTCTTGGGTAATAATCATTTCAACCACACAGTCTGGATGAGGATTACTTCATCTGTAGAAAAGTTCCTCTGCCAGCACATTCACTGAGCAGCATTCAGGAGAGCATTGCTGTGTGTAGGATCCAGAGGCCTGGTGGAAGGGGAGAAGCAGTAGTAATGATGACAGCTGGCATTTCCCAGTCAGGTACCATTCAATAGAATTTACATGAGGCATATGATCACATAGCCCGTGGCAGGGACCACTAGTCTCTCCTTTCACAGATGAGAAAACTGAGGCACAGAGCAGCTAAGTCAGGGCCAGGGAATGGCAGAGTGGGATCTGGTCCCTGTCGTGCTAGCTGAAAGGGCACAGTAAGGACTGCTCTCCCACACTCCCCCTGTCCTCTGAGGAAGCCTCAACTCCACTCTTGCCTCTGCCCCACCCAGAGCAGACAACTCTGCCCAAGGCCATCAAGGCAGCCAAGAGTCTGCTGGCTTGTGGTCTGGCTCAAGGATTCCTGCACCACAACTACAAGGTCAAAAGACACCGGCATGTGCAGCAGACGCTGTACCAGGAGACCAGCTGTACCAAATCATTCAGACATGGCAATGACACCACTTGTGAGGGCTTGACACCACCCTGTCAGAAACCGACACCCCCCAATTAAGGTCAGTTTCTACTGTGCTCCCGTGTCCCGCTGTCTCCAAAACCTTCCTCCCACTGAGAACCCAAGTGTGCCCCTACCTTCCAGCATTGTGTTGCTGCTGGTGCTCAGAACCTAGAGAGGCCTTGACCCTGAACCAAAATCTCAGACACTCCAGTTCAGAAGCAACATCACAGCTTAGATCCCAGAGGTCTTAGGTGCAGGAATTGGCACCAACCAGCCCAGATAACACCGACGGCCGATTTGGGGTCCTCCCAGGCAGTGAACCACCATGTCAGACGCCCCTATCTATCCCATAGCCAGAGAATCCCTGTGTAGAAACTCTTGGATTGGGCCCCTCTGGGGACAGGCTGCTCACGACACCCCAATGTTCCCCCCTTACCTGCTTTAGAGTATGGGATTTTATCTTATACCTGAACACCAACCTGTCCCCCAATCACTCAGATGCCCAGCAATGCACACAGGTGTCAACTATAGTCACCCCCACCCAATTCGCATATGTCCTCCCTTCGCCCAACTCTTCAGTCATAGGCTGAGGGAACCCAAGGGCAAATAGGTTCATTTACAAAGCACACAGACAGCCAGGTCAAGGGCAGGGGTGCGGCAGGTGCGGAGGGAGGGGCGCGAACTCCCCCTTGATCTTTCTCTGCTTCTCTGTGCCTTCCACGAAGGCTGTGGGGTTGGAATGCTGCATGTGACCCCCTGGGCCCTGATACTGGGACGGGGGCCAGGGTCCCCTGTGCCACCCCCACCGACCATGCGTACATTCAGCCTCCTCTGGCTCTGCGGCCGGGGCAGGACCAAGAAAGGGTCTGAGTACCCCGGCCAGGACACGGCCTGACCCAAGCTCCTTCCTACCGGCACCAGCGTCGCACCCTCTGGTCCGTCCTTCCACCGTGGTCAGTCACCCCCGCCTCGCCCAGGTCCTGGTGCACTCCGCCCCTCTCTGAGCCCTCCAAACTCTCCCCCCAACATGCATCCTTTCCCTACGCCCCCTGCACAGGGCCTGCCTCCAAGGTCCCTCAGAGCTCCCTGGGACTCCACAGGGTCCCCTGCTCGCCCCGGGACACAATCAGCCCACGATGCCCAGATCCTCATCAGGGGCTCTGTACCCTGTACCCCAATTAGACCCTCCGGAACTGCTCCTAACCCGTCCCCAAATCCAGGCCCCACGAACCAGTGCTGCATGCTCAGCCCCCCTCACCTTTGCACAGACCCTGCCCTCAGCAGCCCAAAATGAAAGCCTCCTTTCTGAAGGCGGTCCCTTAGGCCCCCTAACCTTCATCCATCGCCCCCAACACACCCTGCTCTACCCACACAGGTTTTGCCCCTCAGACCCCATGCCCAGCCACCTTCAGGTGGGGTCCTGACACACTGTCCTCCCCGGCAACGCTCTGCACCCCCTTTTGAACCAGGCAAGCTCACTGTCCAGAGTTCTCAGCCGCACTCAGGCTCCGCTCTGTCACCTTCGCCCCCTCCCACTGCCATGACACGAAGGGCGCAGGGACAAGGCTGTTTTCGGGTCTGGGGTTTGCCCCCCATCCCGCCAGCACGTCCCTTCACAACCAGCCCAGCTGAGCCGCCAGCTTGTGCTTCTCTGATGTTAGGGGACAGGAAAGAGGGCAGGGCCTGAAGGTGCCTATGAAGGCACCTCCGTCATCCCCACTCCTCCTTGGTGGTCCTTGTGGATCATTTCTCCTCCCCCAATATTTGCGGCCCCACCTCTCCTTCATTGTCATCCACAACACGGAATGGACACAACCCTGGAAATCCTACTTTCAAGATGTCACCCTTCTGTCCTCCACACTCTCACAGCCTCGCCCTGGTCCTGGCCCCAGGTCCCCTGCTCCCAGCCAGGATGCTCCGCTTCCTGCTCACAGGAGGACACTCCAAAATGCAGACCTGACCAGGTCACAGGCCGCGTCCAGAAGGCTTTCTCCAGACAAAGACATGCACACAAGGCTCTTTGTGACAGCATTGTTTGTCAGAGCAAAAGAGTGGAAATGACCCTAGTGTACATCACAGAGAGCTGGTTGAATTTCTGCGGCATATCCACTCACCTGAGTCCCACATGACTCTACGAAGGAACAAGAAAGATCTTCATGTCCTGTCATCAAGGGACAACCAGATGGAAGTTTAAAAACAGTCCCGGACAATGTTTAGTGTGTGTCCTTATGTAAAAGAGAAAAAAGAGTTACAAATTACACATGTTCCTATTTCCAAAATAGATAAGGCTAAATCAAAAGTTTTAAAAAGTATGTTACCTATGAAAGATGGACAAACAGAATTGGCAACCTGGATACAAGCTGGACCCCTCTGAATGTACCCAATCTTTAAATTTTGACTTTGCAACTGTGAAAATATTCTCCACACTGAACAAGCCCCATGCCCTCTGATCTCGGACCCTAAGCAAGGTTAGGCCTGTTTAGTACTTAGATGGAAGACCACGTAGGAAGACCAGGTGCCGTAGCCGTAAAAAATAAAAGGTAAGGGATTGTAAGCTGACAAGATCCTTGCAATGTGTGAAGTCAATGAAGAGCTGCTGCACCCCCCAAAAGATTAATAATAATGATAATAAAGAAACAAAAAAGAGATTATGCTACACAAATAAAGTTTAACAGAAGCAATCACTAAGAGTATTAAAAGGGACTCAAACTCATTTGTATATTGAAGTTGGTGGCAGACTGGAGAATTATGTAATCACTGAAAACATTTTTTTTCAACTTTAGCAAGTAATTTTCCAAAGAAATCTTAAATTCATTCAGTACTCTCATTAATAATAATAGCATTGCTATTATCAGGATAAAGCAAATACATAATTATGAATTGTGTTACTATTACTAGAATTGAAGATTTTTCAGCATGAGAAAGTCATACAAATGAAAGAGGTTAAAAGCACAGATATCATTTTACTTTTTCTACAAATGTGTCTACTTTCTGTCTCTTTCCACCTCAAAACACCTAAGAGCAATGTCAACCCAATGGCCATAAACACCCCTTAGGACCAGACTGTGGTCTCTAAGTACAATTTCCTCCTAACAGGAACCAGTGATCCTTGGAACAGTTACTTCTACCAGCTCTGGGCTGGAAAGTCCAAGATATCTCGACATGCCACAAAACAAGGGAGCCATGTATGGTGGGCTGAATATTAGCCTCCCAGAGACATCCATGTTCTCATCTCTGGAATCTGTGAAAGTTACCTCATATGGAAAAAAAAGCTAATAGATCTGGTTAAGTCAAAGACTTTGAGATGAAGAGGCTATCAAAGTGGGCCCTAAGTAAAATCTCAGGTATCCTTATAGAGGAGAAGCTGAGGGAGATTAGACACAGAAGAGGAGAAGGGATTGTGACTACAGAGGCAAAGGGTCTAGTGAAGTGGCCACAAGACAAAGATTGGTGACAGCCACCATAAGCTGGAAGAAGCAAAAAATGGTTTCACCTCTGGAGCCTCTGAGGAGAGAACTACCCAGTCAACACCTTGACCTCAGCCCAGTGAAAGAGATTTCAGACTTCTGGCCTCTGGAATCAGAAAACATTTAATTTCTGTTGTTTTAAACCACAAAGTTTGAAATTTCTCACGGCAGCCATAGGAAACCCACATACCATCTACTAAATTTACATTCATGAGTACATAATAATAGTATGAACTGAATAAAACTCAAAGATCTTCATGCAGGACATAAGGAAACCAACTCATTATTCTGACAGAAGCTAAATAAAGAAGGGAAACAAACAATCATTAATCATGCCTTTCTCACGGGAAATGTACCTCAGGGAAACCAATCAGTTAACACAAGAATGCTTTCCATATCGAAAAAGTCCAGCTAACAAAAGCAGAATTATGGAATAAGCTCCTTACCAGTACCAACTCCTAAAGAAAAATCTATCTGGCCATGGGTCATCAATAATTACCAAAACTATATATATATTAACTCAGTTGTTCTCACCTTGCCTGACAACTAAAATCAATTAGGGATCTGAAAAACATACAGGTACCTACGTTTTTGGCAACACTTTGAATTTACCCTTGTAACCAAGAGTAAGACAACATTGTACTGGATGTCCTAGCCAGTGTGATCAGGCAATAAAAAGAAAAAAATTAAGCTTTCAGAAGGAATTAACAGAACGGTTATTTGCAGTTGATGACAATGACAATCAGAAAGAATCTACAGATAAATTATTGAATAAGAAAGCTAACTGAAGTTGCTAGACACAAACTCAATATACAAATATCAATTATAATCAAATCAACATGATTGGTATTTAAGGTAAAGAATCCATTAATAACAGGATGAAAAAAATCTAACAACAAGGGTTATTGGAATGATATTCCTGAGACATTAAATGAGACCTAAATAGACTAACTGTCTCTACAGACTGCAACACTCACTACAGTATCAATAAAGATTTCAGCTCTCCCTTAATTGTTCTATAGATTCAACATGATACCAACAAGTTGTATGTGCTTCTCTTGAAAAGTATATTAATTCTAAAATATATATGGAAATGCAATTGGTCAAGAACAATCAAAATCATCTTGAAAAGAAAAAACAAAAGTGAGAAGACTGGCTCTACCTAACATCTGACTAATTGTAAAGCTGCTGTCATGAGAAGAGGATGGTGCTGGCACCAGGTGAGACAAATAAACCACTGGACTTTAGAGCACAGAACCTCACCTATGAAAAAAACACAATTTGTGATAAATGTGACAATGGCTGAGCAGTAGGATAAGGACACTCTTTTCGATAAATGGGACTGGGGTGGATGATTGTCTAGTCAGTGAAAGGACCTCTGCCGCTGAACTGTAGGTGTCAGATTTATATATGGTGATATAGGAGAATGTCTTCGTGACACTGGGTTAAAACGAATCTGAGACAGGACATTAAAATTACTAACTCCAAAGGAAAAACGTCTCAATGAGACTACATACAAATGAAGAACTCGTGTTGATTGAAAGACACTTACATTAAGAGAGTGAAGACACTTACATTAAGAGACACTTACATTAAGACACTTACATTGAGAGACACTTACATTAAGAGAGGGAAGGCAAGGAGGAGAGTTTCTGAACCACATCAATTTCATAAAGGGGTTTATCTCCAGACTCTGAAAAGAACTCCTAGATATCAATAAGAAATAGGTGAGCAGAAGGAAAACAAAAATGACAGGTGAACAGGCAACTCACAAAAACGGAAACCCAACTGGCTACCAAACATAAGACAAAGTGCTCAGCCTCACCAGCAATGAGAGACATGTAAACGGAAACCACCCAAATGTGCTGTGCTGAACAAAAATTTCTCAGAGAGGAATCCTTTTCTCATTATGCAAAGTCACCAGCCTCAGCACCTCCTGACAGAAACAAAGTGTCTTCTCAAAAACCTGAACCGGGTTTAATAACTACTTCATCAGAAATATAGAAAATTGAGGAACACATTAATCATGAAGATCAAACCCACAAAATCTGGACCATGGGAAACTCTACAGGACAAAGGACCCGCCTTTTTCCACTAGTGAGCAGCAGGAAAAAAAGGGGGTACTCGGATCCAGTAAAAGAGATTTAACAGACACATCAACAGATTGCACAGTGTGGCTGAATTGAATTGTTTGTTAATTCACAGAAGACATCTGGAAGACAATTGGAGAATTGTCAATACGTACACACACTAGAGAGTTTCGGCAGTTCAGTCCTTCCTATGTGCTAACGGTGCCTCTGTTTTTATTGTAAATGTCCCTGTATGTTAAAGATAGATTCTGGAGTATATATGGAGGAGAAATGATGTCTGGGATTTGCTTCTCAGGAGAGAGTGGGGAGTGCAGATGGAACAAGATGGGTAAAACATAGAGGACATTTGAAACTGGACACAAGCACATGCATATTCCACTGCAGTCAACTTCTGTGTGTGCTTGGAAATTTTTCTAATAAAACATATATATATATATATATATATATATATATATATATATATATATATATATATATATATATATATATATATATCTGTGGCTCCCTAAGCAATCCAAAGAGCTTCCCATTTGGCTCATTGTAGCTGCCCTCCCAGTCCCTGCAATAACAGATCATTCCTTCTTGAATTCTCCACTGTCTGCTCATTCTTCAAACATCACCTTGCACGGAAGCCCGCCTGCCCCTGGCCAGGCCCGTTTGTGTCCGTCTCCTTTCTGCTCTTTGGCAGTTTCTGTATCTCCTCCCAGCGGCCAAGCTGGTGGTCATCAGGGAGATAGATGATCTGTGTTCTGTCTGGATCAATACCCCCAGCTGTGTGGCCCTTGGGCAGGAACCTGGGCTCTCCCATCAGGTGCCTGCATCCAGTGCTGCCCCACTGATGACAAGCTCAGAGACCTTGGGCATTTCACTTCGCATTTCTGTGGAGTGATGTGACAATAAGACCTGATAGGAGGAGGTGGGACTCTAGGACAAGGGCTTAGACCATGTCTGGCACTGAGAAAGGGCCCAGAAAATATTAACTGGTGCTGGGCAGCATGCCTGGCCCACAGTAGGAACTCATTAAAAGTAGGATGAATGAATGAATGAATCCTGGAGGCTTCCTCAACTCCCAGGCTCTAGACTTGGAAGAGGAAAAGCAGCCCGGATTTGGCTGTGGGAATCTCAGAGCAGGGAGCAGGCACATCTGTGTGACCAGCCTGAGAAACACACGTGCACACACACGCACCCACCTACCAGACCGGAGTGCAGACCTAAGGCTGAGCTGAAAGTGAAGCTGACCTTGCTCCCAGCACTCTGCCGAGCTCCTCCAGGGAGACCCACAGGCTTCCCCAGCCCCAAGCGTTCCCAGTCATGGCATGGCTGAGGACAGGTACCCCCCTATCAGCACCGAGTGGTCTGTCCTGGGCTGGCAGTGGCCCACTGTGCACAGCTGCTAAGGGAACCGGGGTGGGCCAGGCACCATCTGCCTAGGTTCAAGTTCTACACTGGCTGTATTACTAAGTGTGACTGACCTCGAGCAAGTCCTCTAACCTCCCTGTGCCTTCGTTTCATCCTCTATCAAATGGGGACGTGGCAGAGGATAGAATAAACTAAGATGATAAAGCACTGAGCAGAATCCCTGGCACACAGCTAAAAGCTCACAAACATTGGCTCCCAGTATATTTATGATTATCATTTATTATTATTATTATTATTAATTATTATTATTATTAATTGCTGCTACAACTAAAAATATTCCTAGCCCTCCTCAATGAGTGGGATCCCTCCAGGTGGAGACTGTGCCCCCCACACTTAAGGCATTCAGCGTGAGAAAATCTTTGCTCTTGGCTTCCCTCTCCCGGTCTCTTGTGCTCACCACACCCCACCCTCACAAGAGGCCTCACAGGTGCTGCTCCCTCTGTCCAGAACCCATTCTCGCCCCTCTGTATTGTCCAACCCTAATCCCATCGAGCAGCGGTCTCGGCCTCCTGCAACCCAGGCTATTCCCAATGAACACTATCTCCCTCTCCATGGACACTTGCAGGTGCTGGTGTGAAACCAGCCATATGTCCCTTCAGGGCCATGTCTAGTAGGCGCAAAGAAGAGGCCAGCACAGAGGAGGCACTGAGCAGAGCGCCCAGCCCGCCCTATCTTTGCACATGCCAGCCCCTGGGCCTGTCCACCCCTCTTCCCAGTCAGGGTCAGGGCTCATTCTGGGACCCCTCACCTGGCGCACCCTGAGTCCTCACTGTCAGAAGACAGATTCATCCCCTGCACTGGACTGGGAGTCCCAAGAGGGCAAGGCCAGGAACATCTTGGTGACCACTCTGTTCCCAGCACCACCCAGCATGAGGTGAGTGCAGGGGAGATGTTCAGAATAAACACCTGGAGACGAGGGCCAGCCTTCCTCCCAACAGTGCTAAGAATCTTCGGGCCCACAATGTAGGATGTTATCTTCCCCCAGCCCCAACTGCCCCCATCCCAGATTCATTGCTCCTTCAGGTGGCAGATCTCGGAGCCCTGAGGTTCCCCAGGGTCCCGGTGGTCTAGACCCCAAAGGCAGTCCAGGTCCTCCTTTAGAGTGCGAATAATACCCTGGAGGACTACGGGGTCCAGATGCCCTGGGACGGGAAGGGCTGAGGGTAGTGAATCCTGAGGACAAGAACCGTGGCATCTCAGAGGCCAAGGGTTTTCCAAGGGCATTACCAGACCCTGAGATCAAGAAAACACACCATTCCAGACACATCAACTTCTTTGGGGCTTAGGTCCTAAACGCGCCTTTCAGCCCTGCCCTGTCCCCACATCCCTCGCCTCCTGCACCAGTTACCACCCCTACGACTCCCTTATAGAGCGATTGTGGAACCAATGGTCATGTCCTTGCAGCCACGCCCATCCCTGAGACTTCGAGGTAGGAGATTCTAGGCCTGACCAGGGTTCCTCCTTGGGGGCGAAAAGGTAGGGGATAATAAGTAAGTGCTGCACCAGGTGTTGTTCATAGAACAGCACTTGGTAACATGATACCTTCCCCCCAGAAAATCAGGGAGCTATTAACAATGGGAGCAGGCACTGTCCCCAGCTACCCAATCACTGTTCCCAATGCCTTTCTCCCTTGCGCCTCCTGCTTAAGTCCGGACAGTCAGATAGTCATTTGCCCAGCATTCTTTGCATGTGACTCCTTCTGGCCAAATATTATGGAAGTGACCATTTCGGGCTGAATAGGATAGAAAATCTATTGGGAGGCTTCTGAGAACTCTTTGGTTATCCTGATAAAAATAATAGATACAATACACAAGAACATCTCTGTTCCTCTCCCTCTTACTTTGATGCAGACACAATGCCTAGAGGTCCAGCAGCTATTTTGGACCAAAAAGAGATAAGGATGAAGTGAAAATCTAACACATTAAAATGATGAAATAAAAGAACAAAGGAAAAACAGGAGACCGCATTCCTAATGCAATGATTGAGTTTCCACCACCTCCCTAGACACCTTCTTAAGCGATATACTGTAGTTTGTGTAAGGCGCTAGTAATGACTATTGTTCCACTTGTCACCAAACACAGTATTAAATAATACAAACCTCAACACTGAAGATTCCAAAGGCAAGGCTGAAGCAAAGTTCCCACCTTGCCCTGGGTACCTGGGGTTCCTGTAGTCTAAACACATCCTCTCCTACCTGCCCACAAGCAGCAGTTCAGAGTCAGCCCCTAGTCGCAGCTATCAAAGTACAAAGAGTAGATGAGGATGAGGTAGCACTTCCAGGTGAAATGGGTGGATCTCGAGGCCATGGGTCCTGGCCGGCACCCCATCTTGCAGTTCCGCAGGGACTCCAGATCTGTGTAGGTCAGCAGGTCAAGGGTGATGGACTTCTGCTCTGTTGAAAGATGATAGAAGGAGCTGTGACAAAATCCAGAGCACACAAACCACAAGCCCAGGCTATACCTCCAAGAGCTCAGGCTGCACCCCCATGAGTCCGGCCACACTGCACAAGCCCAGGCAAAACCTTCACAAGCCCAGCCAAACCCAGTCTAGTTCTCTTGGCTACCTGGCCTGTCCCAACTGAGCCTGATGAGCAAGATGGCCCTGTCCAAGCTGCTGGCATGAGGCCGTTGTCAGGGAGAAACTGAAAAGGACCAAAATCCTCCACCACAGGAGATGGCTTAGAACTATAGCTCTCCAAGTGTTGTCTGCAGTCCCCTTTGTGACACTGTGACCCTTTCAGAATGTCCCAGAAGTCAAAACAATTTGTATAATATCTATAAGATGTCATGTGCCTTTTTTGCTTTATTGACATTGGCACTGATGGTGCAAAAGTTATGGGTCAATACGCTGGTGCCCATTAGCAGAAATTCTGCTGGTGGCATTGAATGTGCTGGCGGTCACCAGATTCTCCACTGCCATGCAGTCTCAGGGGGGAACCAGGTGGGAGAAGCAAACAAGTAAATAAATACATGATAGACAGACAGATGAAAAACAGAAAGTGAAACCTGGGAATAGTCTTGACAACACTGTAAAAATTGTTAATTTGACAGAACCTCAACCCTTGCACATAGCTTTGTACTGCTCTTTGACAAAACGGGAAGCTTGTGTCCTGCTGCTCTCCAAAGCCCGGCTGTCATTTCAGAAAAAGCACATATGCGATCGCTTTGAAGCTAAGCTTTCCACATTTCCATGGAACGCTACTTTTACTGGAAAGGATCACTGCCAAACAAAACTGGGTTATGCAGAGTTGGGTGTCTAGAATGCATTTTCTCAAAAATGAACCGTGAGCCTGCCACATCAAGAAAAACATCTAACGGTATTTGTTGGCAACGATAAAATTCACATGTCAGAGCAAACATTGCAATTTTGGAAACCCACCTTCCACTGCGTGCCTGACAGTATCTTAGTGTTAAAAGAACTTCCTGGTGAGGTCTGTGAGGATGTTAACAAATGCGACTTTCTGATGCTGTTAAATGAAATATGTCGGCATTTGGAAGGTCAGAGCAACTCATAGGTGATGCTTCAAAATGGGTAAAAGATGCAGACGAAGTGCAAGATGCAGCAGTAGGATTTAGCATAACAATACACGACGTTCCTTGATGTGGTTTCAGATTCTACATCACAACCAACGCATAAAAAGCGACCACCTGTCGCATTTTTTCTGCGTTAGCAAAGAAGGATGTGTACGATTATCAGAAAAAGTTATGAAAGAACTTCCTTTCCTACTACAAAACTTCGTGAGGCAAATTTTTCTGCATATGCTTCACCCAAAACATAGAACAGACCAAATACAGAAATTGTGAGAATACAGCAGTTTTCCATGAAGCCAAACATTAATGAGATTTGCAAAAATGTAAAACGATGCTACGTTTCTTCCTAATTTGTTTTAGAGAATTTATTTTTCATAAAAATGTTATTGATGTTAATATGGAACACATTTATTACTGTTATTTTAAATGAACTCAAAGATATATTTAAATTTCTAATATGACAAATATTGATGGATAGATAAATCCTACATAAATAAAGCTCTTTGGTGTCCTCAAAAATTTTTCAGAGGAGAAAGAGATTTTGACATCACAAAGTGTGAATGTACAGCCATGTCACCCTGAACATGCCCGATCCCATCTGCCATGCCACCCTGAATGTGCCCTATCCTGTCTCAGTTGCTAAACGAAGTTGGGCCTGGTTAGTAATTAGATGGGACATGACTTAGGAAGAATGAGTGCTGTAGACGTAATAAACAAAAGTTTGAGAACCACTGGGTTAGTGAAGTAATGAGGCATGGGTACAATGCCATACAAAGCAAATGCTAATGAGGATGACAAACTCAAAAAGTTGACCGCAACAACTACAATTATAACAGACCATACCTGTATAGCAAGTATTATGAGCCAGGCATTATTCTAAGCTTTTAACACATAACTCATTTAATCTTCACAATGCTAAAAAAAAAAATGCAGAGTGCTATCATGCATACATGACAAAGAGGGTTACTCTGGCATAAAGGGCAAGTCACAGGCCTGGCTCCTGGCTCATAGCAGTGATGAGTCTGAAGTCAAAGTGCATGCTCTTGGGCATTATGCTATTTTGCCTATAGATTCTCAACCTAAAAGTTGGCGGGACACAGGAAGGAGATGCTTAGGGACTCAGTTTCTAAGTCACATATTACTACTGCCACAATGCCACAAGCGCATGTTTTATCTGTAATCAGAGAAATAATTCACTAATGGCATCTAAATAACAACTCTGTCACTCTAAGTTCCAATCGGGTTTTTCTTTTCCTATCAACCCTTTAACTACTTGACATTATATACTGTTGAAATGGTTTTCTCTCCCACTAGAATGTCACCTACATGAAGACAGAAATTTTGTCTCTTTCATTCACTGCCATATCCCTAGTGGTGACAATAGTGTCTGACACATTGATGATGCTAAGGAAATGCAATGAGTGATTGGCTCTATTCAGTGACATAACTAAATTTTTATAAAATATTATTGAATCTTTTAGAAACAGGTTTCAGGATATCTTAGGTAATACAGAAACTATACATAATTCTAGGTCTGCAAATGTGCCCACGCACTTTCCCACGTGAACAGAGAATGGAGAAATGACCAGATTGATTTCCTCCAAAGCATTGCCAGGAATGAGTAGTAGAAGTGGAGTGACTTTTCTTTCTTCTTTACATTTATTTCTCTGTGACTTGATTTTAATACGCGAGAATGACTCTCAGAATCAGAAGAAGCCATACACATTGGGAAAAGAAGAAAAAGAGTGCCATGCCCCTTAATGAAAGAGACAGAAAAGGGTCTTTTAGACATTGGATGGTCAGCTACTCCCAAGAAATCTGGGCGCAGTAACCTCCCTCACCTGACCCCAGTCCTACCTGGGTGAGGGCCGACTCCAGCATGTGACAGAAGATGTTGAACTGTTTGAAATTTCTCATCTTTTGAGTCAAATCTTTGATGACTGGGTGTGGAGAAAAGTTCTTACTGAGGCCTGACCATATGTCTCACCCAAGGGGAAGATACCGGAGCCTTCTAACCTTCCCTGACTCGAGTGCCTCTGGTCTGAGTGATGAGCCCTACACCCCTCCCCACCTTTGAGCTTCTGGTCAAATAGAAGAGGCAGTGGACAGGATGCAGTTGGCTTCATATTCTAGAAGAAGTTGATCCCGGGGAGAAAAGGAGAGCCAATCCAGGTAGGCACACTCACAGCTGGCATCAAACTCATCCCACAACTGCTCAGCTGTCATGCAGTCCTCCAACTCCAGACCTAGGAACTGCCCACCCACCCACACCCGCACAGCATGCTCCACACCTCAGAGGACATGGTCCACCTGCAGGCCGGCTGGAGGGTCCATGACCAGTGTAACTGGAGATGGGGATGAGACAGAGACCCATAGGGGCAGAGAGTTCAGGTTTAGTAGCGAGAAAGCCAGAATTTGCACCCTGGCTTCACCACTTACCAGCAGTGTCACCTTAGGAAAGAGACTTCTTCTCTCTGTGCCTAAGTTACTCACCTGGAATATGAGTCCAATAACAGCACCAACCTCAGAGACCTAACAGGAGGGTTAGATTGAAGAATCTACGTAAAAGCATTTGAAACTGTCCTCGACATTATGATGCCCAACACATGTTGGAATATATGAAATCCAAGAAAAGAATCACAATTCATACTATAGATTATTAAATTATTAATGCTGATACTCATTATATATTATAGTTAGTCATTAATTCACCAAACTTTTGCAGGAAAAATCCAGAGAAAAAGAGGAACAGAGTATTGAAGTCAGGTGGGGCAAATATTTGAAATAAGGGGCCCGCATATCATGTCACACCTATCAGAACAGCTATAAGCTCTCAAATAAAAAACAACAGCATCGGCTAGAATGCTGTCAAAGAGAACACTCACACACCATTGTTGGCCTTTGAAATTGCTGCCACCACCTGCAAAAGAGATCGGAGGTTCGTGAATGCTTGGAAAGAGAACTCTATGATGTACTGGCAATTCTAACTCTAGGCACTGATCCAAAGACACACAAAACACTAATGCAAACACAGAGATGCACCCTGAGGTTCCCCTTAGCACTCCCTATAATGGCCAAGACATCAAAGCAACCTCAGCAGAAATGAGGAAATGACTGCGTGAAGAGGACATGGATCATATGTATGATGGACTACTCTCCTGTCAAAGAAGAACAAAATCTCCCCATTTGTGACATGGTGAGGCCATCTCGAGAGAGGAATATGCTCAACAAAATAAGTCGGACTGAAAAATACACATACTGCATGCGAGTTCCCTCATTGTGCCTTGTATCTAAAAATAATAAATGAACAAAAGAGATACAGATGCATTGATAACAAAAAACCAACAGATCTTTGGAGGAAAAAATAGAAATACGGGGTGTGGGGGGTCCTGGTGAATGAGGTAAGGGAATTGAGACATACAAAGTGGTAATGCCGCAGTAATCACGGAGATGTCAAATCTGCCATTGACCGTACAGGAAATGCTACTGCTAAGACTATGCCAAGTGTCAGCTGAGTACCAAACCAATCGTGGGCATTATTGCACAGATTGTATCAATGTATAAATCCTACATTGCACCTCAAGAGCTAATATCAAAGAACATGAGAGGTCCACTGTTGCTGTTAAAGACCATCGTACTGCAAAGGGAAAAGACAACAGGGGCATTATAACTCTTGGCAACAGAAAATAGGACACCCTGCTAACCAGAGAAGCACGACTCATTGCTGGACGTGTACAGTCTGAAAGGAAGAAGATGGAAAAAGTTATTTCATGAGAGTGGAAACAAAACAGAAGGAAAAGCAATATTTGCCTCCGATGAAATAGAAAATCAAACAATGGCAGGAAACGACAAGAGCAAAAGAAGAGAGACATTTTGTCACAATAAAGCGATCACTCTGACGAGATAGCAGGCATGTAAATGTCGATGCACCCAACAGTGGAGAACTGAAGGAAAGCACCTCCTGACCAACCTACAGAAAGGGATCGACCATAAGACACTCACAGTGAACAACTTGAACACTCCATTGACCTCAGTGGCCTGACCATCAAGACAGAAAAGGAACTGGAAAACAACAGTGTTCGATGACAGATGAGACCATATAGACCGAGTTGATACGATGAAAACATGTCACCACCAAGCAGCAAAATAAATACTCTTAATCAGCACACATAAAATGCTGCCGAGAAACCACTGGCAACACACCACAGAGGAGATCGCTCTCAGCTTCAGAAGTCTCATGGCACAGCAAGAGTCTTCTCCATTTTTGATGCACCAAGAAGGACTCACATACGTGAATCATCCTCACAACACTGAGCTTTATCGAGTATCAGGGCACTTCCCCCCAAATAGCGAGAGCCTTCTTCTCAGAAATGGCACAGCATCCAAAAATTTAGACCGAACCACCAAAGGGCCTGGCGCTCCACAGAAATCCCCAGAAAGAACGAAAGAAAAGAAAAAGCCATCACACTCCCGAATTACAAGCACACGACAAAAAAGCCATCACCAAAATAGTGTGGTAATGGCAAAGAAACAGACAAAGACACATTCCATGGCGGTTTTATTCCATTGAGACATATATGAATAGACGTATCGATGGAATAAAACTGCCCAAATAGCCCAGGCTATCTCGATGTAAAAAAAGAGACCACAAAATCCCCACAACTCCATGGTTCACCAATCAGACAAAGGACACAAGAACATACCAAGTGTAATGGAAGGAGACGGTAAACAAAGCCTCTTCGAGGAGAGATGTGGCGAAAAGAAGACACTTCCATGAAATAAGAGAGAAAAGAATTGAACTGACTTTTTACAGGACATACACAAATGATTTGAAAGTGGACAACAGACTTCAACTGAAGACCGACAACCACACATTTTCAAAAAGAAATCACAGCCTGTGAACTCTTTGGCACTTGTCTGAGCAAATTCTCACTGGATTTGACTCGACACGTTATGGCAACAAAAGAAATAAAAGCACAAAAACGTCACTTCCCGGCAGTGGGAGGAGGCGAAGGCAACATTGCGGAGCCTGTGCGTGGCTGAGCACCCTGGACAGTGAGCTCACCCAGTCCCAAAGGGGGTGCGGGGCATGGTTGGGGAGGACAGGGTGTCGAGACCCCGCCTGCAGGTAGCTTCAGGCAATATCTGAGGGTCAGGACCTGTGCAGGTGGAATGGGGTGTGTCAGGATGCGACGAATGCAGGGTCGGGGGCCTAAGGGAACACCTTCAGACAGGAGGTTCCCATTCTGGGCTGCGGTGGGCGGGGTCTGTGTTGAGGTGAGGGGGGCTGAGCATGCAGGATCAGGACGAGGGGCCTGGATGTGGGGACGGGGGAGGCGTGGGGCCGGAGGTTCTAGCTGGGGTACAGGGTGCAGAGCCCCTGATGAGAATCTGGGCATCTTGGGCTGATTGTGTCCCGGGGCAGGCAGGGGACCTTGGGGAGCCCCAGGGAGCTCTGGGGGACCTTGGAGGCAGGCCCATTGCAGGGGGCGTATGGAAGGGACAGGTGTCGGGGAAAGAGTTTGGGGGGCTCAGAGAGGGGCAGAGTGCACGAAGACCTGGGGCAAGGCGCGGGTGACCGCCCATGGCGGGAGGACAGACCGGAGAATGCGGGGCTGGTGCCGGTGGGAAAGAGCTCCTGTTGGTCCGTGTCCTGGCCAGGGGACTCGTACTCCCCATTGTTTCCGCCCAGGCTCATTAGCCAGAGGAGGCCGAAGGCATGCACGGGTCAGCGGGAGCGGAACCGGGAACCCAGGCCCAATGTTCCCAGTTCCAGAGCCCAGTGGGTCACGTGCACTGCTCCGACGCCACAGCCTTCGTGGAAGGCACGTAGAAGCAGAGAGAGTTCACGGGGAAGTTTGCGCCCCTCCCTCTGCACCTGCCCTGCCCCTGCCCTTGACCTGGCTGTCTGTGTGTTTTGTAAATGAACCTATTTGTCTTTGGGGTCCCTCAGCAGATAACTGAAGAGGAGGGCGAAGGGGGGACATGTGCGATTTGGGTGGGGGGGACTATAGTTGACACCGGTGTGCATTTCTGGGCATGTGAGTGATTGGGGGACAGGTTGGGGTTCAGGTGTAAGAAAAACTCCCATACTCTAAAGCAGTGTGAGGGGGGTACAGTTGGGTGTCGTGAGCAGCCTTTCCCTAGAGGGGCCCAATCCAAGAGAGATGCTATACAGGAATTCTCTGGCTATGGGATAGATAGGGGCATCTCACATGGTGGTTCACTGCCTGGGAAAACCCCAATGTAGCCATCCGTGAAATCTGGGCTGGTTGGTGCCAATTCCTGCACCTGAGACCTCTGGGTTCTGAGCTGTGATGTTGCTTCTGAGCTGGGGTGTCTGGGATTTTGGTTCAGGGTCAAGGCCTCTCTAAGTTCTGAGCAGCAGCAGTGACACAGCACTGGGAGGTCTCTGTGGGAGGAAGGTTTTGTGCCAATGGCACACGGGAGCACAGTAGGAGCTGACCTTTACTGGGGGCTGTGGGTTTCTGGCGGTGTGGAGAGAAGGCTTTACAAGCAGTATCCTGGTCATATCTGGATGATTTGGTACAGCTGGTCCCCCGGCGAGAGTGTCTGCTGCACTTGCCAGTGTCCTTTGACCTTGTAGTTGCGGTGCAGGAATCCTTGAGCCAGACCACAAGCCAGAAGACTCTTGGCCGCCCTGATGGCTCTGGGCGGGGGTGATCGCACTGGGTGGGGCAGAGGCAGGAGTGGAGTTGGGGCTTCCTCATAGGACAGGGGGAGTGTGGGACAGCGGTCCTTACTGTGCCCTTTCAGCTAGCACGACAGGGACCAGATCCAACTCTGCCATTCCCTGGCCCTGACTTAGCTGCTCTGTGCCCCAGTTTCCTCATCTGTGAAATGAGAGACTAGTGGTCCCTGCCACAAGCTATGTGATCATATGCCTCATCTAATGCCTATTGAATGGTACCTGGTAGGCAAATGCCAGCTGTCATCATTACTGCTGCCTCTCTTCTTCCCCCAGGCCTCGGGTCCTACCCACAGCAATGCCCTCACCGAACACTGCTAGGTGCCATGGGTGGGCATAGGAACTTTTCCACAGATGAAGTAATCCTCATCCAGACTGCGTGGTTGAAATAGTTATTAACCAAGGGAGGACATGAAACTCGGAAAAGCAGTCACTTGTGCAAGGTCACAGAGTTTATAAGTGGCAATCTCCCAACAACTACCCAGGGTTCTGTGCTGTCCCCCAGGCTTGGGTGAGCCCCCTGCCCTGTCGGCTGAACAGTCACTCACCCGAATAGCTGCCCATGAAGGTGTTGCCAATGGATCTGTAGTTCCAGGCTTCGCCTGAGTGTGCCGCCTTCATGGTCCAGCCCTGGCCCTCATACACGAGCCTGTCTTCTTTGACCAGGAAACTTTTGGGGGCGCGTGAGGGAGGGTGATGAATGAGGGAGGGTCTCCTGAAAGAAGAATTCCTCTCCCTCCTCCACTCACCCCTGCCTTTATTCCTGTCACTCACATACATGTCCCCAAGCCTCCTCCTCCCGTTTTTTCTTACCCACCGCAGTGACAGTGGCCCCTGCTCATCCAAGCACAGCTCTGTGCGCACCTTTCTCATCATCGCAGCAACGTGGGAGTCAGTCCTGCTCCCATTCTGTAGACAGAGAATCAGAGATGTGGAGACATCTGTGCATGGTCACACAGCTAGTCAGGGATAGAGCCAGGATTTTCACTGAGCTCCCCGGGACTCCCACCTTCAGGATCTGAATCTTTGCTCTCTCCTGCCTCCCTGGAGGATCTGTTGAGCTCTTGCTTTGCTAAATCCTCACATGGAGCCAGTACTCTGAGGCAGGTACTGTCATCACCCTGACTTTAAGCTGAGGAAGCAGAGACTTAGAGATGATTTGCCCAAGGGCACAGCCCAGAAACCCCTGCCTCAGAACTCTCCATCAAGAAGCTCTTTGACCATCACCCCAGCCTCCATCCTGCACTGTTACCCACCAGGGTTCACTTCCGTGACAGGGTCAGGGACTTAGTGAAGAGGCCACCACTGGACATAGAGCCTGTAGCCTTGGCAGATCTTTAAGACCCTGTGGATGCCCTCGATTGAGCGAGTGTGACTGTGCACGTCAAAGTTAACTCAAAGATTGATATGTGGAGCAGGAGCACCTGCCACCTTCACCCTCTGACTCCGATCGCCAGTGCTGCACAGCATGTTGGAACTTCCAGTTCTAGGGCCCTTAAGAAGCCAGACTCTCAGAATCCAGATCTGAACACACTAGAAATACCACAGTGACAGTGGCACCATGGACTGAGCCAGTAATGACCCTGTTTATGTCTCCAGCACCTGGCACAGGCGACTGCTGCCCCTTGTGCATTTGTTAAACGGATTCCTCTAATTTAAACCTCCACCACCAGCATGAGGTGGGTGCAGTCAGGAGCCCATTTTACAGGTGAAGTAATTGAAGCCCTGAGTAAATGTGAGGTGACAAGAGACGAAGATTCAGAAGATTTAGGTCAGGCTCTGAGTCCTCAACTCTGAGAAAACAGACCTGAGCCTGCTTTCCTGCAGGTAGTTCAGGCCCAATGCCACAGAGCCAGGCTGTGGTCTTCTTGTCCTCAAGGGTACTCTAAGAGTGGGAGTGTCTGGGAAATACAATCTTTACCTTGGAACCTTTGAATTGTAAAATCTTGACTCAGAAGAGCTGGGGATACTCTGGGAGGCTTCTAGAGTTCTCCGAGTGAGATTCCCAGATTTCCTGGCTGCAACCTGGCCCAACGGAATCACGTCAAGGTGGTACCTGGAAACCTGCATTACCAATAAGGCACCGCCAGCTGGAAGAGCATACTCACTGCTGTCCTTAGCTACTGCCTCTTCAGTAGAGCCACAATCCCCACAAGCCCTGTGCCCCTCGCTCTTCTCTGAGACCTCCAGCCACACTGACCTCTGGCCTATCTGCCTAACCCGCTGGCGTGGCTCCACCCCTTTTCACCTGTGGTCCCCTCAGCTTACTATGCTTCCCCAGCTGACCCTTCCCCCTTCCCACATCTGTGTGCTGTCTCCACACGCCCCAGCCTATGTGTTGACTCTAGAGTAAGGACACTGCGGCTGAGTCCACTGTGTCAGGTGTCGCCGGGCGTCCCCGCCACTGTCTCCCACTGGGGCACCACTTTCCCGCTCCCCCCTGATCGCTTACTTGTAGCCCACGTCACTGAAGCTGAGTGTTTGCTTGTGGGAGTGCGGCACATTCTGGGCCTGCTGCCGGCACAGGACCGGCGTGTCGCAGGTGCTGCCTGCCATGTGCAACATGACCACACGGTGCGGTGGTTGGTTCAGACTTTCTGTGCACTTGGATGCCTGGGCCCTCCACTCTTTCCGGTTCATGATGGGGCCGCAGAAGGGCTCATCTTGCACTGGGGTGAGGATTCAGGTCCCGGCTCTTCCAGAAACCACAGGGTGAAGCGCCCAGGGGCCTGGGTGCCTCCCCACCCCATGCTCAGCTGGGCCAGGTGCCCCTTGTCTTCATCATGGCTTCTTCCTACCCCCAGCTGAGACCTAACCACAGTGCGTCCTGTTTCAGTGCCGTGGAGAAAGAAGCAGAGTCTGGGATCCCACGTCACTACCCAGCGAAGTCCTGCGGGGTGTGAGGTAAGGCTCACTGCACCATGAGGCCTGGCATATAAAGGTAGCCCTTGTGGCCCATGTTACCCCCATTGCAGTCCTCTCAGCGCACCATGTCCCGACGCTGAACACTGGTACCCTGAGCACTCCTGGCCCTACTCGGCCTTGAAGTGGCATAAGAGATGAGCACACATGCACGTACAAACACACATACTCACACACACACAAACACGTACACACGTACCTGAATTGGCATTTGTAATCATGGGTGGAACTTCAAAAGTGTCTGCTTCAGATTGGGCTGATGGTTACTCAGTCTTGATTCCTGGCCTTTCCGCATTTTTAGTCCTTGATGAGATGGTTCATCATTTACAGCATAAACAAACTTTCTAGTTTTCTTTCTCAAAGTGGATATTCAACCCGTATTCTTCAAAGCCACGGGAGTATGTGTGATAGCGGCTGGTCAGCTTCCACCAGCACATCTTGAACATAAAGAACTGTCTTTCTGTGAGTAAAGAGTGTGTATTTCTGATCCACTTTCAGAGGCTTCAGATTTTTCTTTAAAGTCAGGATCAGTCATATTATTTGAGAAAACTGAAATGGATGTCTCCTCAGGCAATTCACTGATCCCGAATACACACTTTTGACACCCCGAAGTGGAGAAGCCATCAGGGAAGTTTCAGCCAGCTCATGCTTTACCGTACGATTGGGAGAGTCAAGACGCTGCCCGTAGGTACTGTTATTTACCACTGTTTCCTCGCTTAGTAGCGTATCCTTTTTTAGTACACCTGATATACATTGCTAAGAATTTTCTAAAGTAATGAATTCGGTACATTCTTTCTCTGTGCCTACTAGATCTTTTTCTGAATTATTTTGGTCACAAGAAGAACTATGCAGTAGGGGTGTGTTTTTCTATTTGGCTTCCATTTAGACCTGAGAGGTTCAGTGGTGACCATCTAGTGGCTGAAGACCATAAAAATGCCTCGGACACTGCTTCACTTTCATTCCCAAAGGGGTTCTGATCTGTGATACTTGAATCTAAAGAATTACTGTCATTTGGTCCCATTTATGATACAAAACAATGTGCTTCTTTCACCCCCACTGTTTTTCGGGGTGCACACTAGTAGTGGAGGGAGAACATTACTCGTGTCATACAATCCTCTGAAATGACACTTTCTCTCTCTGTGTACCGCCTTCCCCAACCCCCTGACTTTATGCTCCTCACTCCTGTGGTCTCAACATGCATGAGCTCTGCCATGTGTGCTTTCTTCCTTATACTCTCCTCATATAAGGCTGCTTGTATTGATTTTGCTATGCACTTAAAACAGGATCTCTAAAATAGTGTGTTACTAGGTGAATAAATGGATTACTAATTAAAGCATGTGTGCTAATAAGTCAGAAATGAAAAACCACCTGGAAAAAAGTTTCAGGAACAGCGAGTTAAAGAGACAGTGTGCAGCAATTGGAATCAGGTGGCAGTTACGCCTCAGCAGGCAGGTAACTTTCCTTCCCCCATCAATTAGGGTAATAGGCAGCAGCTCCCATCAGAATCTGAAATAAATAGAGAACGTAGCAATGAGCTTGAACCGAACTAGCCAGGAGAATTAGAAGGGGTGGGTGAAGGTGGCATGTGGGTCAAGGACACACACAAACTGCACCAAGATACTGCGCTGTGCCTGGGCGCCAGTCCAGCAGATGGAGCGCTTTGTCCATGTTCCCTATGTCCTGTACCAGGGGACACAGTATGGAAACACCCTGCCCTGGGTCCAGCCCAGACTCTCTAAGCACAAACAACCGGACTGGAGGCAGAAAACTGGCGCCCCCACTTTCCTGGACCAACCGGGGCTGCTGGTGCCCACGCCCATCACAGGCTACTGCACCAACCATTACAAGGGGCAGAGGTTTAGGCCATCATGGCCCGGATGAACCCCAGCCTGAGCCTGTGCCTATGCAAGACCAACAGCAAGGAGGTGGGTGAGCAAGTGAGCCCACGGTGGGCAAATCTGTGCAGTGCTCTCTGGAGCCCTGCACTCTGTGCAGTTGCTCCCCTTGGGACAACAGAGGCCCCAGGGCAGCCCTGCCAGCTCGGGGTATCTGTTCTGCAATGATGGGCACCGGGGCTTGTCCCAGACATGAAAAGACTGGGAGGATGAGGGGACCAAGGTGCTTTCAGTTCCCATGGAGGTCAGCCAGCAGTAAACTTCACCACCACACCAAGTCGGGGGAGGAAGATGTCTTGAGTCCCAGGGAAAGGGAGACCCGTAGGCCCCAGGAGAATTCAGCGACCTGCTCAGGAAACCTTGCTTCCAGGTACACTTCCTCTCCCTTGTTCCTGTCTTGGAGACCCAGCCTTGATTTCCTCTTGTCCATCCCTAGGATAATGAGAGCAAAGCCTTCCCCCCTTCCTCCGATGAAGGAGAGGATGCTCTGAAAACGTATGTTTACATGGCCTGCATGTTTTGTCACTTAGTAAAGTAAGGGGCCAGCTGTAAGCACATGGGAAGCAAAAGTCTGGCAACCACTGCTATTGGTAATGAAGTGACAAAGAAGAGTTTCAAATCTGTCAAACGTGTGATCCGATTTTCACTTGAGGCAGACGGCTGGTAGCATTGTGGAAAATGAGTTGGAGAAGCATGAGATGGCAACAAGAAGAATCTCAGTAATCCTTGAGAGATGAGAGGCTAAATGATTGTAGTAACCTTGAGAACAGCTGTAAATGAGGTTCAAGGGGCATTTTACATTTTATATACAAAGCCACAAGCAAGGAAGTATCTAGCTTCCTCCACCCAAGGTCATGAAAGTCTTTTCTTCTTTTTTTGCAGTTTTTGGAACCCAAATACGGTTATTTTTACTGTAAAGATTGTACGACCCGATGGGAGAGTGTATACATGTGGTGCAATTCTGTAACTAACAGGGTGAGCAAATGAGTGGGAGTGGAGGACGGGGCAGCAGAGATGCTGAGTGGAGGAAGAAAATGTTTCCTAATGGAGTGTGACTTAGCGCCATCTCACTCAACTTGGAATCCTCAGTGCCAGGCACATCATAGGTGCTCAGTAAAGGTGTGGCTTAAACTAGACAGTTCATGTGTGCTCCTGAGGCTGCTGAACTGTGGCCTGGTGTTCCCTTGGGTTCAAGTGTGCCGTTGGACAAAATGTAAGTTTGTTTAGATGAACTTGTGTTGTGTATGTACACTGGGAATTTATCACCTTAGTTGGTATATTTGAACAGGTTTGGGCCTCAGGGCGAGGACATTTCCACAGTGTGTCCATGAGGTGGGGCAAAAGAGAAATTTTTCAAATAAATTTATTTCAATTCATTTTGAGTATCGGTTAGATATCTAGATTGTACATAAAATGATTTCCACTGTTCTCTCTCTCTCTGGCCCTCCACTTCACCATCGTATTAATGCTAACTGCGTTTCCTGTGCCTTTAAAAAGACAGATTATTGTAAAGGTTAGTGTGTTGGATTCTTTTAGGCTAAGCAGCCTTAATTTGAATAGTTGTGAATGTATTGAGATTGAGCAAGACTTCCCACTCTGCATTTCCCCGTCCAGGGCCAAGCAGCTTTTCCCTCTCTTCACTGGGTATATGCACTTTCTTGAGTGTGTAACATTTTACACCTGGTCTGTTTCATTAACTTCTACAAGCACCGGAGTTTGAGTCAACTGTGCTGTCGTATTTTTAGATACTGCATTTCCAGCTAAAGGAAGGTAGAGGGAAAGGAATGCTAAGAATGAATGAAAACATGACTTTCACACTAGCCACTTACTGGACACTGAAAGCAAATGGATTTTTAAACTAAACTAGTATTACTCTCTTGTGCGAGATAAAAAAAAAAATGTATCTAATTCCATTACTTCAAGACACTGGAGTACAAAAAAGAAGACATAGAATTCATCCTTAAGAAATTTATTCTGATAGGAGTGATGCAGCCAGAATGCGATTTGGTGAAAAGTGCAATGAATGGCACCCACGGTATGGAAATGGTTTAGAAATAACACAGAAGGGGGATCATTAATCCTGTCAAGTTGAGGAGAGGACAGGAGGTGGAGGGGCTCAGGGCATCTCATTATCCAAGTGGGACTTGAAAGGCTAAATCAGAGGAGCTCAGCAGTAAGGCAGTGTGGATGTGTGTACAGGGCAATGCTCACAGCCTAGCATTCACGTGGATGGGTGGGTAACTGTGGGTAATCTGAAGAACAAAGTGGGAAATCCTGGGAAACAATTGAAGCCAGGGCTAAAAGAACAGGGTAAAGGAAAGGCCAAGGTTTTGGCCTGCACCGGAGTGAAATGACAGCTGCTTCCCATTGAAGACTTCATGTGCCTTGCTGGGTAGTCATCAGAATTACAGAGAAGGTCAGGAGTAGGATCACAATCTTACATGTAAGGCAAATGAAATTCAAAGAGTAAGAAAAAGTAACGATAGTACCATAAGAGCGTACATCAGGGTAGAGGTTGGGCAAAAGCAAGTGACAGTGAGGGAATGGGCTACTTAGGTAATGCGAGGCCAATGTACATGTCAATGTGAATTAAAAAAGACAAGTTTCTCTTTCGGTTTACTTCAAACAACTCTGTTGCAAGTGCCAGAAGAGTTTCCACCCTTGCCGAGTGAAAGCCACAGAGCGTCAGGTAAGCCTGTGGAACACTTCCATTGTCTCTTTAAGGCCTCCATTCTCAACGTGAAGCTTCTGTGGCATAACATTAGGGTTTGATAGAGTTGAATATCTATGTAGGAGGTTTCGATTTTCTGTGCTTTTATTTTTATAATATTTGAGGAAAAACAAATTCTGGGTTTTTTTGGAGGGGGGATGGGAGAAAAATTGATTGAAGTTACCTTATGGGGTGGATTTATGTAGGGGTGTGTGTTTTTTTTCAAACACTCTGTATAGTTTGGATGTTACAATTTAATAGGTAAACTTTATTAAGCTTTTACTATATGCCACACTTTGAGCTAGGGGCTTTATGTGCACTATCTTATATAATCTAAGTTTTCAGGTTGGTGTTATCCTCATGTTACAGAGCATAAACTTTCAGTAAGACAACAATTTGTTCAAGGTTCAACATTTCCTGTCAGTTGTGATCGGATCCCACTGCGTCTCCAGTGCCCCGGAAATTGCATAATTAGGTGTACCTGGTCATTCTGGATTGAGTGCTAGCTTATTTCCAAAATACCTGGCAGGAAAGTTCTCTCAGCTTTTCAGAAAAGTGTGACATAGTTGATTTTCATAAATAAGAGTTTCTTTTTTTAAAACAACAAATCCTTTGTTTAGTTACAAATATGTTTTCTACTAAGCATTTCTAGATCAAAAATAGTCTATTAATTTGCAAATGATTTATCTTTACATTTTCTACTCTGATGTTCCCAGTCTGTTTCATAGAATTATTTAATTGGATTTAAATGTTTTCTACTCCCTTTTCTTTCTTATGTTCGCTTGAATTGATTTGAAAAAGAATTAGTTTTCCTCCCCTATTATCTTGGTAGTTACTCATTTTTTACTGTTCTTGTGGTAGTTGCCCTGGAGATTACAACATAATTCGCTGATTTATCACATTCAAAATAAATTGTTAATCTTACCTCATTGACAGTGACCATAGGACGCTACTTATCACTTTATCCTGACTTACATAGTACCGCTGTTGGACATTTCAATTTTAAACTTCACAGGACATATATTCATCTAGCTTGAGCTGCATTTATCCTCTCTGCTGCTCTCAGGTCCTTTTTGTAGCAGGGACCCCCTTTGACCTGAAGAACACATTTTAATATTTCCTGTAGTGCAGGTCTGAGGATGGCATATTTCATTTTGTCAGGATAACTTAAAAAAACAAACAAACAGGTTTCTGCTGGGTATATAAGTTTCAGGTTGGTAGTTTTTTTTTTTCTGCTCTCTAGGGTTCTGCCCTTGCTGCAAAGGTGGCCGTTAGTCTTAGTAGCTCTTCTGAAGCAATCTCTCCCCCACTCTTTCTCCCCTTTTAAATCTGTTTGTTTCTGAGGTATTCCTCTCTGCTTTCCTTTTGAGCAGCCTCACAACTAAACCTAGAATAGTATCTTCTACAGAAGATTTGCTTTTGGCAGGTGATGGGAATCCTAACCATTTCAGGTCTCTGTTTTCCAGTTGAGTTGATGTTTGAATCTGGGCTTTGGCATCTGTGATGCCTGGTCAGTTTTTGGTTCATCCTTATCTGTAGGGTATAGCTTTTCTGGGTCCCAATTTAAAAATTGACTGGTCTTCCAAGTTTTCCTATTTTCATATTTAAAATGGTTGCAAAGCCTGATCGACTTGTTAGTCATTTGAAGTTTCCTACTGTCTTTCTCCCAGATTTGGCAGGTACCTTTAGAGAAAATACCCCAAAATGTCAGGCTCACCTGTATTTTTTTCTCTCTAATTATTTGACAATTCTCTAGTGACTTTACATAGTTCTTTTAAGAAATTTTTTTTAGCTCAGTTTTTTCAACTAAGTAGGCTTGTTCAAAAGTACCTAATTCATCATTGCCAGAAACAAACCTACCTTTAGAGTAAGCCCCGATTTTATTTCTGAGCCTTTCTCCCTTTTAAGGGTATTATGAGAATCGCATTAATCTGTGTAAAGTGCTGGATAGAGCAATTCATATAGGAAGCACCTTGTGAGTATTGGGTATTAGAATTTTCTTATGAGGACACATGCTTAAGAGTAGGTGGGTGGAAGATAGACATTTAGTATAACATGTACTAAATCACATTTTCATTCTGGAATATGAAAATGCCTAATTTCATAATGTGGAAGGTAAAGTTGGACTATCTCTGTTCGACTACAGACACAGCAAATTGAGCAGTCATTATCAACCTCAGTGACTAACAGGATTGGGAGGGTGGGCAGTGTAGGAAGCCGCCCTGGAAAAGAAACCGGATAAGGTTCTGGGCTGGCGAGGGAGCTGCCATTGCACTCTGGTATCTGTTTATAGATAAAAGCTCTCTGTGTCCTCAGTTCCCAGGAAGTTTCCCTGTGAACATAGCCCTTGGATGCAATTGAAGACTTATGACGCCAAGTAATAGATTCTATGCACATAACTAAAAGTTTAATAAATATACTGTTCCCAGGAGACTGTTCCCAAGAGATTGTTCTCAGGAGATGATTCGTTTTTTTGAAAACTTTGCTGTATCTTGGAAATGATAAATGTATAAAAAGCCTCAGTAAATAAAGACGAGGTCAGTTCCTTAGAACTGAACCTCTCGACCCCATACTTTCTGTCTCTCTTTTCTTCTTCGCTGCTAGCTGTTGTCTCCTTCAGGACCTGAGTGTTGCCGGCAGGCTCTGGCAAGTGGTGCCCGAACAGGGACCTGAAAAAAGGAGAAGCTGCGGCTGCTGCCCGAAATCATGGGATCCCGGATAAAGCAAGTAAGTGCGGGGCAGGGAATGTTATAGTCGAGAGTAAGAAATAATGGGGCAAGGAAATATTAAACAATTATTCATTCAAATACTTAAAACCATGCTTAGAGCCCACGGGGTTAAGACTGGGTCTAAGTTAGAAAAATGTCTTTCTTTTATTGAAGAAATTTGTGCTTGGTTCCCAGAAGAGGGTACCATAAGCTTAGAAACTTGGGAGAAAGTGGGAACTAAAATAAAGGATTTTTATTCTGCTCATGGGCCTGAGAAGGTCCCAGTTGAGGCATTCTCTTTATGGTCTTTAGTAAGAGATTATTTAGATCTTCAACATGGTCCCTTACCCCCTAAAACGGTGGGAATTATTTTAGGAAGGAGTAGCACTACAGAAAGTGGAAAATGTACTAACTGATCAACAGGTTTCCTATTGTGACTATACCAAGGAATGGGGGTTATATATATTACCTACTAAACATACTCCTACAGCAGTACTGTTTCAATCTAATCCCCTGCTATGGATTCATTTACCTGTTTCTCCTGCTCAAGCATTGACACCTTATTATGACTTGGTAGTTACTTTAATAGCAGCAGGAAGAACAGATTCTAACCAATTATTAGGATGAGAACCCCATTACATCTGTGTCCCGTATTCTAAACAACAACAAGATTGGTTGTTCCAATTCAGTGACACTTGGGGAATCTCCCTAGCAAACTATGCTGGAAGAATACTAAATCATTATCCTCAAAATAAACTATTACAATTTGCTAGCTTGCATCAGTTCATATTTCCTAAGAAGGTCAGTTTGGAACCCTTACACCAAGCTCAATTAATTTTTACTGATTGTTCCTCAAATGGAAGAGCAGCATTTCAAATAAATGGAAAAATGCTGTCCTGGGACACTGGATGTAAATCAGCACAAGAGGTAGAGCTGTGTGCTATTCAGCGAGCAATCATTGAAAGATCAGCCATTTAATCTTTATTCTGATAGTAACTATGCAGTGCGAGCCATGACAGTAATTGAAACTGTTCCATTCATTGGAACCATTAATTCCACAATTCAGCATTTATTTAAAGAAATTCAGAGATTAATTCAGGAATGAACTCAGAAATGTTATTTTGGTCACTTATGTGCCCATTCTGGCTTGCCTAGACCTCTATGTCAAGGAAATAATCAGGTGGATCAGGCCACTTAGTTATGGCTCACACAGGAGCAGTTAGCACAACAATCACACTCATTACATCACCAAAATGGAAACAGTTTGAGGCGTCAGTTTAAAATTACAAGAGAAGTTGCATGGCAAATTGTAAAGAATTGTCCTACCTGTCCTCAGTTTTTCTCTGTTCCATGTTATGGCGTCAACCCTCGTGGTTTACATCCAAATCACATTTGGCAGATGGATGTTACCCATATCAATTCTTTTGGTAAAGTGAAATATGTGCATGTCACTATAGATACCTATTCAGGATTTTTACATGATTCTTAAGTCGGGAGAAGCTTCTAAACATGTCATTAACCATTGCCTAAACTGTTTTGCTGTTATGGGGCAACCCAGAAAAATCAAGACTGATAATGGACCTGGTTATACTGGAAAAAATTTTCAGGCATTCTGTGTTCAATTGGGAATTGTGCATAAAACAGGTATACTATACAATCCACAAGGACAGGGTATAGTTGAACGTGCCCATCAAACACTAAAACATCAATTGGAAAAAATAAAAAAAGGGGGGGAATTATACCCTCTAACAGCACAGAATTATTTAAACCATGCACTTTTCATTTTAAATTTTTTAAATTTGGATGATCAAGGTAGATCTACAGCTCAGAGATTTTGAGATCCTGCAGATGAGTGGACGAGAGCTATGGTCCACTGAAAAGACCCCCTTGATAATTCCTGGCATGGACCAGATCCCGTCCTAATTTGGGGATGAGGACATGTTTGTGTCTTTCCACAGGATGCCGAAATGCCATGGTGGCTCCCAGAGAGGTTGGTACGCTGGGCAATGAGCAAAATTGGACCGAAGGATGCAAAGATTAACAGTGGAAGAGAAGAATGAAGAGCCAGGATACTATGCGACCCTTCATGAACAAGCCTGGGTGATGATTTTGAACTCGGGAGTGGCTATGACACCACAAACTTTATTTCTAGCTATGTTATCTTTGCTCAGCATGGCCTTTGCCTTGGGAATTAACAATAGGTACTGAAAATATTACCAAACAGGAAAAAGGATGGAATGTTGAATGTAAAAATTGCTATGTCTCAAATTGTGTCATAGGAATGCAGCCCAAAGAACAATTATTGATAGTTAAACAACCTGCATTTGTTATGCTACCTGTAAATATTAACGGACCTTGGTATGAAGATAGAGGATTACAGATTTGGGAGAATCTGCAGTCTGCATTAGGGTTTAGAAGGAAAAGAATGATTGGACTGATTATAGCAGGAATACCTGCTTTAGTAGGTATAATAGGAGCTGCAGTAGCATCTGGAATTGCTTTGACAAAAGAAATCCAGACTGCTCATCAGGTTAATCAGTTGACTAAAAATGTTAGTCTAACATTAGGAATCCAGGAAAGTGTTGATGAAAAAGTTAGAAAATAGATTGAATGCTCTCTATGATATAGTGATTTTATTAGGAGATGAGGTATAAAGTTTGCAGGTACGTACTTCCCTGCAATGTCATGGAGAATTTAAATGAATATGTGTAACTAAGAAAAGATATAACTATACTGAATATCCATGGAATAATATTAAGAAGCACCTAGAAGGAATTTGGAATGCAAATAATATTAGTTTAGATTTACTGACTTTGCATAAAGATATTATGGCCATACGAGATGCACCACCTTTAGATGAAGACCTAGGAAAAAATATACAAGATATGATCAATAAGATTGTCAAGACAATTGGTGGTGGCAATCCTTTACTCCACAGAAAAATCTTATACAATACAAAGCAGGGCAAAGATAGTGAATTGGGGTTGTGGGGAGTGTTGCTAGCTTTTTGCTTTATAGCATTGATGTGCCTACCACATCTTGTGCATCTCTTTATGAGAACTATAAAACTGCTCAGGGCTGATATACACAAAGGGAAATTAGAACTTCAATATATAAAGAAAGGGGTGACTGTGGGGAGCTGCCCTGGAGAAGAAACCGGATAAGGTTCTGGGCTGGCGAGGGAGCTGCCATTGCACTCTGGTATCTGTTTACAGATAAAAGCTCTCTGTGCCCTCAGTTCCCGGGAAGTTTCCCTGTGAACATAGCCCTTGGATGCAGTTGAAGCCTTATGACACCAAGTAATAGATTCTATGCACATAACTAAAAGTTTAATAAATATACTGTTCCCAGGAGACTGTTCCCAAGAGATTGTTCTCAGGAGATGATTTGTTTGTTTGAAAACTTTGCTGTATCTTGGAAATGATAAATGTATAAAAAGCCTCAGTAAAATAAAGACAGGGTCAGTTTCTTAGAACTGAACCTCTCGACCCCATACTTTCTGTCTCTCTTTTCTTCTTCGCTGCTAGCTGTTGTCTCCTTCAGGACCTGAGTGTTGCCGGCAGGCTCCGGCAGGCAGGTGGGAAATTTCACCAGGCTCCATGCAGAGTGGTCTTGATCAGAAGATAGAATGGAGTAATGGTTAAAAAGAACCAATGTTCTTGTAACGAGAAGGCACGTCCAGAACAGAAAACCCAGCTTCCTCTAGAACAGCCATCCTCCTCAGTGATGTGACCAGAGTTATCTCAAGATTTTGCCGGAGTATGCTGGAGGTCAAAATGCTGCTGGTTAAGGGCCACTGGTGAGTGGTGGTGTTTTTGGGTGTTGGTGTAGGTGGCTGAATCACTTAATGCTCACATACTGCTCCTCAGCCTCCTCCACGCCTAGCATGTGAAGACCTGTGTGGTGAGGGCACTTGACAGAACTTCTGTGTCCTCTTGGCTCAGCGATGCTCTTCTAATCATCTCTGATCCTTCATCTTGAGAGATGCAAATCATCTAATGGGATGCGAGTGGTTTTGTGCAACTTGGCCTTGGCCTTCTCATAGAATACAAAGCAGGGCAAAGATAGCGAATTGGGGTTGTGGGGAAAAAACCCTTGCTTTATGAGTTATATTTGAAACCCTAATTTGATCACATAGTGTCCACACTGTTTTTTGTTTTCTAAAGACCTGTTCAAAGTCCCATTGTTCCTGTCCTCTAAAGAAAAGACACATGGATCTAAGGAGGCCTCACCGGCCGGAGCTGTGTGACCGCTGCAAGGACAAGATATTCTCCTGTGGCAACATTTACAATTTAAATGCATCATGTGACAGGCAGTGTGGCTTGAGCAGCTCACCCAGACGCCTCTGGTCACTTACTCTGCTGGTCCCTCTTTTCACCTCAGCTCTGACCTGGTTGGGAAAATGCATTAGGCTTTTGTACTTTTATTACATTGTTTAACAATTGTATGGTGTGAATAGAATCAAATAAATAAATGCATGTCAAATAGACCACGAAGGCACATAAATTGGTGGCTCCAGGGTAAAAATGTCAACGTAGCCTTGGGAAATGGTGGGGCCATCACTTTCATGAAGGCAACAATGAAGAGGAACAATATTTACTTGATGTATGTTTCCATGCTGGATGGCCTAAACACTGGGGATGTAGAGACGATCAAGGGGCAGGGCCCTTGCCTCTGAGTATACACCATAGTGAGACTTAGTAAGGGCCAGGAGTCATCACAAATCATCACAGTAGTCATGAGAAGCAGGAAATTTTGTACCTTTCCTGGTAGTCGAGGAGAGTGGGCCCAAATCTGTCAACCTGTCATTATCTAGCTAGCTTTCCATTTAACTGTAAAAGGAACATCACTGCTCCCCTTGGACCTGATGTCCCCACTTTGCCCCACCCTTTATACCTATTCAGGGGCTGCGCTCCTGCACAACTTACTCTCCCCACTGTACTGTTGTCTTCTCCCTACTGCGTTATCCCCATGGATACAAAGACCCACTCAGCACCAACCCTTTCCCTAAGTCCCCCTCTCCCAGTCACCTATTTCTATGTGACCCTTCCACGTTATGCGAAAAACATGAAGACTGATTGATTTACTCAATGAATTATAAAGCAAAGTCAGCTGAGGAAAAGAGGGAGGGATAAACAGTCATAACAGGTATGGAGAATCTGAATTTATCAGGGAGATATATTTGAGCTGGCACTGAAAGCTTGTATTGGGATTCGGCCCTGTTGGAGATACACTTGTTGGCAGTTGCGTCCCTGTCATGTCACACTCAAGCAGGTGCAAAAGCAGTGAATCTCAGGTTTAATGATCTGAGAAAGAGGAAATTTGTGAATATCATCAAGGAAGTGATGAAAGTTCCTGGAATCTGTTTTTGGGTTCAAATGATTTTATTCTCTCTTTTTAAATCAGATTTATTTGGGGTGACATTGGCTCATAACACATATAAATCTCAGGTGTACAACTTTATAATGTAACATCTGTATACTCTTGTGTAGTCACCCTCCAAAGTCTCCTCCTGTCACCATACTTTGACCTTCTTTCTCTCTTTGCCCTCCCCCACCCCTGTGGTAACTACCACTTTATTGTCTCTATGAGTTTCTTTTTGTTTTGTTTGTTCATTCGATCAAACAAGATTCATCCATGTTGTTGCAAATAGCTATCCATGATGTATCTATGCTGGTGCACATGGCAGTATTTTATGTTTTTTGTGTTAACGTGTGAGCTGAGTAGTAGTCTGTTGTACTTATCCCATCGTCTGGCGAAGGACACTGAAGTCGTTTCTGTGACTTGGCTATTGTAAATGTGCTGCAGTGGACATACAGTGGTATATATTTATAAATGTTTTCCAGATGTTGGGGTAAATACCCAAAAGAGGGATTGCTGGGTCACTTGGTAGTTCTTTTAATTTTTTTTTTTAAATTAAAACTATTGGGGTAGTATTGGTTAACAAATCCATATGGGTTCAAGTGTCCAATTCAATAATACATCATCTATGTGTTGCATTGTGTGTTCACCCAAAGTTAATTTCCTTCTGCCAGCATATATTTGACCTCCTTCACCCCTACCTACCTACTTCTCCCCTCTTCCCTCAGGTAACCACTAATCTGCTGTTTCCATGACTCTGTCATGTTTGTTGCTTTGAGTTTTATGTCCTGCATATAAGTGAAATAATATGGTTCTCAACATTGGTTATTTCTATGGCCTGGCCACTGTGAGCAATGCTGTTGTCAAAATCGGGGTGCACACATCTTTTTTGATAACTGTTTTCAAGGTTTTTCTTGGATGAAAATAAAACAGTCGAGTAATTGCTGAGTCATATGGTAAAAGTATTAGTTTTTTAAGTAAGCTCCATACTGTTTTCTTAAGAGCACTTGTTATTACTAGTCCTGTTGATGAGAGCCATTCTAACAGGTGTGAGATGGCTTGCATTGTGGTTTTGATCTCCATTTCCCTAACAGCTAGTGAAGCTGAGCATCTTTTCATATGCCTGTTGGCCATTGCATGTCTTCTTGTGAGAAGTGTCTATTCAGGTCCTCTGCCAATTTTTTAATTGGATTGTTTGCTATTTTATTGTTGAATTGTATGTTGTACAAGTTCTTTGTATATTTTGGATATGAGGCCCTTATTGAAGGTGTTGTGTGCAAATCTCTTCTTCCATTTGGATGGTTGCCTCTTGTCTTGTCGGGGGTTTCCTTTGGGGTGCAGAAGCTTTTCATTTTGATGTAGCCCCTTTATCTATCTATCTGTCTGTCTGTCTACCTACCTACCTACCTACCTACCTATCTATCTATCTATTTTTGCTTTTCTCTTGACTTTGAGATCAAATTCCTGAAATATTTAAGCCCACGGTCCATGAGCTTACTTGCTATGTTTTCTTCTATGCAGTATATAGTTTTAGTTCTATATTCAGGTCTTTGATCTATTTTTATTTAATTTTGGTATATGGTGACAGCAATCTAGTTTCATTCTTTTTCATGTGGCTTCCCAGTTTTCCCAGCACCATTTATTAAAGGGACTTTTATTCACTGTATGTTTTTGGCTCCTTTGTCAAAAATTATTTGCCCATATATGTGGGGGTTTGTATCTGGACTCTCAATTCTGTTTCATTGGTCTGTGTGTCTATTTTTCTGCCAATATCATGATGTTTTGATTGTTACTTTGTAGTATAATTTGAAGTCAGGCACAGTGATGCCTCCATCTTTGTTTTTTTTTCCCCTCAGGATTGCTTTGGCCATTTGGGTGTGCATTTGCGTGTGCATGTGCCTGTGATGATATTTTTGTTCATTTTCTTTAAAAAAATGCCATTGGGATTTTTATGAAGATTGCATAAAATCTGTATACTGCTTTGGGTAATATGACCATTTTAACTGTTGATTCTTCCAATCTATTTGAGTTTTCTTCAAGCTATTTAAAAATGCCTTATAGTTTTCAGTGTATAGGTCCTTCACATACTTTGGTAGGTTTATTTCTAGATATTTTCTTCGTTGTGTTGCAATTACAAAATAAATTGCTTTTTTTTTTTCATTTTCTGAAAATTCATTTTTAGTGTACAGGAATGCTATGGGTTTTTGTATATTGATTTTGTATCCTAAAACTTTATGGTATTTGCCTGTTGTTTCTTACAGTTTTTTATGGAGTCTTTGGAGTTTTCTCTATAGAGAATCATGTGATTTGCAAAAAATGATCATTTGACTTCTTCATTCCCAAATTGGATGTTTTTTATTTCTTTTTCCCAATCTCACTAGCTAAGACTTCCAACACTATATTGAATAAAGGTGATGATACTGGACAGTCTTGTCGTGTTTCAGATCTTAGAGGGAAGTTGTTGCGTTTGTCACCATAAAATATCATGTTTGCTGAGGGTTTGTCATACATGCTCTTTATTATGTGGAAGTACTTCTATGCCCATGTTATTTATTAAGTGTCTTAATCATAAATAGATGCGTTATCTTGTCAAATGCTTTTTTGCATCTATTGATACGATCATATGATTTTTATACTGTATTGTATGTGGCGTGTCACTTTAACTGATTCGCCTATATTAAATAATCATTCTTATGCCCCTAGAATGAAGCCTACTTGATCATAATGTATAATGTTTTAGATTTATTGTTGTACTCAATTTCCTAATATTTGTTAGGATTTTTCCATCGGTGTCATGAGATACATTCGACTATAGTTTTCTTTTCTTTTCGTTATCTTTACCAGGTTTTGGTATCAGATAATGTTGTCCTCATAAAATGTGTTAGGAAGTATTGCCTCTTTAATTTTTTGGAAAAGTTGGAGAACAGGAATGAAATCTTCTTTGAATGTTTGGCAGAATTCACTAGTGAAGCCCTCTGGTTCTGGAGTTTTACTGTTTGAGAGGGTTTTGATGGTTGTTTCTATTGACATACCATTGGGCTATTTAGATTTTCCAGTTTCATGATTCAGTCTTAGAAGGTTATATATGCCTAAGAACTTGGCCATTTTTTTCTAAGTTATTTATTTCATGACATCTAATCTTTCATAGTATTCCTATATGATCCTTTCTATCTTGGTGTTGTATATCAGACCTTTCATTTCTGATTTTATTTGCGTCCTTTTTTTATTTCTTTTTTTTTTTGAACTTTAAGCCTCCTGGATTTCTGCTTCTGGGATACAAATGCCCTGTAATCCCTGGGGAGAGCAGTATGTCTCCTTTGTGGCCAGGTCGCCTGAGTTCAGTGCTCCAACCTGTGGGAGAATGTGAAGGATGATGGGGAGCCATGCCATGGAAAGCCCAGGAAATCCTGGTGCTGCCAGGACAGTCAGATGCAGTGCTGCATGTCTTTCTTCCCGATTGGCCCAAGTACGCATGGCTCACATGGATAGGAAGGCCAGCAACGCGCTCGTGCGCGCGCATGTGTGTGTCCATCAGTCTGTTTGTCCATCACCCTTCCAATGATGCTGGCCTCCAGAATTTGTTTGCCTAGTTTCTGTGCATCCAGGCCTGTTGCCAGGCCCCCTGCAGTGTGTGTGCCTCTGAAGAGCTGCTGCAGATTCCCCTGTGACTCACTGCTAGCTCTGGCTGGGAGGGAGGCAGCCAGATTCTGACTCATCTTTTGCCTGGCAATGACAGAGGCTGACACATAGCTGTTACCTCTCAGCATTCAGTCTTTGCACCGTTCACTGCCCTCTGCTGTGTGGTACACCCTATCACTCAGTCAGGACTGTGCAGGGCTCCGATGAGATTACAGATGGCAGGGCTTTTGGGCTGTGTTCTGCAGTGCTTGTCCCCGTTCCCCTCTCCTTTCCCCTCTTCCTTCCTCTGCCTTCAGATGGTTTGAGCGCTCATCTCAGATGTGCTTGTGTGCAGGCTGGGTGTTATTGGCTGGATTGAAGATCTTCCCTTTGTCCTAACTTCAAGGGGAGTGATGGGGAGGTCCATCACGCTGCCTTGCTTCTCGCAACACTCTTAGTTTTTTGAGGAACTTCCACACTATTATCCATAGTGGTTGCAACAATTTGCGTTCCCGCCCGCAGTGTCTGAGGATCCCTTTCCTCCACATCCTTGTCAGCATTTGTTACCTCTTGTCTTATTGGTGATAGCCATTTGAACAGGCGTGAAATGGTATCTCATTATGGTTTTGGTTGCATTTCCCTTATAACTGGTGAAGTTGAGCATGTTTTAAAAATTTTAGTTTTCAATCACAGTTGACTTACAATATCATATTAGTTTTAGGTGTACAGCATAGTGATTAGACACCTACATAACTTATGAAATAACCACCCTGGTAAATCTGTTACCCATCTGACACTATACATAGTTACTGCAATATTATCAACTGTATTTCCTATGCTGTACTTGACAACCCCGTGACTTTTTATAATTGGCAATTTATACATCTTAATCCCTTCCTCCTTTTCACCCACTTCCCAAAGTCCTTCCCATCTGCCAACCGTGGATGCATAGATGAGTTTCTTTTTTATATCTAGGTGTTTGTGTTTGTTTTGTTTGCTTATTTTTTTTTTTAGATTTCACATATGGTCTTTGTTGTTCTCTACCTAGTTATTTCACTCAGCATAATACCTTCTAGGTCTACCATGTTGTCACAAATGGAAAATATTCTTCTTTTCTATGGCAGAGTAATATTCTATTGTATATACTTATCACATCTTCTTCATCCAATTATCTCTTGGTAGGCACTTAGGTTGCTTCTGTATTTCACCTATTGTAAACAATGCTGCAGTGAAAATAGGGGTGCATTGTCTTTTCAAATTAGTATTTTGAAAATATTTGGGCAAATACCCAGAAGTAAAATAGCTAGAACATATGCTATTTTATAGATTCTTTTTACCCCATTGTAGAGTCTTGCCTCCTTGGTCATATTAAGTAAGTATATAGGCATGGGTTTATTTCTTGGCTCTCTATTCTGTTCCATTGAGCTATGTGTCTGTTTTTATGCCAGTACCATGCAATTTTTTATTTAAGGACAATGTTTATTGCAACCAGAGGCTTTTCTCATCAGTACATGGTTGGTTCAGCCTACAATACCTTACAAAAAATCAGCATGTTGGTGTCCTTTTTCTGTGAACACCTCTGATTCGTATAAGGCTATTTTGAAGGGCCAATTTTGGATTAATCTGAATTTGAATCATGGAACAAAAAACATAGTTATCAAAGGGAAATAATTTGTTCACTAAATTGCTACAAAATAATCTTGAAGTTTTTCTAATAAGTTGAAGTCAGGCTTCAGATCAACACATTTCCAAAGCAGGAAGGAGTTGAGGCCTCACAAATGGGCCTTGGAACTCTGGATGAGAAGGGTCCATGTTGAATTGAGGCTCTGGAAAATCCTCCTTCCACACTTTGGGGAAGAGGATGTGCCTAGATAGACCTGTATTCCTAAATGTTCTGGGGCAACACAGTGTTTTTTAATAAAAACAAATATATATAAATGCATATATATATAAATTCATATAAATGCATAAGCTCGGGTTATAACTCACTCATTTTGCGTGTATTGGGAGCATAATGTGCAGGCTTCCCAGAAACTTGTCACTTGTGGCAAATGCACAGAATTCCCCAGAGCTCAGGTCTCTGTAGTAATATCAGTCATCTATGGCTGCATGGTTCAGAAAGTTTGAGAATCACTCACTGTCACCAGCAGTTCAATGCGGTACGCACTGTGTCTCAAGACTCTTTATCCTCGTGCAGAATTCACAGCCACCCAAAGACTGCATGAGCATGGATCTTTCGGCACGCCCTTCCTTCATTTCTCACAGCCCTCCATCTTTCTTGGGGAAGAGGCCCAAATGGTATTTTTCAGCTGTTGGAAAGCAGTCAGTTCTAAAATACGTCAGAGAATGGTGTTTCTAAATTCTGACTCTCTCACTTTTAAGCTGGGTGTTCACGTCTCTGTAACTAGTTTTCTTTTTTTGAATGAGTATAAAGAGACAACCTCGATCAACCTGCTGAGGCAGAACGTTGATGGAGCCCAAGATGTTGGCTCCAGTCCAGATATCTAATTTCCCATTTACAAAGCAGGAAGAAGTATAGGCCTCAAGAAGGGGAACTTGGACCCCTGGATGAGAAGGGTCCAAGTTGAATTGTTGTTCTGGAAACAACTTCGTTGAAATTCCCGCGAGGAGGATGTGCCTAGAAAAGCCTGTCTTCCCAGATGTTCTGGGAAAACACACTGTATTTTGAATAAAATTATATATATATATATATATATATATATATATATATATATATATGCACATTTATACATAGATAGATGCGTATGTTTTCATTTTTATGCATATGTATGTGTGTGTACACACACACACACACACACACATATATATTTTTTTTTATAGAAAGTCTCGGGTAACACATTTCATTGCCCTGTGTTCTTAAAAAAAAGTGCATCCTTCTTAGAAATTTCTTTCTTGCGGCAAATGCCCAGGCTTCTGAGCAACTTGAGGCTCAGTGGGGAGTGTTTAGTCATCTGTGGCTACTTGCGTACAGAATTTGAGAAGCACTCAGTGTCGCATTGAGCTCCTGGGGGTACTCATTCTGTATCATTATTTTCCGTGTCCTCATTCTGAAGTCACTGCCACCCATAAACCCCATACTCAGGGATGGTTGGCCCACCTTCCTTTGTGTCATCCGCCCATCTTCTATTTTGAGGAATACGCCCAAATGGCATGCTTCCGCTGTTGGAAAGGGTTCAGTTTAGGCAGACGTCAGAATCCTGTGGTTCTGAATTCCGACTCTGTCACTTGTTCGCTGGTTGATCCCCTCTCTTTGTGTTAGTTTGCTTTTTTTGAATGAGTGTAAAAGGACCACCATGACCAGCTGAGGCAGAAAGGTGAGGGAGCCAAAGATGTTGGCACCAATGCAGACGTCAGATTTCAAACTGAAAAAGCAGGTTGCAGAAGATGCCTTACAAACGGGTCTGCTGACCTCTTTATGAGAAGGGTCCATGTTGAGTTGTGTCTCTGGAAACACCTAGTCCATACTCCTGGGAAGAGGATGTGCCTGGAAAGGCCTATCATCCCTCCAATTTCTGGAAGCAACACAGTGGTTTTTTTTTTTGAGAGGCCACCTTGTATTTATATGCATCTACATTCATACATTTGGATATTATATATATATGACATAGTTCTGGGATAACATGCTCTATTCCTGTGATTGAGAGCTAATAACCATTCTGACAGGTGTTAGATGATATCTCCTTGTGATTGAATTTGCATATGTCACCTTGGCCACCCGGATCGACTTTTCCTAGGTCTGTTGGCCCCGTGTATGTCCTGTTTGCAGAAATGTCTGTTCAGGTCCTCTGGCCTCTTTTCAACATGTTTCTTTGGCTGCTGTTAAATGATATGTGTTCTTTTTGTAGTGTGATTCCTAAGTGCTTCAGAGTGGTGTGATTTCTGACATTCCTCACTCTGTTGGCAGCTTGGAGTACATTCTGCCAATTCTTTGTTTGCCGTGTAGCGCTTTTCAGATTGACGCAGCCCCGGTTTTGTTCTTTTATTTCTTCTGTTGCCATAACATGTTGAGTTGGATCCAGTAAGACTTTGCTCAGATGAATGCCAAAGATTCACAGCCTGTGTTTTCCTTTAGGAGTTGTGTGGTTGCGGTCTTCAGTTGAACTCTGTCGTCCATTTTCAACTCTTTTGTGTATGTCCTGTAAAAAGTCGGTTCCATTCTGTTCTCTCTTTTTTCATGAGAGTGACTTCTTTTCGCTGCCTCTCTCCTAGACGAGGCTGTCTTTACCGTCTTCTTCCATTACACGTGGTATGTTCTTGTGTCCTTTGTTTCATTGGTGAACCATGGAGTTGTGCAGTTTTTTTGTGTCTCGATGGAATAAAACCGCCCAGGAATGTGTCTTTATCTATTTCTTTGCCATTACCATGCTATTTTGGTGATGACAGTTTTTTCGTGCATTTGGAATTTGGGAGTGTGATGCTTTTTTCCTTTCTTTCGTACTTTCTGGAGATTTCAGTGGCGCATCAGGTCCATTGGTTGTTCCGTCTAAATTTTCAGAATCTGTTTCATTTCTGAGAAGAAGGCTATTTCTATTTTGGGCAAAGTGCCCTGATCCTTGATACGGCTATGGGTCCTGAGGACGTTTCAAGAATGTGAGTTCTTCATGGTGCTTAGAAACCAGAGAAGACTCTTGCTGTGCCATGAGTCTTCTGAAGCTGATGGCAACCTCTCTGTGGTGTGATGCCAGTCATTTCTGGGCAGCGTTTTATGTGTCTTTATTAAGAGTTTTTATTTTGCTGCTTGGTGGTAATATGTTCTCATACTATCAACTCGGTCTATCTGGTCTCATCTGTCATTGAACACTGTTGTTTTTTTTTTGTTTCTTTTCTGTCTGGATGATCAGTCTACTGAAGTCAACGGAGTGTTTGAGTCCTTCACTGTGAGTGTCTTATGGTCGCTCCCTTTCTGTACATAGGTCAGGAGGTGCTTTTCTTAGGTTCTCCACTGTTGGGTGCATTGACGTTTACATGCCTGCTATCTCACCGGAGTGATTGCTTTATTGTGACGAAATGTCTCTCTTTTCTTCTTTTGCTCTTGTCGTTTCCTGTCATTGTTTGATTTTCTATTTCGTCGGAGGCAAATATCGCTTTTTCCTTTTGTTTTGTTTCCACTCTCATGAAACATCTTTTCCCATCTTCTTTTTTCCTGACTGTAAACGTCCGGCAATGAGTCATTTGTCTCTGGTTGACGGCGTGTCTTGTTTTCTGTTGCCAAGAGTTATAATACCCCTGTTGTCTTTTCCCTTTGCAGTATGATGATCTTTAACAACAACAGTGGACCTCTCGTGTTCTTTGATATTAGCTCTCGAGGTACAACGTAGGAGTTAGACACTGATACAATCTGTGCAATAATGCCCACGATTGGTCTGGTACTCAGCTGACACTAGGCATAGTCTTCGCAGTAGCATTTCCTGCACTGTTGGTGGCAGATTTCACCTCTCCGTGATTACTGCGGCATTACCGCTTTGTATGTCTCAATTCCTTCACCTCTTTCACTGGAGTCCCCACACCCTGCAAGCACATTTTTTCCTCCAACCATCAGTTTGTTGTTCGTTCTCATTAGGTCTGTATCTGTTTTGTTCATTGATTTAGTTTGTGATTCGACGCACAATTAGTGAGCTCGCATGGAGTATGTGTATTGCTCAGTCTGACTTGTTTTATTGAGCGTCATCCTCTCTAGAGATTCCCTCACTGTGTCGCCCATGGGGAGAGGTTGTTTTCTTTGATGGCTGGAGAGTCTTTAATTGTACGTATGATCCACGTCTTCTTCATGCAGCCATTTCCCCATATCCACTGAGGTGGCCTTGAGGGCTAGGCCATTATAGATAGTTCTGCAGGGCAACTCCGGGTACATCTCTCTCTTTGTGTCAGTGTTTTGCACATATTTGCAACACTGCCTACCTGTCAAATTGCCAGGTCTTTGGAGAGTGCTTCTTTCAGTCATTCGAGGAATCTTCGAACATTTTTGTATGTGGCAGAGGCCATTTTCATGGCCAGCAATTGTGTGTGAGCATTCCCATTTCTCAGCATCCTAGCCGACACTGTTATTTGTCGATTGAGAGCCAACAGCCGTTCTGACAGGTGTGAGATGATATCTCCTTGGGCTTGACTTTGCATCTGTTTCCTTGGCGACCTTGAGCGTCTCTGCCTAATTCTGTGGGCCCTGCGTAGTTCCTCTTTGCAGAAATGTCTTTTCTGGTTCTCTGGCACCTTTTCAACGTGTTTCTTTGGATTCTGTTAGATGGTATGTGTACTTTCTGTCATGTGAATCCTACCTGCTTCAGAGCCGTGTGACTTGTGACTATCGCCTCTCAATTGGCAGGTTGGATGACGTCTTGTGGATCCTTTGTTTGTCGTGTAGCGCTTTTCAGATCGATGCAGCCACTTTTTTGTTCTTTTATTTCTTTTGTTGCCATGACAGGTCGAGTCAGATCCAGTGAGACTTTGCTCAGACGAGTGCCAAAATGTTCACAGCCTGTTTTTTTTTTAGGAGTTGTGTGTTTGTTGGTCTTCAGTTGAAGTCTATCGTCTACTTTCAACTCATTTTTGTATGTCCTCTCAAAAGTTGGTTCAGTTCTCTTCTCTCTTTTTCAAGGGAGTGTCTTCTTTACGCCTCATGTCTCCTTAAAAGGGCTGTCTTTACAGTCTTCTTCCATTACACGTGGTATATTTTTGAGTCCTTTGTCTGATTAGTGAACCATAGAGTTTTGGGGTTATTTGTGGTCTTTTTTTTGACAGTGAGATAGCCTGGGCCATTTGGGCAGTTTTCTTCCATCGAGATATCTATGAATACATGTCTCGATGGAAAAAAACCGCCCAGGAATGTGATTTATCTGTTTCTTTGCCATCACCACGCTATTCTGGTGATGGCAGTTTTGTCATGCATTTGGAATTCGGGAGTGTGATGCCTTTTTTCTTTCTTTCCTTCTTTCTTCAGATTTCCTTGGCGCGTCAGGTGCCTTGGTGGTTCCGCCTAGATTTTTGGACTCTGTTTCATTTCTGAGAAGAAGACTATTGCTTTTTTGGGGAAAGTGCCCTCATCCTCGATACGGCTCATGGTGGTGAGGACGTTTCAAGAACGTGAGTTTTTCCAGGTGCGTAGAAAGTTGAGATGACTCTTGCTGTGCCATGAGCCTTCAGAAGCTGACGGCAACCTCCTCTGTGGTATGATGCCTGTTGTTTCTGGGCAGCGTTTTGTGTGTGTTGATTAAGATTGTATATTTTGCTACTTGGCGGTAACATGTCATCATGCTATCAACTTGGTCTATCTGGTCTCATCTGTCATTGCCGACTGTTGTTTTCCAGTTGCTTTTCTGTCTGGATGGTTGGGCCATTGAGGTCAATGGAGTGTTCGAGTCCTTCACTGTGAGTGTCTTATGGTCATTCTCTTTCTGTAGGTCGATCACGAGGTGCTTTCCTTTGGTTCTCCACTGTTGTGTGCATCGACATTTATATGCCTGCTCTCTTGGCAGAGTGATCACTTAATTGTGATGAAATGTCTCTCTTTTTTTCTTTTTGATCTTGTTGTTTACTGCCATCGTTTTATTTTCTATTTCATCGGAGGCAAATATTGCTTTTCCTTCTGTTTTGTTTCCACTTTCATGAAACATTTTTTCTCATCTTCGTCCTTCCAGACTGTACACGTCCGGCAATGAGTCATGTGTCTCTGGTCGGCAGCATGTCTTGTTTTCTGTTGCCAAGTGTTATAATGCCCCAGTTTTCTTTTCCCTTTTCAGTATGATGATGTTTAAAAACAAGAGTGGACCTCTCGTGTTTTTTGATATTAGCTCTCATGGTACAATGTCAGAGTTAGACATTAATACAATCTCTGGAATAATGCCCACGATTGGTCTGTTACTCAGCTGACACTTGGTATATTCTTCGCACTATCATTTCCTGTAAGGTCGATGGCAGATTTTACATCTCCGTGATTTTTGTGGCATTACCACGTTGTATGTCTCAATACTTTACCTCTTTCACTGGACCCCCCCCCACACCGCATTCTTATCTTTTCCACCAAAGATCTGTTGTTCTTTTGTTATCAATGCGTCTGTATCTCTTTTGTTCATTTATTTAGTTTTAGATACAAGGCACAATTTGGGAACTCTCATGGAGAATGTGTATTGCTCAGTCCGACTTATTTCATTGAGCGTAATTCCTCTCTTGAGATTCTCTCACCGTGTCGCAAAAGGAGAGATTTTGTTCTTCTTTGACAGGAGAGTATTCCATTGTACATATGACCCATGTCCTCTTCACGCAGCCATTTCCCCATTTCCGCTGAGGTTGCTTTGATGGCTTGGCCATTATAGGGAGTGCTAAGGGGAACCTCAGGGTGCATCTCTGTGTTTGCATTAGTGTTTTGTGTGTCTTTGGATCTGTGCCTAGAGTTAGAATTGCCATGTCATCGTAGAGTTCTCTTTACAAGCGTTCACAAACCTCCGATCTCTTTGCATGTGGCGGCAGCAATTTCCATGGCCAGCAATGGTGCGTGAGTGTTCCTTTTGTCAGAATTCTAGCTGATGCTGTTGTTTGTCATTTGAGAGGTTATAGCTGTTCTGACAAGTGTGAGATGATATAGGCGCACTTATTTCAAATCTTTGCCCCACCTGTCTTCAATATCTATTCCCCTTTCCATCTGCATTTTTCCTGAAAAAGTTTGGTGAATTAATGAATAAGTATAAATATATAATGAGTATCAGCATTAATAATTTAATAATCTATATTATGAATTGTGATCCTTTTCTTGGATTTCATATATTCCAACATGTGTTGGGCATCATAATGTCCAGGACAGTTTCAAATGCTTTTATGAGGATTCTTCAATCTAACCATCCTGTTAGGTCTCTAAGGTTGGTGTTGTTATTTGATCCATATTTCAGATTAGGTAACTTAGGCACAAAGAGAGAAAGTCTCTTTCCTAAGGTGCCACTGCTGGTAAGTGGTGGAACCTGGGTGTGAATTCTGGCTTTCACGCTGCTGAACCTGAACTTTCTTCACCTCTGGGTCTCTGTCTCGTCCCTTTCTCCAGTTACACTGATCATGGACCCTCCAGCTAGCCTGCAGTTGACCATGTCTTCTGAGGTGTGGAGCACGGTGGGTAGTGTGGGTGTGTGGGCAGGTGCTAGGTCTGGAGGTGGAGGACTGCATGACAGCTGAGCAGTGGTGGGGAGAGTTCCATGCCAGCTGTGAGTGTGCCTACCTGGGTGGGCTCTCCTGTTCTTCCCGGGATCAGCTTCTTCTAGAATATGAAGCCAACTACATCCTTCCCACTGCCTCTTCTATTGGACCAGAAGCTCAAAGGTGGGGAGGGGTGTAGGACTCATCACTCATACCAGAGGCAATGGTGTTAGGGAAAGTTAGAAGGCTCCGGTGTCTTGTCCTTGGGTGAGACAGATGGTCAGGCCTAAGGAAGGACTTTTCTTCAAACCCTGTCATCAAAGATTTGTCTCACAAGATGAGGAACTTCAAGCAGTTCAACGTCTTCTGTCACATGCTGGAGTTGGCCCTCACCCAGGTGGGGTCGGGGGTCGGGCGGGGGAGGTTACTGAGCCCCAGATTTTTTGGGGGTAGCTGACCGTCCAATGTCTGCAAGACCCTTTTCCTTCTCTTTCATTGTGGAGCAGGGCTCTCTTCTTTCCCAAATGCGAATGGCTTCTGATTCTGAGAGACATTGTCATGTATTAAAGCCTAGGTACAGAGAAACAAATGTAAAATGAAAGGAAAATTCACTCCACTCCTAATACTCATTCCTGGCAATGCTTTGGAGGAGATCAGTTCAGACATTTCTCCATTCTCTGTTCATGTGGGAAGGTACATGGGCACATTTGCAGACCTAGAATTATGTGCAGTTGCTGTATTCCCTAAGGTATCCTTCAAGCTGTTTCTAAAAGATTCAGTAATATTTCATAAAAATTTAGTTATGTCAGTGAATAGAGACAATCACTTATTGCATTTCCTTAGCATCTTCAGCGTGTCAGGCACTATTGTCACCACTGGGGATATGGCAGTGAATGAAAGAGACAAAATCTCTGTCTTCATGTAGGTGACATTCTAGTGGAAGAGAAAACCATTTCAACAGTATATAATGTCAAGTAGCTAAAGGGTTGATAGGAAAAGAAAAACTCGATTGGAACTTAGAGTGACAGAGTTGTTATTTAGATGCCATTTGTGCATTCTTTCTCTGATATAAGAGAAAACATGCGCTTTGGCATTGTGGCAGTAGTAATATGTGACTTAGAAACAGAGTCTCTAAGTATCTCCTTCCTGCGTCCCACCAACTGTTAGGGTTGAGAATCTATAGGCAAAATAGCATAATGGCCAAGAGCACGCACTCTGAATTCTGATTCATCACTGCTATGAGCCGGGAGCCCGGACCAGTGACTTACCCTCTGTGCCAGAGCAACCCTCTCTGTCATGTTTGAATAATAGCAGTCTGCATTTTTTTTTTAGCGTTGTGAAGATTAAATAAGTTATGTGTTAAAAGCTTAGAATAATGCCTGGCTCATAATACTTGCTATACAGGTATTGTCTGTTATTATTGTTGTTGTCATCAAATTTTTGAGTTTGTCATCCTCATTAGCATTTGCTTTGTATTGCCTTGTTCCCACGTCTGATGTTGGTTAGAGCCAGTCCTCTCACTTTTGTTTTTTCTTTTCAAGATTCTTTTGGTTGTTTTTGGCCAATTGCATTTTCATATGAATTGTGAGAACACAGTGGTTCTTAAACTTTTGTTTTTTACGCCTACAGCACCCGGTCTTCCTAGGTCATCTCCCATCCAAGTACTAACCAGGCCCAACCCTGCTTAGCTTCTGAGACAGGATTGGGCACATTCAGGGTGGCATGGCAGATTGGATCGGGCATATTCTGGGTGGCATGGCTGTAGATTCACACTTTTTGATCTCAAAATCCCTTTCTACAATGAAAAATTATTGAGGACACCAAAAAGCTTTATTTATGAAGTATTTATCTATCAATCAATATTTATCATATTAGAAATTCAGAGAAATTTAAAGATATCTTTCACTTCATTTAAAATAACAGTAATAAATCTCTTCCATATTAATCTAAATAACATTTTTATGAAAAATATATTCTGTAAAACAAATTAGGAAGTAACGTAACATCATTTTACATTTTCGCAAATTTCTTTAATTTCCGGCTTCATGGTAAACTGTTGGATTCTCACAATTTCTGCATTTGTTCTCTTCTCTGCTTTGTTTGAAGTATAGGCAGAAAAATGTGCCTCACGAAGTTCTGTAGTAAGAAAGGAAGTCCTTTCATAACTTTTTCAGGCAATCGTACACGTCCTTCTTTGCTAATACAGAAAAAATGCGATAGGTGGTCGTTTTTTATGGGTTGGTTGTGATGTAGAATCTGAAACCATATCAAGGAACATCATGTGCTGTTATGCTAAGACCTACTGCTGCATCTTGCACGTCGTCTGCCTCTTTTACCCATTTTGTAGCATCACCTATGAGCTGCCTTGACCTTCCAAATGCCGACATATTTCATTTTACAGCATCAGAAAGTCACATTTGTTAACATCCTCACAGTCCTCACCAGGAAGGTCTTTTAACACTGAGAGGCTGTCAGGCACACAGTGGGAGGTTGTTTTCCAAAATCACAATATTCACTCTGACATGGAAATTTTATCATTGCCAACAGCTGTTTTTCTTGATGTGGCAGGCTCATAGTTCATTTTTGAGAAAATGCCTTTTAGACACCCAAGTCTGCATAACCCTAGTTTTGTTTGGCAGTGATTCTTTCCAGTAAAAGTAGTGTTCCATGGAAAAGTGGCAAGCTTAGCTTCAAACTTGATGGCATATGTGCTTTTTCTGAGATGACATCTGCGCTTTAGTGAGCAGCAGGACACCCACTACCAGTTTTGACACAGAGCAGTACAAAGCTGTGTGTGCAAGGGTTGAGGTTCTGTCAAATTATCATTTTTTTCAGTGTCGTCAAAGCAATTTCCAGGTTTCACTTTCTGTGTTTCATCTGTCTGTCTGTCATGTATTTATTTAATTGTTTCCTTCTCCCTTCTGGCTCCCCAGTGAGAGTGCTTGGCAGTAGAGAATACGGTGATCAGCAGCACATTTGATGCCACCAGCTGAATTTCTGCTCATGGGCACCAGCGTATTGACCCATAACTTTTGCACCATCAGTGCCAATGTCAATAAATCAAAAAATGCACATGACATTTTATTGTTATTATACTAATTGTTTTGATTTCTTGGACATTCTGAAAGGGTCACAGGGACACCACGGGGGCCCTGGAGAGCTATAGTTGTAAGCCATCTCCCGTGGTGGAGGATTTCGGTTCTCTTCAGTTTCTCCCAGACAACGGCCTCTTGCGAGTACTTTGGACAGGGCTATCTTGCTCATCAGCCTCAGTTGGGACAGGCCACGTAGCCAAGAGAGCTGGCCAGGGTGTGGCCGGGCTTGAGGGGTTTTGGCCTGGGCTTGTGGGCTGTGGCCTGGACTCGTGGGGGTGTGGCCTGGGGGTGTGGCCTGTTCTTGTGATTTGTGTGCTCTGGGTCTTGTCACAGTTTTTTCCATCCTCTTTCAACAGAGGAAAAGTTTGTCACCCTTGACATGCTGACCTACACAGATCTGGAGTCCCTGTGGAACTGCAAGTTGGGGGCCGCCCAGGCCCCTTGGCCTCGATATCCACCCAGCTCAACTGCAAGTGCTACCTGATGCTCATCTACTCTGTGCCCTTTGACAGCTGCAACAAGAGGCTGACTCTAGCCTGCTGCTGGTGGGCAGGTAGGAGAGGATATGGTTAGACTACAGGAACCCCAGGTACCCAGGGCAAGGTGAGAACTTTGCTTCAGCCTTGACTTTGGAAACTTCAGTGCTCAGGTTTGTATTACTTAATACTGTTTTTGGTGACAAGTGGAACAATAGTCATTACTAGCGCCTTACACAAACCACAGTATATCGCTTAAGAAGGTGTCTAGGGAGGTGGTGGAAACTCAATAATTGCATTAGGAATTCGGTCTCCTGTTTTTCCTTTGTACTTTTATTTCGTCATCCTTAATGTGTTGGATTTTCACTTCATCATTATCTCCTTCTCGTCCAAAATAGCTGCTGGACCTCTAGGCATTGCATCTGCATCAAAGCAAGAGGGAGAGGAACAGAGATGTGCTTGTATATTGTACCTATTGCTTTTATCAGGAAAACCAAAGTGTTCTCAGAAGCTTCCCAGTTGATTTTTACTCTATTCAGCCAGAAATGGTCACTTCCATAATATTTAGCCAGAAGGAGTCATATGCAAGAAATGCTGGGCCAATGACTATCTGACTCTCTGGACTTTAGCAGGTGGCAGCAAGGGAGAAAGGCATTGGGATCGGCGATTGGGTAGCTGGGGACATTGTCTGCTCCCATAGTTAATAGATCCCTGATTTTCTGGGGAGAAGGGATCATGTTACCAAGTGCTGTTCTATGAACAGCACCCAGTGCAGCATTAACACAATATGCCCTACCTTTTGGCCCCCAAGGGGGGACCTTGGTCAGGCCTTCTAGAATCTCCTACCTTGAATTCTCAGGGTTTGGCATGGCTGCAAGCACATGACCCAGTGGTTCCACAGTCACTCTATAAGGGAGTCGTAGGGATGGTGACTGGTGCAGGGGATGTGGAGCATGGGGATAGGGATGGGCTGGAAGTCATGTTTAGGACCTGAGTCCCAAGTAAGGTGAGGTGGTGTGTTTCTATGCTCTCAGTCTCTTGGGGTCTGGTAGTGCCCTTGGGGGACCCTTGGCCTCTGAGATGCCAAGGGTTTAATCCTCAAGATTCATTACCTGCAGCCCCTCCTGTCCCAGGGGAGCTGCTCCCTGTGGTCCTCCAGGAAATCGTTTGAACTCTGAACGAGGACCTGGAATGCCTTTGGGGTCTGGACCACCAGGATCTTGGAGACACCCAGGGCTCCAAGATCTGCCACCTGAAGGAAAAGTGAGTCTGGAATGGGAAACAGTAGGGCTCGGGGAACATCCCATCCTACATTGCGGCCTGATGATTCTTAGCACTGTTGGGAGGATGACTGGCCCTCGACCCCAGGTGTTTATTTTGAGCCTCTCTCCTGCACTCACCTCATGCTGGGTGGTTCTGGAAACAGAGTGGTCACTAAGATGATCATGGCCCTGCCCTCCTGGGACTCCCAGTCCAGTGCAGGGGATGGATCTGTCTGCAGACAGTGAGGACTCAGAGTGGGTGGGATGAGGCATCCCAGAAGGGGCCCTGACCCTGCCTGGAAAGAGGGCTACCCAGGCCAAGAGGGTGGCACGTCCAAAGACAGGGCGAGCCGGGCGCTCTGCCCAGTGCCTCCTCTGTGCTGGCCTCTCCGCTGCGTGTCCTAGACATGACCCTGAGGGGACAGCCGGCTGGGTTCACAGCAGCACCTGCAAGTGTCATTGCAGAGGGAGATAGGGTTCGTTGGGAATAGCCTGGGTTGCAGGAGGCCAAGACCCATACCCAATGGGGTTAGGGGTGGATCATACAGAGGGGTGAGAAGGGGTTTTGGACAGAGGGAGCAGCACCTGTGAGGACTCATGTTAGGGTGGAGTGTGGTGAGCATGAGGAAGCAAGAGTGAGGAGCCAAGAGCAAAGGTTCTCCCACGCTGATTGCCTGCAGTGTGAGGGGCTAAGTCTCCAGGTGGAGGGATCCCACTCTTTGGGGAGGGCTAAGAATATTTTTAGTGGTAGCAGCAGTAATTAAAAATAATAATAATAAATAAAATAATAATAATAATAATAATAATAATAATAATAATAATAATAATATACCAGGAGCCAATGTTTGTGAGCTTTTAGCTTTGGGCCAGGGTCTGTGCTCAGTGCTTTATCATCTTAGTTGATTTGATTCTCACTGAGCAGGCCTTGCCACTTCCCCATTTGATAGAGGATGAAATGGAGGCACAGGGAGGTTAGAGGACTTATTGAGGTCAGACACACTGAGTAATGTGGCTGGTGTAGACATTGAACCCAGGCAGTGGTGCCAGGACCACACCGTTTCCCTTAGCCGCTGTGCAGTAGGCCCCTGCCAGCCCAGGATGGACTACTCGGTGCTGACAGGGGGGACCTGCCCTCAGCCCTGCCATGACTGGGAGCCCCTAGAGCTGGGGAAGCCTGTGGGTCTCCCTGGAGGAGCTCAGCAGAGTGCTGGGAGCAAGGTCAGATTCACTTTCAGCTCAGCCTCAGGTCTGCGCTCCGGTCCGGTAGGTGTCTGTGTGTGTGTGCACGTGTGTTTCTCAGGCTGGTCACACAGATGTGCCCCCTGCCCGGAGATTCTCACAGCCGGATCCTGGCTGCTTTTCCTCTTCCCAGTCTGGAGCCTGGGAGTTGAGGAAGACTCCAGGATTCATTCATTCATCCAACTTTTAATGATTTCCTACTGTGTGCCAGGCATGGTGCCCAGCACCAGTTAATATTTTCTGGGCCCTTTCTCAGTGCCAGACATGGTCTAAGCCCTTGTCCTAGAGTCTCACTACCTCCAATCAGGTCTTATTGTCACATCACTACACAGAGTTGTGAACTGAAACACCCATGGTCTTTCAGCTCATTATCAGTATGGCAGCACTTGATGCAGGCACCTGATAGGAGATCACAGGTTTCTTCCCAAGGGCCACACAGCTGGGGGTAGTGATCCAGACAGAACACAGATCATCTCTCTCTCTGATGACCAACTTGGCCGCTGGTAGGGGGCACACGGACAGCTGGAGAACAGAAAACAGAGGGACACAACCGTGCCTGGACGGGGGCAGGCAGGCTTCCGTGTGAGGTGATGTTTGAAGGATGAACATTCACTGGAGAATTCAAGGAGGAATGAGCTATGCTTGCAGGCAGTGGGAAGACAGCTATAAGAAGCCAAATGGGAAGCTCTTTGGAGAAATTTGTGAGCCACAAATATATATAAAAATGTTTTATTAGTAAAATTTCCAAGCACACACAGGAGTAGACAGTAGGGTAATGTGCATGTGCTTCAAATATCCTCTAAGTTTTACCCATCTTGTTCCATCTGCACTTCCCACTCTCTCCTGAGAAGCAAATCCCAGACATCATTTCTCCTCTATATATACTCCAGAATCTATCTTTAACATACAGGAACATTTATGATAAAAACAGAAGTACCGTTAGCACATATGACAGGACTGCCAAAACTCTCTACTGTGTGTACTTATTGACACCTCTCTGATTATCCCCCAGATGTCTTCTATGAATTAACAAACATCTCACTTCAGACACACAGTGCAATTTGTCGATGTGTCTGTTAAATTTCTTTCAATGGATTCAAGTACCCCCTTTTTTCCTGCTGCTCAGTAGTGGAAGAAGCCAGGTCCTTTGTCCTGTAGAGTTTCCCACGGTCCAGATTTTGTGGATTTGATCTTCATGGTTAATGTGTTCCTCTACTTTCTATATTTCTGATGAAGTAGTTATTAAACCCGGTTCAGGTTTTTGAGAAGTCACTTTGCTTTTATCAGGAGGTGCTGAGGCTTGTGACTTTGCATAGTGAGAGATGGATCTCTCTCTTAGAAAGTTTTGTTCAGCCCAGCACCATTGGGTGGTTTTCGTTTACGTTTCTCTCATTCCTGTTGAGGCTGAGCACTTTTTCTTACAATTGGTTGCCGGTTGGGTTTTCATTTTTGTAAGTTGCCTGTTCACCTGTCATTTTTGTTTTACTTCTGCTCACCCATTTCTTATTGATATCTAGGAGTTCTTTATAGAGTCTGGAGAGAAACCCCTTTATGAATTTTCTGTGGTTCAGAAACTCTCCTCCTTGCCTTCCCCAGGTCTTTTCACTCTCTTAATGTAAGTGTCTTTTGATCAACAGAGGTTCTTCATTTGTATGTAGACTCATTGAGACATTTTTCCTTTGGAGTTAGTAATTTTAATGTCCTGTCTCTGTTTCTTTTTTCCCCAGTGTCACGAAGACATTCTCCTACATCACCATCTATAATTCTGACACCTACAGTTCACAGGGGATTGACTTTTCATGAGGCAGAGGTCCTTTCGTTGACTAGGCAATCATCCATCACAGTCCCATTTATCGAAAAGGGTGTCCTTATCCTACTGCTCAGCCATTGTCGTCTGCATCAGAAATTGTGTTTTTTTCATAGGTGAGGTTCTGTGCTCTAAAGTCCAGTGGTTTATTTGTCTCACCTGGTGCCAGCACCTTCCTCTTCTCATGACAGCAGCTTTATGATATGTCCGATGTTGGGTAGAGCCAGTCCTCTCACTTTTGTTTTTTCTTTTTAAGATTCTTTTGGCTGTTTTTGGCCAATTGCATTTCCATATAAATTGTAGAATTAATAGATTTTTCAGTACAAGCACATACAACTTGTTGGTATCATGATGAATCTATAGAACAATTTAGGGAGAGCTGAAATCTTTATCCATACTGTAGTAGTTTTGTACTCTGTAGAAAGAGTTGGTCTATTTAGGTGTTATTTAATGTCTCAGGAATATCATTGCATTAACCCTTGTTTTTAGATTTTTTTTTCATCCTGTTGTTAATGGATTCTTTACCTTAAATATCAATCATGTTGATTTGCGCATAATTGATATTTCTATATTGAGTTTGTGTCTAGCAACTTCAGTTAGCTTTGTTATTTCATAATTCATGTGTAGATTCTTTCTGATTGTCAGTTTTTGTCATAATCTGCAAATGACCGCTCTGTTAATTCCTTCTCAATGCTTAATTTCATTTCTTTTTATTGTCTGTATGAACTGGATAGGACCTCCAGGACAATGTTGTCTTACTCTTGGTTACAAGGGTAAATTCAAAGTGTTGCCAGAAACTTAGGTATCTTTATGTTTTCCAGATCCCTAATTGATTTTAATTATCAGGCAACCTAAGAAAAAGTGAGTTAATATATAGTTTTGGTAATTATTGATGACCTGAGTCCAGATAGATTTTTCATTATAATTTGTTAAAGGTAAGGAGCTAATTCCATAATTCTTCTTTTGTTAGCTGGACTTCTTTGATATGGAAAGCATTCTTGTGTCAACTGTTTGGTTTCTCTGAGGTACATTTCTTGTGGGAAAGGCATGATTAATGTTTGCCCCACCACCACTTTATTTAGCTTCTGTCCGAATAATGAGTTGGTTTTCTTATTTCCTGCATGAAAATCGTTGAGTTTTATTCAGTTTGTACTATTATTATGTACTCATGAATGTGAACTTAGTAGATGATATGTGGGTTTCCTATGGCTGCCGTGAGAAATTCCAAACTTTGTGATTTATAACAACAGAAATTAAATGTTTTCCTATTCTACAAGCCAGAAGTCTGAAATCACTTTTACTGGGCTGAGGTCAAGTTTTTGACTGGGTAGTTCTCTCCTCAGAGCCTCCAGAGGTGAATCCATTTCTTGCCTCTTCCAGCTTCTGGTGGCTGCCACCAATCTTTGTCTTGTGGCCTCTTCACTTCAACCTTTGCCTCTGTAGTCACAATCCCTTCTCCTCTTCTCTGTCTAATCTCCCTCAGCCTCTGTTATATAAGGATACCTGAGATTATACTTAGGGCCCACTTTGAGAGCCTCTTCATCTCAAGTCTTTGATTTAATCAGATATATTAGTTTTCTTTTCCAATTAAGTTAACTTTCACAGTTTCCAGAGATGAGAACATGGATGTCTCTGGGAGGCTAATATTCAGCCCACCATACATGGCTCCCTTGTTTTGTGGCATGTCAAGATATCTTGGACTGTCCAGCCCAGAGCTGGTAGTAACTGTTCCAAGGAACACTAGTTCCTGTTAGTAGGAAATTGTACTTAGAGACCACAGTCTCATGTTAAGGGGTGTTTATGGCCATTGGGTTGACATTGCTCTTATGTATTTTGAGGTGGAAAGAGACAGAAAGTAGACACATTTGTAGAAAGAGAAAAATGATATCTGTGCTTTTAACCTCTTTCATTTGTATGTCTTTTCTCATGCTGAAAAATCTTCATTTCTAGTAATAGTAACACAATTCATAATCATGTTTTTGCTTTATCCTGATAATACCAATGCAAATGCTCTTAATCAGAGTACTGAATGAATTTAAGATTTTCTTAGAAAATTACTTGCTAAAGTTGAAAAGAAATTTTCTCATTGATGAAATAATTTTTCAGTCTGCCACCAACCTCAATATACAAATGAGTTTGAGTCCCTTTTAAACATTCAGCGATTGCTTCTGTTAAACTTTATTTGTGTATCATATTCTCTTTTCTATTTCTTTGTTATCATTATTATTATTCTTTTTTTGGGTGAGTGACGCAGTTCTTCGTTGACTTCACACATTGCAAGGATCTTGTCAGCTTAAAATTCCTTACTTTTATATTTTACGGCTACAGCACCTGGTCTTCCTTAGTGGTCTTCCATCTAAGTACTAGGGAGGCCTGACCTTGCTTATGTCCCGAGATCAGAGGGCATGGGGCTTGTTCAGTGTGGAGAATGTTTTCACAGTTCCAAAGTCAAAATTTAAAAATTAGTTACATTCAGAGGGGTCCAGCTTGTATCCAGTTTGCCAATTCTCTCCGTCCATTTATCATAAGTAACTTATTTTTAAAACTTTGATTTAGCCTTATCTATTTTGGAAATAGGAACATGTGCAATATGTAATTCCTTTTTCTCTTTTACATAAAAACACACACTAAACATTGTCCGGGACTGTTTTTAAACTTCCATCTGGTTGTCCCTTGATGACAGGACATGGAGATCTTTCTTGTTCCTTTGTACATTCTTGTGGGACTCAGGTGAGTGGATGTGCCCAGAAACTCAACCAGTTCTCTGGGATGTACACTTGGGTCAATTCCACTCCTTTGCTCTTACAAAGAGTGCTGTTTCAAAGAGCCTTGTGTGTATGTATTTGTCTGAAGGAAGCCTTCTGGAGGTGGCCTGCTACTTGGTCGGGTCTGCATTTTCGAGTGTCCTCCTGTGAGCGGGAGGCGGAGCGTCCAGCCTGGGAGCAGGGTACCTGGGGCCAGGACCATGGTGAGGCTCTGAGAGTGCGAAGGACAGAAGGGTGACATCTTGGAAGTAGGATTCCCAGGGCTGTATCCTCCCAGTGGTGTGGATCATGATGAAGGAGTGGTGGGGCCACGAATTGTGAGGTAAAAGAAATGATGCACAAGGACCACTGACGAGGAATGTTGATGATGGGGGTGCCCTCACACGCACCCCCAGGCCCTGCCCTCTTCCCTGTCTCCTGGCTTCAGAGAAGTACGAGCTGGACTCTCACCTGGGCCGGTTATGCAGGGAGGTGCTGGTGGGTTGTAGGGTGGACCCCGGACCCGAAAACAGCTTCATCCCTGCACCAGTCATGTCCCAGCAGTGGGAGGAGGCGAAAGCGACAGAGCAAAACCTGGGCATGGCTGAGCACCCTGGACAGCAAGCTTACCTTGTCCCAAAAGGGGTGCGGGGCACACCCTGGGAGGAAAGGGTGTGAGGACCAAGCCTGGGTCATACCCACAGCAATGCTCTCACCGAAAACTGCTCAGTGCCATGGGTCGGCAGAGGAAATTTTCTACAGATGTAGTAATCCTCATTAGAACTGTGTGGTTGAAATGTTTATTACCCAAAGGATGAAATAAAACTCGGAAAAGCAGTCACTTGAGCAAGGTCACAAGGCTTGTAGGTGGCAGCCTCCCAACAACTACACAGGGTTGTGTGCTGTCCCCAAGGCTTGGGTCAGCCCCCGGCCCTGTCGGCTTGACAGTCACCCATGTAGCTGCCCATGAAGGTGATGCCAATGGATCTGTGGTTCCAGCCTTTGCCTGAGTGTGCCATCTTCATGGTCCAGTCCCGGCCCTCATACATGAGCCCATCTTCTCCGATCAGGAAACTGTTGGGGGCGCATGAGGGAGGGTGATGAATGAGGGAGAGCCTCCTGGAAGAAGGATCCCTCCCCTTCCTCCACTCACCCCTGCCTTTATTCCTGTCACTCACATATATGTCTGCAAATCTCCTCATCCCGTTTTTTCTCAACCACTGCAGTAACAGCGGCCCCTGCTCTTCCAAGCACAGCTATGTGCACACTTTTCTCTTCCTCACAGCAACCTGTGAGTTAGTACCGCTCACATTTAGTAGACAGAAGGTCAGAGAGGTGCAGACACCAACCCATGGTCACACAGCCAGTCAGAGACAGAGCCGGGATTTTCACCCAGCTCCCCGGGACTCCTACCTCCAGGATCTGAATCCTTGCTCTCTCCTGTCTCCATGGAGGATCTGTTGAGCTCTTGCTTTGCTAAGTTCTCACATGCAGTCAGTCCTCTGAGGCAGGTACTATCATCACCCTGACTTTAAGCTGAGGAAGAAGATACTTAGAGATGATTTCCCAAGGTCACGCCACAGAGACTGCTGCCTCAGAATTCTCCATAGAGAAGCTCACCTCAGCCTCCATCCTGTACTGTTACCCACCAGGGTCCACTTCCGTGATAGGGTCAGGGACTTAGGGATTGGGCCACCGCTGGACATGGAGCCTGTAGCATCGGCAGATCTTTAAGACCCAGTGGATGCCCCTTGATTGAGCATGTGTGACTGGGCACATCAAAGCTAACTTGAAGATGGATTTCTGGAGCAGCAGCACCTGCCACCTTTACTCTCTGGCTCCAGTCGCCAGTGATGCACAGTATGTTGGAACTTCCAGATCTAGAGCCCTAAAGAAGCCAGACTCTCAGATTTTAGAACTGAACACACTAGAAATACCACAGTGACACTGGCCCCACGGGCTGGGCAGGTAATGTCCCTGCTTATGTCACCAGAACCTGGCACAGGCGACTGCTGCCCCTTGTGCATTTGTTAAATGGATGCCTCTAATTTGAACCTACACCTCCAGCGCCAGGTGGGTGCATTCGCGAGTCCCATTTTACAGGTGGAGAAATCGACACCCTGAGAAAATGTGCGGTGACAAGAGGGGAAGATTCCGAACATTTGGGTCAGGCTCTAAGTCCTCAAATTTGAGAAAAAGACCTGAGCCTGCTTTCCTGCATGCGGTTCAGGCCCGAAGCCATGGAGCCAGGCTGTAGTCTTCTTGTCCTCAAGGGCACGCTAAGAGTGGGAGTGTCTTGAAAACACAATCTTGACCTTTGGAACTTTTGAATTGTAAAATCTTGACCCAGAAGACCTAGTGATACTTTGGGAGGCTTCTAGATTTCTCCAAGTGAGATCCCCAGATTTCCTGGCTGCACCCTGGCCCGATAGATACCTGCCAAGGTGGTACCTGGAAACCTGCATTACCAACAATGCGCCCGCAGCTGGAAGAACGTGCTCACAACTGTCCCTTAACTCCTACCTCTTCAGTAGATCCACATCCCCACAGTGAAGTGATCCACAAGCCCTGTGCCCCTCGCTCCTCTCTGTGACCTCCAGCCACACTGACCTCTGGCCTTTCTGCCTGACCCTCTGACTTGGCCCCACCCCTTTCCACCTAAGGTTCCCTCAGCTTACTATGCTTGCCCAGCTGACCCTTCCCTCATCCCTCATCTGTGTTCTGCATGCACGTGCCACAGCCCCATGTGGTGATTCTGAAGAAACGACAATGCGGCTGAATCACTGTGTCAGGTGTCGCCGTGTGTCCCCACTGCTGTCTCTCTCTGCAGCACCCTCTTCCCGCCCCCCCTCCCTGCTTACTTGTAGCCCACGACACAGAAGCTGAGAATTTGCTTGTGGGAGTGCTGCACGTTCTGGGCCTGCTTCCGGCACAGGGCCGGCATGTCGCAGGTGCTGCATGTGTGTGCGACACACCACATGGCACAGCGGTTGGTTCAGACTTTCTGTGCACTTGGATACCTGGGCCGTCCACACTTTCTGGGTCACAATGGGGATAAAGCAGGGCTCATCTTGCACTGGGGTGAGGATTCAGGGCCGGCTCTTCCAGAAAAAACAGGATGAAGTGCCCAGGGGCCTGGGTGCCTCTCCACCCCATGATAAGCTGGGCAAGGGGACCCTTGTCATTGTCATGGCTTCTCCCTCCTCCGAAGTCACATCAACCATATTTCATCCTGTTGCAGTTCCAGGAAGAAAGAAGTAGAGTCTGGGGTCCCACGTCACCACCCAGCGAAGTCCAGTGGGGTGTGAGGCAAGGCTCACCGCACCGTAAGGCCCCGGCATATAAAGATGGCCCTGGTGGCCCATGTTACACCCATCGTAGTCCTCCATATGCACCATGTCTCGACGCTGCACATTGGTACCCTGGGCACTCCTGGCCCTGCTGGCCTTGGAGTGGCGCAAAAAGATGAGCACACACACACACACACACACACACACACACACACACACACACACACACACGTACCTGAATTGGCATTTGTAATCATGGGTGGAACTTCAAAAGTGTCTGCTTCAGATTGGGCTGATGGTTACTCAGTCTTGATTCCTGGCCTTTCCGCATTTTTAGTCCTTGATGAGATGGTTCATCATTTACAGCATAAACAAACTTTCTAGTTTTCTTTCTCAAAGTGGATATTCAACCCGTATTCTTCAAAGCCACGGGAGTATGTGTGATAGCGGCTGGTCAGCTTCCACCAGCACATCTTGAACATAAAGAACTGTCTTTCTGTGAGTAAAGAGTGTGTATTTCTGATCCACTTTCAGAGGCTTCAGATTTTTCTTTAAAGTCAGGATCAGTCATATTATTTGAGAAAACTGAAATGGATGTCTCCTCAGGCAATTCGCTGATCCTGAATACACACTTTTCGACACCCTGAAGTGGAGAAGACATCAGGGAAGTGTCAGCCAGCTCATGCTTTACCACACGAGTGGGAGATTCATGATCTCCCACTCGTGCAGTTCTGTTATTTACCACTGTTTCCTCGCTTAGTAACGTCTTCGTTTTCAGTACACCTGAAATACATGGCCAAGAATTTTTTAAAGTAATGAAGTCGGTACATTCTTTCTCTGTGCCTACTCAATCTTTTTCTGAATTATTTTGGTCACAAGAACTATGCAGTAGGGGTGCTTTTTTCCATCTGGGTTCCTTTTAGACCTGAGCGGGTCAGTGGTTACCATCTAGTTGCTGCAGACCGTAAAAATGCTTCACACACTGCTTCACTTTCATTCCCAAAGGGCTTCTGATCTGTTATACTTGAATCTAATGCCTTACTGTCATTTGGTCCCATTTCAGATACAGAACAATGTGCTTCCTTCACCCCACTGTTTTTGGGGATGCTCACTAGTAGTGGAGAGAGAACATTCCTCATGTCATACAATCCTCTGAAATGACAATTTCTGTCTCTGTGTACTGCCTTCCCCACCCCCCTGACTTTATGCTCCTCACTCCTGTGGTCTCAACAAGCATGAGCTCTGCCATGTGTGATTTTTTCCTTAGACTCTCCTCATATAAGGCTGCTTGTATTCATTTTGCTATGTGCTTTAAAGCAGGATCTCTAAAATAGTGCGTTACTAGGGGAATAAATGGATTACTAATTAAAGTATGTGTGCTAATAAGTCAGGAATGAAAAACCACCTGGAAAAAAGTTTCAGGAACAGCGAGTTAAAGAGACAGTGTGCAGCCATTGGAATCAGGTGACAGTTACGCCTCTGCAGGCTGGTAGCCCTCCTCCCCCCATCAATGAGGGTAATGGGCAGCAGCTCCCATCAGAATCTGAAATAAATGGAGAACGTAGGAATGAGCTTGAACCCAACTGGCTAGGAGAATTAGAACAGACAGGTAAGGTGGCAGGTGGCTCAAGGACACACACAACCTGCACCAAGATACTGCTCTGTGCCTGGGTGCCAGTTCAGCAGATGTAGCACTTTGTTCATATTCCCTATGCACTATACCAGGGGACACAGTATGGGAACACCCTGCCCTGGGGCCAGCCCAGACTCTGAGCACAAAGAGCCGAAATGCAGGCAGAACACTGGTGTCCCCACTTTCTTGGCCAGACCAGGGCTACTGGTGCCCACGCCTGCCCCAGACTACTGCACCAACCCTTACAAGGGGCCACAGCTTAAGGCCATCCTGGCCCGGATGAATCCTAGCCTGAGCCTGTGCCTATGCAAGACCAACAACAAGGAGGTGGGCGTGCAGGTGAGCCCATGGGTGGACAGGTCTGTGCAGGGCTCTCTGGAGTCCTGCACCCTGTGCAGTTGTTCCCCTTGAGACAACACAGGCCCCAGGGCAGCCCTCCCAGCCTTTGGCTTCTGTTCTGAAGGGATGGGCTGCCGGGGCTTGTCCTGGACATGAAAGGATTGGGAGGATGAGGGAACCAAGTTGCTTTCAGGTCCCGAGGAGGTCAACCAGCAGTAGCCATCGCCACAATGCCAGAGGTGCAGAAGAAGTTGGGGGAAGAAGATGCCCAGAGTCCCAGGGAAAGGGAGAGCCATTAGGCCCCAGGAGACGTCACTGACCAGTTCAGGAAATCTTGCTTCCAGGTGCACTTCCTCTCCCTTGTCCCTGTCTTTGAGTCCCAGCCTCGCTTTTCTCTTGCCCATTCCTGGAATAATGGGAGCAAAGCCTTCCTCTCTTCCTCAGATGAAGAAGGATGCTCTGAAATCATATGTGTACATGACCTCCATGTTTTTTCAGTTAGTAAAGTAAGGTGCCAGCTGTAAGCATATGGGAACCAAAAGTCTGGTAACCATTGCCATTGGTAATGAGAAGACAAAGAAGAGTTTCAAATCTGTCAAGTGTGTGATCCGATTTTCACTTGAGGCGCATGGCTGGTAGCATTGTGGAAAATGAGTTGGAGAAGCATGAGATGGCAACAAGAAGAATCTCAGTAATCCTTGAGAGATGAGAGGATAAATGTTTTTCGTAACCTTGAGAAAAGCTGTGAATGAGGTTCAAGGGGCTTTTTATATTTCATATACAAAGCCACAAGCAAAGAAGGATCTAGCTTTCTCCACCCAAGATAATAAAAGGCTTTTCTTCTTTCTTTGCAGTTTTTGGTACACAAATATGGCCGTTTTCACTGTAAAGATTGTATGACCCGATGGGAGAGTGCTCACATGTGGTGCATTTCTAAAACTAACAAGAGGAGCCAAATGAGTGTGATGTGGAGGAGGACGGGGCAGCACAGATGTGGAGTGGAGAAAGAAAGTGTTTCCTAATGGTGTGTGACTGAGTGCCATCTCACTCACCTTGGCATCCTCAGTGCTAGGCACATTATATTTGCTCAGCAAAAGTGTGGGTTAAAATAGACAGTCCACGTGTGCACCTGAGGCTGCTGAACCATGGCCTGGTGTTCTCTTGGGTTCAAGAGTGCCGTTGGACAATAGGTCAGTTTATTTAGATGAAGTTGTGTTGTGTATGCACACTGGGACTTTATCACCTTAGTTGATGTATTTGAATGGGTTCGGGCCTCAGGCTAGGAAATTTCTAAAGTGTGTCTATGAGGTGGGGCAAAAGATAAATTTTTCAAATAAATTAATTTCAATTCATTTTTAGTATCGGTTAGACATCTAGATTGTTCATAAAAAGATTTCTTCAATTGTTCCCTCCCTAGCCTACCTTCCACTTAGCCATCATCTTAATGCTAACTGCATTCCCTGTGCCGTGCAAAAGAGAAATTATTGTATAGGATAGCCTGTTGGATTCTTTTAGGCTAAGCAGCCTTAATTGGAATAGTTGTGAACTTATTGAGATTGAGCAAGACTTCCAAGTCTGCATTTCCCCATTTTTTTTGGAGTAGATTCTGGACCCCGTAGACTAGAGTTTCAGTGTGAGACCAGTTGGCCAGGGCCAAGCAGCTTCTCCCTCTCTTCACTGAGTATATGCACTTTCTTGAGTGTGTAACATTTTACACCTGGTCTATTTCATTAAATTCTACAAGAACTGGAGTTTGAGTCAACTGCGCTGTTGTGTTTTAGATACTACATTTCCAGCTAAAGGATGGTAGAGGGAGAGGAATGCTAAGAATGAATGAAAAAATGACTTTCACACTAGCCATTTCCTGGACACTGAAAGTAAATAGATTTTTAAACTAAACTAGGATTACTCTCTCTTGCGAGAAAAAAAAATGTGTCTAATTTCAATACTTTGAGACAATGGAGTACAAAAAAGAAGACATAGAATTCATCCTTAAGAAATTTATTCTGATAGGAGTGATACAAACAGATTGCAATTTGGTGACAAGTCCAATGAATGGCACCCATGGTATGGACATGGTTCAGAAATAACACAGAAGGGGGATCATTAATCCTGTCGAGTTGAGGAGAGGACAGGTGGTGAGGGGCTCAGGGCATCTCATTGTCCAAGCGGGACTTGAAAGGCTAAATCAGAGGAGCTCAGCAGTAAGGCAGTGTGGATGTGTGCACAGGGCAATGCTCAAAGCCTAGCATTCATGTGGTTGGGTGGGTAACTGTGGGTGATTTGAAGATCAAAGTGGGAAATCATGAGAATCAATTAAAGCAGGGGCTAAAAAAAAGCAGAAGAAAGGAGAAGGCCAACATTAAAGCAGGAGCTAAAAGAACAGGAAAGAAAAGAAGGCCAATGGTTTGGCCTGCATCAGAGTGAAATGACAGCTGCTTCCCATTGAAGACTTCATGTGCATTGTTGGGTAGTCATCAGAATTACAGAGAAGGTAAGGAGTAGGATCGCAATCTTACAGGTAAGGCAAATGAAATTCAAAGTGTAAGAAAAAGTCACGATAGCACCAGAAGCGCTTACGACCTCAGGATAGAGGTTGGGCAAAACCAAGTGACAGGTGAGGGAATGGGCTACTTAGGTAATGCGAGGCCAATGTACATGTCAATGTGAATTAAAAAAGACAAGTTTCTCTTTCGGTTTACTTCAAACAACTCTGTTGCAAGTGCCAGAAGAGTTTCCACCCTTGCCGAGTGAAAGCCACAGAGCGTCAGGTAAGCCTGTGGAACACTTCCATTGTCTCTTTAAGGCCTCCATTCTCAACGTGAAGCTTCTGTGGCATAACATTAGGGTTTGATAGAGTTGAATATCTATGTAGGAGGTTTCGATTTTCTGTGCTTTTATTTTTATAATATTTGAGGAAAAACAAATTCTGGGTTTTTTTGGAGGGGGGATGGGAGAAAAATTGATTGAAGTTACCTTATGGGGTGGATTTATGTAGTGGTGTATGTTTTTCTTCAAACACTCAGTGTATAGTTTGGATATCATAGTTTAATAGGTAAACTTTATTAAGCTTTTACTATATGCCACACTCTGGTCTAGGGGCTTTATGTGCACTATCTACTATAATCTAAGTTTTTAGGTTGGCGTTATCCTCACGTTACAGAGCAGAAAATTTCAGTAAGACAACAATTTGGTCAAGGTGAAACAGTCATGTCATTTTGTCTCTGAAAAAATGACTTCCAGTTTTCTGCTGGAAATATCAGTCTTACTCTGTTAAAATCTGTATCAGATGAGCCATTAACTTAATCCCCTGTGATTCTGTTGGTAGCCTCTTTATTTTCTTCATTTTTCAATGTGATCTGTCTCCTCATATACCTGATTATCTCTGATTAAGTGAAAGATATTACATATGAACAATTATGTTGATAATGAAGTCCTAGACTAGTATCTTCTACAGAAGATTTGCTTCTGCCAGGTGATGGGAAACCTCACCATTTAATGTCTCTCTTTTCCAGTTGAGTTGATGTTTTGAATCTGGGCTTTGGCATCTGTGAAACCTGGTCAATTTTTGGTTCATCCTCATCCTTAGGGTATAGTTTTCCTGGGTCCCAACTCAAAAATCGAGTGGTCTTCCAAGCTTTTCCTTTTTTTCATATTTAAAATGGTTACGAAGCCTTATCAACTTGTTAGTCATTTGAAGTTCCCTACTGTCTTTCTCCCAGAATTGGCAGGTAATATTAGAGAGAAAAAAAAAAGCAAACGAAAAATGTCAGACTCTCCTCTATTTTTCTCTCTCTAATGATTTGACAATTCTCTAGTGACTTTAAATAGTTTTTTTAAAGAAATGATTATTTAACTCAGTTTTTTCAGTTGTCCTAAGTAGGCTTGTTCAAATGTACGTAATTCATCATTACCAGAAACAAAACTACCTTTAGAGTAAGCCCCAAATTTTTTTGCCCGAGCCTTTCTCCCTTATAAGGGTATTATGAGAATTGAATTAATCTATGTAAAGTGCTGGATAGAACAATTCATATAGGAAGTACCATGTGAGTATTGGGTATTAGAATTTTCTTATGAGGGCACATGCTTAAGAGTAGGTGGGTGGAAGATAGACATTTCGTAGATTATCTAATAAATCACATTTTCATTGTGGAAAATGAAAAGGCCTATTTTCATAATTTGGAAGGAAAACCTAAACTTTCTCTATTTGACTACAGACACAGAAAATGGAGCCATCATTATCAACTTTAGTGACGAACAGGATTGGGAGGGCAGTCAGGTGGGGTCTTTCACCAGGCTCCATGCAGAGTGGTCTTGATCAGAAGATATAATGGGGTAATGGTTAAAAAGAACCTACGTTCTAGTAACAAGAAGGCATATCCAGAACAGAAAACCCAGCTTCCTCTAGAACAGACATCCTTCTCAGTGATGTGACCAGAGTTACCTTGAGATTTTGCCAGGAGTTTGCTGAAGGTCAAAATGCTGCTGGTTGAGGCCCACTGGTAAGTGCTGGTGTTTTGGGGTGTCTGTGTAGGTCGTTGAATAACTTACTGCTCACCACTACTCCTCAGCCTCCTCCACGCCTAGCATGCGAAAACCTGTGTGGTGAGGGCACTCGACAGAACTTCTGTGTCTTCTTGGCTCAGCGATGCTCTTCTAATCATTTCTGATCATTCATCTTTACAGATGCACATCATCTAATGGGAAGCGAGAGGTTTTGTGCAACTTGGCCTTGGCCTTTTCATATGGATACAAAGCAGGGCAAAGATAGCGGGGTTGGGGTTGTGGAAAAAAGGACCTTTCTTGTTGGTTGCACTTGATACTCTAATTTATTCACATAGTGTCCACACTGTTTCTTGTTTTCTAAAGACCTGTTTAAAGTCCCGTTGATCCTGTCTTCAAAAGTAAAGACACATGGATCTACAGAGGACTCACCAGCAGGAGCTGTGTGGCTGCTGCAAGGACAAGAGATTCTCCTGTGGCAACTTTTATAGCTTTAAATGCATCATGTGACAGGCAGTGTGGCTTGAGCAGCTCACCCAGAGGCCTCTGGTCACTTACTGTGCTGGTCCCTTTTAGCACCTTAGTTCTGAACTGGTTGGGAAAATGCATTAGGCTTTTGTACTTTTTGTACATCATTTAACAATTGTACGGTGTGAATAGAATCAAATAAATGCTTGTCAAATAGACCACGAAGGCACATGAATTGGTGGCTCCAGGGTAAAAATGTCAACGTAGCCTTGGGAAATGGAAGTGCCATCACTTTCATGAAGGTAACAATGAAGAAGAACAATATTTACTTGATGGATGTTTTCATGCTCAATGGCCTAAGGTCTGGGGATGTAGAGATGATCAAGGGCCAGGGCACTTGCCTTTGAGTATACCCCATAGTGAGACTTAGTAAGGGCCAGGAGTCATCACAAATCATCATAGTAGTCATGAGAAGCAGGCAATTTTGTACCTTTCCTGGCAGTCGAGGAGAGGGGGCCCAAATCTGGGATTCCGAACTTATCAGGGAGATACAATTGATCTGGCACTGAGAGTTTGTATTGAAATTTCGCCCTGTTGAAAATGCACTTGGTGGCAGTTGTGTTCCTGTCATGTCACACTCAAGCAGATGCAAAAGCAGTGAATCTCATGTTTAATGACCTGAGTAAGATGGAGGAAATTTGTGAATATCAGCAAGGAAGGGATGAAAGTCCCTGGAATTTGTTTTGGGTTCAAATAATTTTTTCCTATCTTTTTAAATCAGATTTATTTGGGGTGACATTGGCTCATAACACATATAAATCTCTGGTCTACAACTTTATAATATAACATCTGTATGCTCTATTGTGTAGTCACCCTCCAACGTCTCCTTCCGTCACTATCCTTTGACCTCCTTTCTCTCTTTGCCCTCCCCCACCTCTGCAGTAACTACCATTCCATTGTCTCTATGAGTTTGTTTTTGTTTTGTTTGTTCATTGGATGCAACAAGATCCATCCATGATGTTGCAAATAGCTATCCATGATCTCTCTATGCTGGTGCAAATGACAATATTTCATCTTTTTGGTGTTAATGTGTGAGCTGAGTAGCAGTCTGTACTTATCCCATCGTCTGTCGAAGGACACTGAAGTTGTTTCTGTGACTTGGCTATTGTAAATTATGCTGCAGTGGACATACAGGGGTATATATTTATCAATGTTTTCAAAATGTTGGGGTAAATACCCATAAGAGGGATTTATGGGTCAGGTGGTAGTTCTTTTAATTTTTAAGTTGTTTTTTTTTTTTAAATTAAAACTATTGGGGTGGCACTGGTTAACAAATTCCTATAGGTTGCAAGTGTATAATTAAATAATATATCATCCATATTTTGCATTGTGTGCTCACCCAAAGTTAGTTTCCTTCTGCCACCATATATTTGACCTCCTTCACCCCTATCTACATCCTTCTCCCCTCTTCCCTCAGGTAACCACTAATCTACTGTTTCCATGACTCTGTTTGTCATATTTATTGCTTTGAGTTTTATGTCCTGCATATAAGTGAAATCATATGTTTCTCAACCTTTTCTGTTTGACTTCTTTTGCTTAGCTAGATAAATCACAAGATGCAATCATGTTGCGATTCGTAGTGTTTTATCCTTTCTTATGGCTCAGTAATATTCCTTGAGACATATAGCACATCTTCTTTATCCAGTAATCTATCATAGGACACTTTGGTTGTTTCTGTGGCCTGGCTACTGTGAGTAATGCTGCTGTGACATCGGGATGCACACATCAATGTAGATAAATGTTTTCGAGGTTTTTTTTGGATAAAAAAAAAACAGTAGAGGAATTGCTGAGTCATATGGTAATCCTATTAGTTTTTGAGTAAACACCAAACTGTTTTCTTCAGGGCACTTGTTATTACTTGTTCTGTTGATGAAAGCCATTCTAACAGGTGTGAGATGGCTTGTCATTGTTGTTTTAATCTCCATTTCCATAACAGCTAGTGAAGCTGAGCATCTTTTCATATGCCTGTTGACTATTTCCATGTCTTCTTGGGAGAACTGTCTATTCAGGTCCACTGCCCATTTTTTAATTGGATTGCTTGCTATTTTATTGTTGAGTTGTATGTTGTACAAGTTCTTCATATATTTTGAATATGAGGCCCTTAATTGGAGGTGTTGTTTGCAAATCTCTTCTTCCATTTGGATGTTTACCTCTTTTGGCTTGTCGAAGTTTTCCTTTACAATGCAGAGGATTTACAGTTTGATGTAGCCCCATTATTTATTTATTTGCTTGTTTGTTTGTTTGTTTTTGCTTTTCTCTAGTCTTTGAGATCAAATTTCTGAAATCTTTGTTAAGCCCAATGTCCGCGAGTTGACTTGCTATGTTTTCTTCTATGCAGTATATAGTTTTAGTAGTATATTCAGGTCTCTGAAACATTTTTAGTTAATTTTGGTATATGGTGACAGAAATCTAGTTTCATTCTTTTTCATGTGGCTTCCCAGTTTTCCCAGGACCATTTATTAAAGAGACTTTTCTCCATTGTATTTTTTTGGCAACTTTGTCAAAATTATTTTCCCATATATGTGGAGGTTTGCTTCTGGACTCTCAATTCTGTTCCATTGGTCTGTGTGTCTATTTTTTCTGCCAATATCATGATGTTTTGTTTGTCACTTCTTAGTACAATCTGAGTCAGGAAGAGTGATGCCTCCAGCTTTGTTTTCTTTCTCAGGATTGCTTTGGATATTTGGGTGTGCATGTGCATGTGCGTGTGCATGTGTGTGTGTGTGTCTGTGTGTGAGTGTGTGTGTGTGTCCGTGTGTGAGTGTGTGTGTGTCTACATATACATTTGATGATATTTTTGTTCTTTTTCTTTAAAAAATGCCATTGGGATTTTTATGCAGATTGCATAAAATCTGTATACTGCTTTGGGTAATATGACGATTTTCACTGTTGATTCTTCCAATCTATTTGAGTTTTCTTCAATTTATTTAAAAATGCCTTATAGTTTTAAGTGTATAAGTCTTTCAAATGCTTTGTTAGGTTTATTTCTAGATATTTTATTTTTTTTCTTGCAATTGCATAATAAATTTTTTTTCATTTTCTGAAAATTAATTTTTAGTGTACAGGAATGCTATGGGTTTTTGTATATTGATTTTGTATCCCAAAACTTTATGGTATTTGCCTACTGTTTCTTACAGTTTTTTAGTGGAGTCTTTGGGGTTTTTTCTATAGAGAATCATGTGATTTGCCTTCTTCATTTCCATATTGGATGCTTTTTATTTCTTTTTCCCAATCGGTCTAGCTAGGACTTCCAACACTATATTGAATAGCAGTGATGATACTGTACAGCCTTGTCTGGTTCCAGATCTTAGAGGGAAGGTTTTGAGTTTTTCACCATAAAGTATGATGTTGGCTGAGGGTTTGTCATACACGCTCTTTATTATGTTGAGGTACTTCTATGCCCATGTTATTTATTAAGTGTCTTAATCATAAATAGATGTGGTATCTTGTCAAATGCTTTTTTACTCTATTCATACGATCATATGATTTTCTCCTGTATTTTATGTGGCATGTCATATTAATTGATTCACATATATTAAATAATCTTTCTTATGCCCCTAGAATGAAGCTTACTTGATCATAATGTATAATGTTTTAAATTTATTGTTGTATTCAATTTGCTAGTATTTTGTTAGGATTTTTGCATCTGCATTCATGAGCAATATTCTACTATAGTTTTCTTTTCTTTTTGTTATCTTTACCAGGTTATGGTATCAGAGTAATGTGGTCCTTATAAAATGTGTTAGGAAGTATTGCCTCTTTAATTTTTTGGAAAAGTTGGAGAACAGGAATGAAATCTTTCAATGTTTAGCAGAATTCACTTGTGAAGCCCTCTGGTTCTGGACTTTTACTTTTTGAGAGGGTTTTGATGGTTGTTCCTATTGACATGCCATTGGGCTATTTAGATTTTCTAGTTTCATGATTCAGTCTAAGAAAGTTATATATGCCTAAGAACTTGGCCATTTTTTCTGTTATTGATTTGATGACATCTAATCTTTCATAGTATTCTTGTATGATTCTTTGTATTTCGGTGGTGTATATCAAAGCTTTCATTTCTGATTTTATTTGTGTCAGTTCTGTTTTCTTTTTCTTTTTTCTTTTTGACCTTTAAACCTCCTGGATTTCTGCTTCTGGAATACAAATGCCTTCTATTCCCTGGGGAGAGCTGTATGTCTCCTTTGTGACCAGGTCCTCTGAGTCCAGGGCTGCACCCTGTGGGAGAATGTGAAGGGCGATGAGGAGCCAAGCCTTGGAAAGCTCAGGAAATCCTGGTGCTGCCCGGATAGTCAGAAGCAGTGCTGCATGGCTTTCTTCCGGATCGGCCCAAGTGCACAGAATTCACATGGATTGGGGGGCCAAGAATGTCCGCGCGTGTGTTTGTCCCTCTGTCTGTTTGTCCATCAAACTTCCAGGGTTGCTGACCTCCAGGCTTTGGTTTTCTAGCTTCTGTGCATTCAGGCCTGTCGCCCGGGCCCCTGCAGTGTGTGTGCCTCTGTCCTGCTGCTGCAGTTTTCCCTGTGGCTTACTGCTAGCTTTGGCTGTGAGGGAGGCAGCCAGACTCCGACTCATCATTCTGCCTGGCAATGACAGATGCTGTCACATAGCTGTTAACACTCAGTATTTGTTCTTTGCCCCGATCACTGCCTATACTGTGTGGAACACCCTGATCACTCAGTCAGGGCTGCGCGGGGCTTCGATGAGATAACAGATGGCAGGGCTTTTGGGCTGTGTTCTGCAGCGCTTGTCCCCGTTCCCCTCTCCTTTCCCCTCTCTCTTCCTCTGCCTTCAGATGCTCTGAGTGCTCATCTCAGATGTGCTTGTGTGCAGGCTTGGTGTTATCTGCTGGACTGTAGCTCTTCCCTCTGTCATAACTTCAAAGGGAGAGATGGGGAGGTCCCTCATGCTGCCTTGCTTCTCGCAACACTCTTAGTTTTTTGAGGAACTCCCACACTATTATTCATAGTGGCTGCACCAAATGTGTGATCCCACCAGCAGTGTCTGAGGATCCCTTTCCTCCACATCCTTGCCAGCATTTGCTACATCTTTTCTTATCGGTAATAGCCATTTGAACGGGTGTGAAGTGCCATCTCATTGTGGTTTTGGTTGCATTTCCCTTATAACTGGTGAAGTGGAGCATCTTTAAAAAAAATTTATTTTTCACAGTTGACTTACAACATTATATTAGTTTTAGGTGTACAGCATATTAATTAGACACTTATATAATGTATGAAATAACCACCCTGATAAATCTGTTACCACTATACATAGTTACTGCAACTGTATTCAACTGTATTCCCTATGCTGTACTTGACATGCCCATGACTTTTTATAACTATCAATTTATACATCTTAATCTCTTCCTCCTTTTCACCCACTTCCCAAATCCCTTCCCCTCTGGCAACTGTGGATGCATAGCAGAGTTTTTTTTGTTGTATCTATGTGTTTGTGATTGTTTTGTTTGCTTATGTTGATTTTAGATTTCTCATATGGTCTTTGTCGTTCTCTGCCTAGTTATTTCACTCAGCATAATACCTTTCAGGTCCACCATGTTGTCACAAATGGAAAATTTTATTCTTTTCTATGGCAGAGTAATATTCTATTGTATATGCTTATCACATCTTCTTCATCCAGTTATCTCTAGGTAGGCCCTTAGGTTGCTTCTCTATATCACTATTGTAAACAATGCTGCAGTGAAACTAGGGGTGAATTGTCTTTTCAAATTAGTGTTTTGAAAATCTTTGGGCAAATACCCAGAAGTAAAATTACTAGATCATATGCTATTGAATAGATTGTTTTACCACTTTGTAGTGTCTTGCCTTCTTTGTCATATTAAGTAAATATATAGGCATGGATTTATTTCTTGGCTCTCTATTCTGTTCCATTGAGCTATGTGTCTGTTTTATGGCAGTATCATGCAATTTTTTTTAAGGACAAAGTTTATTGCAACCAGAGGCTTTTATCATCAGTACATGGTTGGTTCAGACTGCAATTCCTTGCAAAATATCAGTATGGTGATGTCCTATTTCTGTGAACACCTCTGATTCGTATGGGGCTATTTTGAAAGGCCCTTTTTGGATTAATCTGAATTTGAATAATGAAACAAAAAACATGGCTGTCAAAGATAAATAATTTGTTCACTAAATTGCTACAAAATAATCTTGAAGATGTTCTAATAAGTTGAAGTCAGGCTTCAGATCAACACATTTCCAAAGCAGGAAGGCGTCGAGGCCCCACAAATGGGCCTTGGAACTCTGGATGAGAATGGTCCATGTTGAATTGAGGCTCTGGAAACACCTCCTTCCACAATTTAGGGAAGAGAATGTGCCTAGAAAGACCTGTATTCCTAAATGACCTGAGGCAACACAGTGCTTTTTAATAAAATCCACCTTATATATATGCATATATACATATATATACATACATATATATATATATATACATATATATGTGTATATATATATGTATATATATGGGAACTTGGGTATAACTCATTCTTTTCGTGTCTATTGTGAGCACAAAGTGTAGACTTCCAAAAAACTTGTAACTTACGGCAAATGCACAGAATTCCAAAGAGCTTGGGGCTCTGTAGGAATGTCAGTCATCTATGGCTGATGGTTCAGAATGTTTGAAAAGCACTCACTGTCATCAACAGTTCAGTGGGTTACACACTGTGTCTCAAGATTCTATATCCTCATGCAGAATTCACAGCCTTTCAAAGACTGCATGAGCATGGATCTTTCGGCCCACCCTTCCTTCGTTTCTCACAGCCCTCCATCTTTGTCGGGGAAGACGCCCAAATTGTATTTTTCAGCTGTTGAATAGAGGTCAGTTCTGGAGACATCAGAGAATGGTGTTTCTGAATTCTGACTCTCTCACTTTTGAGCTGGGTATTCACGTCTCTGTAACTAGTTTTCTTTTTTTGAATGAGTATAAAGAGGCAACCTCGATCAACCTGCTGAGGCAGAATGTCGAGGGAGCCCAAGATGTTGGCTCTAGTCCAGATATCTGATTTTCCATTTACACAGCAGGAAGAAGTATAGGCCTCAAGAAGGGGAATTTGGACCCGTGGATGAGAAGGATCCAAGTTGAATTGTTGTTCTGGAAACAGCTTTATAGACATTCATGGGAGGAGGATGTGCCTAGAAAAGCCTTCTTCCCAGATGCTCTGAGAAAACACACTGTATTTGAAAAAAATAACATATACACACACATTATATATAGTGTGTGTATATGTTTGTGTGTGTGTGTGTATGTATGTATATACATACATATGCATACACACATACATAGATGAGTATATATTTATTTTTATGCATATATATATATATATATATATATATATATATATATATATATATATATTTCATTGCCCTGTGTTGTGAGCAAAACGTGCATCCTTCTGAGAAATTTCTTTTTTGTGCCAAATGCCCAGGCTTCTGAGTGACTTGGGGCTCAGTGGGGGAGTATTCAGTCATCTGTGGCTACTTGGGTACAGAATTTGGGAATCACTGACTGTCACATTGAGCTCCTTGGGGTACTCACTCTGTATCATTACTTTCCGTATCCTCATTCTGAAGTCACAGACACCCATAGACCCCGTACTCAGGGATGCTTGGCCCACCCTTTCTTCGTGCCATCCACCCCTCTTCTATTTCAAGGAAGACACACAAATGGCATGCTCCCGCTATTGGAAAGGGTTCAGTTTAGGCAGACGTCAGAATCCTGTGGTTCTGAATTCTGACTCTATCACTTGTTCACTAAATGATCCTCTTTCTGTGTGTTAGTTTGCTTTTTTTGAATGAGTGTAAAAGGACCACCATGACTAGCTGAAGAAGAAAGGTGAGGGAGCTGAAGATGTTGGCACCAATGCAGACATCTGATTTCAAATTAAAAAAGCAAGTCCTTGAAGAGGCTTTACGAACAGGTCTGTGGACCTCTGTATGAGAAGGGTCCATGTTGAATTGTGGCACTGGAAACACCTATGTCCACACTCTCAGGAAGAGGATGTGCCTGGAAAGACCTGTCATCCCTCAAATTTCTGAAAGCAACACAGTCCTTGCTTTTTGACAGTCCATCATGTATTGATATGCATCTACATTTATATGTATGCATATGGTATATATGTCGCAACTCTGGAATAACATACTCTATTCCTGTGATTAAGAGCTGATAACCATTCTGTCAGGTGTGAGATCATATCTCCTTGTGGTTGAATTTGCATCTTTCACCTTGGCCACTTGGTTGTATTTTCCTAGATCTGTTGGGCCTGTGAATGTCTTATTTGCAGAAATGTCAGTTCAGGTCCCCTGGCCCCTTTCAACATAATTCTTTGGCTGATGTTAAATGATATGTGTTCTTTTGGTAGTGTGAATCCTAAGTGCTTCATAGCAGTGTGATTTGTGACTATCCTCACTCCATTGTAGGCTTGGAGTACATATGTAGATACTTTGTTTGCCATGTAGTGCTGTTCACATAGATGCAGCCCCGTTTTTTTTCTTTTATTTCTTCGGTTGCCGAAACTTGTCAAGTCGGATCCAGTGAGACTTTGCTCAGATGAATGCCAAAGAGTTTACAGCCTGTGTTTTCTTTTAGGAGTTGTGCGGTTGTCGGTCTTCAGTTGAAGTCTGTCGTCCACTTCAACTCATTTGTGTATGTCCTGTAAAAAGATTGTTCCATTCTTTTCTCTCTTTTTTCACAGGAGTGTCTTCTTTTCACCGCCTCTCTCCTGTCATTACCGTCTCCTTCTATTACACATGGTACGTTCTTGTGTCCTTTGTCTGATTGGTGAACCATGGAGTTAGGGGGATTTTTGTGGTCCCTTTTTTTTACATTGAGATAGCCTTGGCTATTTTGGTGGCTTTATCCCATCGAGCCATCTATGAATAGATGGCTCGATGGGATAAAGCTGGCCAGGAATGTCTCTTTATCTGTTTCTTTGACATTACCGTGCTATTTTGGTGATGGCAGTTTTGTCGTGTGTTTGGAATTCGGTTGTTTGATGACTTCATCCATTTGTTAATACTTTCTGGAGATTTCTGTGCTGTGTCAGGAACTTTGGTGGTTCCGTCTAAATTGTCGGACTCTGTTCCATTTCTGAGAAGAAGGCTATTGCTATTGGGGAAGGGGGAGTTCCGTGATACTCTATACGGCTTAGGGTTGTGAGGACGTTTCAAGAACGTGAGTCCTTCCTGGTGCGTAGAAACCGAAGAAGACTCTTGTTGTGCTGTGAGTCTTTTGAAGCTGATTGCAAAATCCTCTGTGGTTTGATGCAAATCGTTTCTGGGCAGTGTTTCATGTGTGTTGATTAAGAGTGTTTATTTTGCTGCTTGGTGGTGACTTGTTCTCATACTATCAACTCGGTCTATCTGGTCTCATCTGTCATCGAACACTGTTGTTTTCCAGTTGCTTTTCTGTCTGGATGGTCAGTCTACTGAGGTCAATGGAGTGTTCAAATCCTTCACTGTGAGTGTCTTATGGTGGCTCCCTTTCTGGCAGTCGGTCAGGAGGTTCTTTTCTTAGGTTCTCCACTGTTGGGTGCATCGACATTTCTATGCCTGCTATCTTGTCGGAGTGATAACTTTATTGTGATGAAATGTCTCTATTTTCTCCATTGCTCTCATCATTTTCAGCCATTGTTTGATTTTCAATTTCGTCAGAGGCAAATATCACTTTTCCTTCTGTTTTGTTTCCACTCTCATGAAACATCTTTTCCCGTCTTCTTTCTTCCAGACTGTACACATTCGACAATGAGTCATGTGTCTCCTTTTGGCAGTGTGTCTTGTTTTCTGTTGCCAAGAGTTATAATGCCCCTGTTGTCTTTTCCCTTTGCAGTATGATGATCTTTAACAACAACAGTGGACCTCTCGTGTTCTTTGATATTAGCTCTCGAGGTACAACATAGGAGTTAGACACTGGTACCATATGTGCAATAATGCCCACGATTGGTCTGGTACTCAGCTGACACTAGGCCTAGTCTTCACAGTAGCATTTCCTGTACTGTTGATGGCAGATTTTACATCTCCGTGATTGCTGCAGCATTACTGTTTGTATGTCTCAATTCCTTCACCTCTTTCACTGGAGCCCCCACACCCCGCGAACCCATCTTTTCCCTCAACCATCAGTTGGTTGTCCGTTGTCAGTGAGTCTGTATCACTTTTATTCTTTGATTTAATTTTACTTACAAGGCACAATGAGGAAACTCGCATGGAGTATCTATATTGCTCAGCTCGCCTTATTTCATTGAGCGTATTCCTCCCTCGAGATTTTCTCACCATGTCGCCAATGGGGAGATTTTGTTTTATCTTGGCCAGAGAGTATTCCATCGTACATATGATCCACGTTCTCTTCATGCAGCCGTTTCCCCAATTCTGCTGAGGTTGCTTTGATATCTTGGCCATTATAGAGAGTGCTGTGGGGAACCTCAGGGTGCATATCTGTGTTTGCATTATGTTTTGCATGCCTTTGGATCAGTGCCTAGAGTTAGAATTGCCAGGTCATTATAGAGTTCGCTTTCCAAGCATTCATGGAAACTCCGATCTCTTTTGCATGTGGTGGCAGCAGTTCCCATGGCCAGCAATGGTGCGTGACTGTTCTCTTTCTCAGCATTCTAGCCGATGCTGATGTTTGTCATTTGAGAGCTTATAGCTGTTAAGACAGGTGTGGGATTATAGGCTGGCCTCTTATTTCACATCTTTGCCCCACCTGACTTCAATACTCTGTTCCCATTTCCATCTGCATTTTTCCTGCAAAAGTTTGCTGAATTAATGAATAAGTATAAATATATAACAGAAAAAATTATTAATAATTTAATAATCTATAGTATGAATTGTGATTCTTTTCTTGGATTTTATATATTTCAACATGTGTGGGGCATCATAACGTCCAGGACAGTTTCAAATGCTGTTATGAGGATTCTTCAATCTAACCCTCATTTAGGTGTCTAAGGTTGGAGCTGTTATTGGACCCATCTTCCAGGTTAGGAAACTTAGGCACAGAGAGAGGAAGTCTCTTTTCTAAGGTGCCACTGCTGGTAAGTGGTGAAGCCTGGGTGCGAATTCTGGCTTTCACGCTGCTAAACCAGAACTCTCTGCCCGTCTGTGTCTCTGTCTCATCCCCTTCTCCAGTTACACTGGTCATGGACTCTCCAGCCAGCCTGCAGGTGGACCTCGTCTTCTGAGGTGTGGAGCACACTGTGTGGTGTGGGTGTGTGTGCAGGTGCTGGAACTAAATGTGGAAAACTGCATGACAGCTGAGCAGTGGTGGGGTGAGTTTGATGCCAGCTGTGAGTTTACCTACCTGGGGGGGGGCTCTCCTGTTCTCCCTGGGATCAGATTGTTCTAGAATATGAACCACCTGCATTTTTCCAACTGCCTTTTCTATTTACCAGAAGCTCTAAGGCAGGGAGGGGTGTCGGATTCATCACTCAGAGCAGAGGCACTGGAGTCAGGGAAAGTTAGAAGGCTCCGGTGTCTTGCTCTTGGGTGAGACAGATGGTCAGGTCTCAGGAAGGACTTTTCTCCAAACCCAGTCATCGAAGATTTGACTCACAAGATGAGGAACTTCAAACAGTTCGACATCTTCTGTCACATTCTGGAGTCCACGCTCACCCAGGTAGGGACCCGGGTTGGGCAGGGGGAAGTTAATGCGCCCAGATTTCTTGGGGGTAGCTGACCATCCAATGTCTACAAGACCCTTTGCCTTCTCTTTCACTGAGGGGCGGGGCTCTCTTTTTTTCTTTCCAAAATGTGAATGGCTTCTTCTGATTCAGAGAGTCATTCTCACATATTAAAGTCAAGTCACAGAGAAATAAATGTAAAGAAGAATGGAAAAGTCACTCCACTCCTCATACTCATTCCTGGCAATGCTTTGGAGGAAATCAGTCCGGTCATTTCTCCATTCTCTGTTTACATGAGAAGGTGCGTGGGTGCATTTGCAGACCTAGAATTATGTGTAGTTGCTGTATTCCCTAAGGTATCCTTCAAGCTGTTTCTAAAAGATTCAGTAATATTTCATAAAAATTTAGTTATGTCAGTGAATAGAGCCAATCAGTTTTTGCGTTTCCTTAGCATATTCAGTGTATCAGGTCTATTGTCACCTCTGGGGATATGGCAGTGAATCAAAGATACAAAATCTCTGTCTTCTTGTAGGTGACATTCTAGTGGGAGAGAAAATCATTTAGAAAGTATATAATGTCTAGCAGTTAAAGGGTTGATAGGAAAAGAAAAACTCGATGGGAACTTAGAGTGACAGAGTTGTTATTAGATGCCATTAGTGCATTCTTTCTCTGATTACAGAGAAAACATGCGCTTGTGTCATCTTGGCAGTAGTAATATGTGAATTAGAAACTGAGTCCCTAAGCATCCTCTTCCTGTGTCCCACCAACTGTTAGGGTTTAGAATCTATAGGCAAAAAAGCATAATGGCCAAGAGCATGCACTCTGAATTCAGACTCATCACTGCTATGAGCTGGGAGCCGGGACCAGTGACTTTCCTTCTGTGCCAGAGTAACCCTCTCTGTCATGTGTGGATGATAGCAGTCTGCATGTTTTTTTTGTTGTTTGTTTGTTTGTTTGTTTTAGTGTTGGGAAGTTTAAAGGAGTTATGTGTTAAAAGCTTAGAATAATGCCTGGCTCATATTACTTGCTATAGAAGTATCGTCTGTTATTATTGTTGCTGTTGTCGTCAACATTTTGAGTTTGTCATCCTCATTAGCATTTGCTTTGTATTGCATTGTTCCACGCCTCATTACTTCACTAACCCAGTGGTTCTCAATCTTTTATTATTTAGGCCTACATCACCCGGTCTTCATAGGTCATCTCACATCCAAATAGTAACCAGGCCCAACACTGCTTAGCTTTTGAGACAGAATCAGGCACATTCTGGGTGGCATGGCAGATGAGATTGGCCATGTTCTGGGTGGCATGGCTGTAGATTCACACTTTTTGATCTCAAAATCCCTTTCTACTCTGAAAAATTATTGAGGACACCAAAGAGCGTTATTCATGTAGGATTTATCTCTCAATCAATATTTGTTCATCATATTAGAAAGTCAGAGAAATTTAAAAATATCTTTGAGTTCATTTATAATAACAGAAATAAATATGTTCCAATTTAATATCAATAACACTATTATGAAAAATATATTCTCTAAAAAATTAGGAAGAAACGTAGCATCCTTTTTCATTTTTGCAAATTTCTTCAATGTCTGGCTTCATGGAAAACTGCTGGATTCTCACAATTTCTGCGTTGGGTCTGTTGTATGTTTTGGTTGAAGTATATGCAGAATAATGTGCCTTACAAAGTTCTGTAGTAGAAAAGGAAGTTCTTACATAACATTTTCTGAAAATCATTCACATCCTTCTTTGCTAATGCAGAAAAAATATGACAGATGTTCATTACTTATGGGTTGGTTGTGATGTAGAATCTGAAACCACATCAAGGAACGTCGTGTACTGTTATGCTAAGACCTACTGCTGCATCTTGCACATCTTCTCCATCTCTTACCCATTGTATGGCATCACCTATGAGCTGCACTGACCTTCCAAATGCCAACGTATTTCATTTTACAGCATCAGAAAGTCGCATTTGTTAACATCCTCACAGAGCTCACCAGGAAGGTCTTTTAAAACCGAGAGGCTGTCAGGCACACAGTGGGAGGTGGTTTTCCAAAATTGCAATGTTCGCTCTGACATGGAAATGTTATCATTGCCAACAAATACCATTAGCTGTTTTTCTTGATGTGGCAGGCTCACAGTTCATTTTTGAGAAAATGCTTTCTAGACACCGAAGTCTGCATAACCCTAGTTTTGATTGGCAGTGATTCTTTTCAGTAAAAGTAGCGTTCCATGGAAAAGTGGCCAGCTTAGCTTCAAACTCGATGACATTTGTGCTTTTCCTGTGATGACAGCCATGCTTTGGTGAGAAACAGGACACGCACTTCCCGTTATGTTACAGAGCAGTACAAAGCTGTGTGTGCAAGGGTTGAGGTTCTGTGAAATTAACAATTTTTACAGAGTCGTCAAGACTATTCTCAGGTTTCACTTCCTGTGTTTGTTCTGTCTGTCTATCATTTATTTATTTACTTGTTTGCTTCTCCTACCTGGCTCCCCACTGATATTGCATGGCAGTGGAGAATACGGTGACTGCCAGCACATAAATGACATCAGCTGAATTTCCGCTCACGGGCACCAGGGTATTGACCCATAACGTTTGCACCATCCGTGCCAATGTCAATAAAGCAAAAAAGGCACATTACATCTTATTGTTATTATATAAATTGTTTTGACTTTTTGGACATTGTGAAAGGGTCACAGGGATAACAAGGGGTCTGCACACAACACTTGGAGAGTTATAGTTCTGAGCCATCCCCAGTGGTGGAGGATTTTGTTTCTCTTCAGTTTCTCCCAGACAACGGCCTCGTGCCAGCAACTTGTACAGGGCAATCTTGCTCATCAGCCTCAGGTGGGAAAGGCAAGGTAGCCAAGAGAACTGGTCTGGCTGTGGCCGGGTTTGTGGGGTTGTGGCCTGGGCTTATGGGGTGTTGCCTGGACTCATTGGGGTGTAGCCTGGGCTCTTGGAGGTGTGGCCTGTGCTTGTGGGTTGTGTGCTCTGAGTCTTGTCACAGCTCCTTCCATCCTCTCTCAACAGAGCAGAAGTCAGTCACCCCTGACCTGCTGACTTACACAGATCTGAAGTCCCTGTGGAACTGCAAGATGGAGGGCCGCCCAGGCCCCTTGGGCTCGAGATTCACCCAGCTCAACTTCAATCGCTACCTGATCCTCTTCTACTCTGTGCACTTAGACAGCTGTGACGAGCTGCTGACTTAGACTACTGCTGGTGGGCAGGTAGGAGAGGTTGTGGTTAGACCACAGAAACCCCAAGTACCCAGGACAAGGTGGGAACTTTGCTTCAGCCTTGACTTTGGAATCTTCAGTGTTGAGCTTTGTATTATTTAATACTGTGTTTGGTGACAAGTGGCACAATAGTCACTACTAGTGCCTTACACAAACCACAGTATATCGCTTAAGAAGATGTCTAGGGAGGAGGTGGAAACTCAATAATTGCATTAGGAATTCAGTTTCCTGTTTTTCCTTTGTTCTTTTATTTCATCATCCTTAATGTGTTGGATTTTCACTTCATCCTTATCTCTTTCTGGACCAAAATAACTGCTGGACCTCTAGGCATTGCGTCTGCATCACAGCAAGAGAAAGAGGAAGAGAGATGTGCTTGTGTATTGTACCTATTGCTTTTATCAGGAAAACTAAAGTGTTTGCAGAAGCGTCCCAATAGTTTTCTATCATATACAGCCAGAAATTGTCACTTCCATAGTATTTGGCCAGAAAAAGACACATGAAAGGAATGCTGGACAAATGACTATCTGACTGTCTGGCCTTTAGCATGAGGTAGCAAGAGAGAAAGTCATTGTGATCTGCCATTGGTAACCAGGGACAGTGTCTGTTCCCATTGTTAATAGCTCCCTGATTTTCTGTTTGAAAGATATCATGGCGCCAAGTGCTGTTCAATGAACAGCTTCTGGTGCAGCACTTAATATGCCCTACCTTTTGGCTCCCAAGTGGGGACCCTTGCCAGGCCTTCTAGAATCTCCTAACTTAAAGTGTCAGGGTTGGGCCTGGCTGCAAGAACATGACCCAGTGGTTCCACAATCACTCTATAAGAGAGTGGTAGGGGTGGTGACTGATTCAGGGGGCTAGGGGCGTGGGGATAGGGAGGGACTGAAAGTTGCATTTAGTACCTGAGCCCCAAGGAAGTTGAGGTGTCTTGAATGGTGTTTTCCATGCTCTCAGGCTCTTGGGGTGTGATATTTCTCATCGGGAACCCTTGGCCTCTGAGATGCAATGGTTCTTGTCCTCAGGATTCACTACCCTCAGCTCCTCTCGTCCCAGGGCAGCCGGACCCCATGATCTTCCAGGGCATCCTTTGCTCCCAGAAGGAGGACTTGAACTGCCTTTGGGGTCTGGCCACCGGGACCCTGGGGAAACCCACGGCTCCAAGTTCTGCCACCTGAAGGAGCAGTGAGTCTGGGACGGGGGGCAGATGGGGCTGGGGGAACATCACATTCTAATTTGCGGGCCTGATGATTCTTAGCACTGCCGGGAGCCTGGCTGGCCTTCATCAGCAGGTGTTTATTCTGAGCCACTCCCCTGTGCTCACCTCATACTGCATGGTGCTTGGAACAGAGTGGTCACCAAGATGATCCTGGCCCTGCCCTCCTGGGACTCCCAGTCCAGTCCAGGGGATGGATCTGTCTGCTGACAGTGAGGACTCAGAGTGGGCATGGTGAGGGGTCCCAGAAGTGGCCTTGACCCTGCCTCGGAAGCAGGGAGCCCAGGGAAAGGGGGTAGCACGTGCAAAGACAGGGCGGGCTGGGCGCTCTTCTCAGTGCCTCCAATGTGCTGGCCTCTACCCAGCGCCTCCTAGACATGGCCCTGAGGGTACAGCCGGCTGGTGTCACACCAGTACCTACAAGTGTCATTGCAGTGGAAGATAGGGGTCGTCAGGAATACCCTGGGGTGTAGGAGGCCGAGACCGCTGCCTGATGGGGTTAGGGGTGGATCATAAAGATGGGCAAGGAGGGGTTCTGGACAGAGGGAGCAGCACATGTGAGGCCTCTTGTGAGGGTGGAGTGTGGTGAGCATGAGGGACCGGGAGAGGGAAGCCAAGATCAAAGGTTCTCCCACACTGAGTGCCTGCGGTGTGCGGTGTTCAGTCTCCACATGGAGGGTTCCCACTCATTGAGGAGGGCTAAGTATATTTTTAGTAGTAGCAGCAATAATTAGTAATACTAATACTAATACTAATACTAATACTAATACTAATAATAATAATAATAATAATAATAATAAAATATTAATAATAAATAAACCAAGAGCCAATGTTTGTGAACTTTTAGCTGTGTGCCAGGGACTCTGCTCAGTGCTTTATCTTCTTAGTTGATTCGATCCTTACTGAGCAGGCATTACCACGTCCCCATCTGCTGGAGGATGAAACAAAGGCACAGGGATATTAGAGGACTTGCTCAAGGTCAGTCACACTGAGTAATACGGCCGGTGTGGACCTTGAAACCAGGCAGATGGTGCCAGGCCCACCCAGGTTCCCTTAGCAGCTGTGCACAGTGGGTCACTGCCAGCCCAGGATGGACTGCTCAGTGCTGACACGGGGGACCTGTCCTTAGCCATGCTACGACTGGAAGCCCCTGGGGCTGGGAAAGCCTGTGGGTCTCCCTGGAGAATCTCGGTAGAGTGCTGGGAGCATAGTCAGCTTCACTCTCAGCTAAGCCTTAAAACTGCGCTCCGGTCCGGTAGGTGTGTGTGTGTGTGTGTGTGTGTGTGTGTGTGTGTGTGTGTGTGTGTGTGTGTGCACGGGTGTTTCTCAGGCTGGTCACTCTGACATGGCCCCTGCCCTGAGATTCCCACAGCCAAATCCGGGCTGCTTTTTCTCTTCCCAGTCTGGAGTCTGGGAGTTGAAAAAGACTCCAGGATTCATTCCTTCATTCATCCAAGTTTTAATGCCCAGCACCAGTTAATATTTTCTGGGACCTTTCTCAGTGCCAGACATGGTCTAAGCCCTTGTCCTAGAGTCCCACCTCCTCCTATCAGGTCTTATTGTCACATCACTCCACAGAGATGCCAAGTGAAACACCCACAGTCTCCCAGCTCGTCATCAGTGGGGCATCGCTGGATGCAGGCAGCTGATGGGAGAGCCCAGGTTCCTGCCCAAGGGCCACACAGCTGGGGGTAGTGATCCAGAGAAAACACAGATCATCTATCTCCCTGTTGATCACTGGGAGAAGACACACAGAAAGCTGGAAAGCACAGAGCTGAGGGACACAATTGGGCCAGGGCAGGCAGGCTTCCGTGCAAGGTAATGTTTGAAGGATGAGCAGTCACTGGAGAATTCATGAAAGAATGAGCTGCCCTTGCAGGGAGTGGGAGGGCAGCTGCAAGGAGCCAAATGGAAAGCTCTTTGGAGAGCTTAGGGAGCCACAGATATATAAAAAATGTTTTTAAAGGAAAACTTTCAAGCACACACTGAAGTAGACAGTGTAATGTGCATGCACTTGTGCCCAGCTTCAAATGTCCTCTAAGTTTTACCCATCTTGTTCTATCTGCACTCCCCACTTTCTCCTGAGAAGCAAATCCAAGACATCATTTCGCCTCGATATACAATCCAGAATCTATCTTTAACATATAGGGACATTTACGATAAAAACAGAAGCACTGTTTGCACATATGACAGGACTGCCAAAACTCTCTACTGTGTGTACTTATTGACACCTCTCTGATTATCCCCCAGATGTCTTCTATGAATTAACAAACATCTCACTTCAGACACACAGTGCAATTTGTCGATGTGTCTGTTAAATTTCTTTCAATGGATTCAAGTACCCCCTTTTTTCCTGCTGCTCAGTAGTGGAAGAAGCCAGGTCCTTTGTCCTGTAGAGTTTCCCACGGTCCAGATTTTGTGGATTTGATCTTCATGGTTAATGTGTTCCTCTACTTTCTATATTTCTGATGAAGTAGTTATTAAACCCGGTTCAGGTTTTTGAGAAGTCACTTTGCTTTTATCAGGAGGTGCTGAGGCTTGTGACTTTGCATAGTGAGAGATGGATCTCTCTCTTAGAAAGTTTTGTTCAGCCCAGCACCATTGGGTGGTTTTCGTTTACGTTTCTCTCATTCCTGTTGAGGCTGAGCACTTTTTCTTACAATTGGTTGCCGGTTGGGTTTTCATTTTTGTAAGTTGCCTGTTCACCTGTCATTTTTGTTTTTCTTCTGCTCACCCATTTCTTATTGATATCTAGGAGTTCTTTATAGAGTCTGGAGAGAAACCCCTTTATGAATTTTCTGTGGTTCAGAAACTCTCCTCCTTGCCTTCCCCAGGTCTTTTCACTCTCTTAATGTAAGTGTCTTTTGATCAACAGAGGTTCTTCATTTGTATGTAGACTCATTGAGACATTTTTCCTTTGGAGTTAGTAATTTTAATGTCCTGTCTCTGTTTCCTTTTTCCCCAGTGTCACGAAGACATTCTCCTACATCACCATCTATAATTCTGACACCTACAGTTCACAGGGGATTGACTTTTCATGAGGCAGAGGTCCTTTCATTGACTAGGCAATCATCCATCACAGTCCCGTTTATCGAAAAGAGTGTCCTTATCCTAGTGCTCATCCATTGTCACCTTTATGACAAATCGTGTTTCTTCATAGGTGAGGTTCTGTGCTCTGGAGTCCAGTGGTTTATTTGTCTCACCTGGTGCCAGCACCATACTCTACTCATGACAGCAGCTTTACGATTAGTCCGATGTTGGGTAGAGCCTGTCCTCTCACTTTTGTTTTTTCTTTTGAAGATTCTTTTGGTTGTTCTTGGCCAATTGCATTTCCATATGAATAGTAGAAGTAATAGATTTTTCAGTACAAGCACATACAACTTGTTGCTATTATGTTGAATCTATAGAACAATTTAGAGAAAGCTGAAATCTTTATCCATACTGTAGTGAGTGTTGCAGTCTGTAGAGAGAGTTAGTCTATTTAGGTCTTATTTAATGTCTCAGGAATATCGTTCCATTAACCCTTGTTGTTAGATTGTTTTTCATGGTGCTGTTAATGGATTCTTTATCTTAAATATCAATCATGTTGATTTGCGCATAATTGATATTTCTATATTGAGTTTGTGACTAGCAACTTCAGTTAGCTTTGTTATTTCATAATTCATGTGTAGATTCTTTCTGATTGTCAGTTTTTGTCATCATCTTCAAATGACCGTTCTGTTAATTCCTTCTCAATGCTTAATTTCCTTTCTTTTTATTGCCTGATCACACTGGCTAGGACCTCCAGTACAATGTTATCTTACTCTTGGTTACAAGGGTAAATTCAAAGTGTTGCCAAAAACGTAGGTACCTGTATGTTTTTCAGATCCCTAATTGATTTTAATTTTCAGGCAAGGTGAGAACAACTGAGCTAATACATAGTTTTGGTAATTATTGATGACCGGAGGCCAGATAGATTTTTCATTAGGAATTGGTAAAGGTAATGAGCTAATTCCATTATTCTGCTTTTGTTAGCTGGACTTCTGTGATGAGGAAAGCATTCTTGTGTGAACTGTTTGGTTTCCCTTAGGTAAATTTCCCGTGAGAAAGGCATGATTAATGCTAGTTTTCCCCCCCATTTATTTAGCTTCTGTCAGAAAAATGTGTTGGTTTCCTTATATCCAGCATAAAGATCATTGAGTTTTATTCAGTTCATACTATTATTATGTACTCATGATGTAAATTTAGTAGATGGTATGTGGGTTTCCTATGGCTGCTGTGAGAAATTCCAAACTTTGTAGGTTAAAACAAGAGAAATTAAGTATTTTCTCATTCCAGAGGCCAGAAGTCTGAAATCACTTTCACTGCGCTGAGGTCAAAGTGTTGACTGGGTAGTTTGCTCCTCAGAGGCACCAGAGGTGAATCCATTTCTTGCCTCTTCCAGCTTCTGGTGGCTTCCACCAATATTTTGCTTGTGGCTACTTTACTTCAAACTTTGCCTCTGTAGTCACAATCCCTTTTCCTCTTCTGTGTCTAATCTCCCTCAGCCTCTCTTCTATAAGGATACCTGAGATTTTACATAGGGTCCACTTTGATAGCCCATTTATCTCAAAGTCTTTGATTTAATCAAATCTATTAGCTTTTCTTTTTTCATATAAGGTAACTTTCACAGATTTTAGAGATTAGAACATGGATGTCTCTGGGAGGCTAATATTTAGCCCACCACACATGGCTCCCTTCTTTTGTGGCCTGTCAAGATATCTTGGACTTTCCAGCCCAGAGCTGGTAGAAGTAACTGTTCCAAGGATCACTGGTTCCTGTTAGTAGGAAATTGTACTTAGAGACCATAGTCTGGTCCTAAGAGGTGTTTATGGCCATTGGGTTGACATTGCTTTTAGGTGTTTTGAGGTGGAAAGAGACAGAAAGTAGACATATTTGTAGAAAGAGAAAAATGATATGTTTGATTTTAACCTCTTTCATTTGTATGTCTTTTCTCGTGCTGAAAAATCTTCATTTCTAGTAATAGTAACACAATTCATAATTATGTATTTGCTTTATCCTGATAATACCAATGCAATTACTATTAATGAGAGTACTGAATGAATTTAAGATTTCTTTGAAAAAGTACTTGCTAAACTGGAAAAAAATTTTTTTCAGTGATGACATAATTCTCTAGTCAGCCACAAACTTCAATATACAAATGAGTATTAGTTCCTTTTAAGCGTTTTGGCGATTGCTTCTGTTAAAATTTATTTGTGTAGCATATTCTCTTTTTTGATTATTATCATTATTATTAATTTTTTTGGGGGGTGGTGAGGCAGCTCTTCGTTGACTTCACACATTGCAAGGATCTTGTCACCTTACAATCCCTTACCTTTTATTTTACGGCTATAGCACCTGGTCTTCTTACATGGTCTTCAATCTTAGTACTAAGCAGACCTGCCCTTTCTTATGGTCCCAGATCAGGGGGTATGGGCCTGTTCATGTGGCGAATATTTTCACAGTTCCAAAGTCAAAATTTAAAAATTGGGTACATTCAGAGGGGTCCAGCTTGTATCCAGTTTGCCAATTCTGTCCATCCATCTTTCATAGGTAAGTTACTTTTTAAAACTTTTGATTTAGCCTTATCTATTTTTGAAATAGGAACATGTGTAATTTGTAATTCCTTTTTCTCTTTTACATAAGGACACACACTAAACATTGTCCGGGACTGTTTTTAAACTTCCATCTGGTTGTCCCTTGATGACAGGACATGGAGACATTTTTTGTTTTTTCGTAGAGTCATGTGGGATTCAGGTGAGTGGATGTGTTGCAGAAATTCAACCAGTTCTCCGGGATGTACACTTGGGTCATTTCTACTCTTTTGCTCTTACAAATAGTGCTGTCCCAAAGAGCCTTGTGTGCATGTCTTTGTCTGGAGGAAGCTTTCTGGATGCGACTCGTTACCTGGTCAGGTCTGCATTTTGGAGTGTTCTCCTGTGAGCGGGAGGTGGAGGGACCTGGCTGGGAGCATAAGATCTAGGGCCAGCACCAGGGCGAGACTGTGAGAGTGCAGAGAATGGAAGGGTGACATCTTGGAAATAGGACTCCCAGGGCTGTGTCTGCCCCTTGGTGTGAATGACGATGAAGGAACGGTGTGGCCGCCAATCGTGGGGGAGGAGAAATGGTGCAGAAGGACCACTGACGAGGAGTGGGGTTGACGGGGTTGCCCTCACACACACACCCAGGCCCTGCCCTCTTTCATGTCCCCTGGCGTCAGAGAAGCATGAGCTGGAGGCTCAGGTGTGTTGGTCGTGCAAGGAGGTGCTGGCGGGTCGGGGGACGAATCCCGGACCAGAAAAAAGCCTCGGCCCTGTGCCCATCACGTCCCAGCATCAGGAGGTGGCGAAGGCGACAGAGTGGAGCTTGATCACGGCTGAGCACCCTGGACAGTGAGCTTGCCCGGTCCCAACGGGGATACAGGGTGCAGCTGGGGACGACCATGTGTCGGGACCCCGCCTGCATGTGACTGGGGGAGGGGTTTGAGGGGCAGGACCAGTGCGGGGGAGTGGGCTGCCTCAGGGAGAGATGAATTAAGGTAGGGAGCCTAAGGGAATGCCTTTATAGAGGAGGCTCCAATTCTGGGTCGCGGTGGGCGTGGTCTGTGCAGAGGTGAGGGGGGCTGAGCATGCAGCATCAGGACGTGGGGCCTGGATGTGGGAACCGGGGAGGCGCGGGGCCCTAGGGTCTAGTTGGGGTACAGGGTGCAGAGTCCCTGATGAGGATCTTGGTGGTGTGGGCTGATTGTGTCCCCGGGCTGATGGGGGACCTTGGGGAGCCCCAGGGAGCTCTGGGGGACCTTGGAGGCAGGCCCTGTGCAGAGAGCATAGGAATGGATGCGTTTCGGGGGGAGAGATTAGGTGGCTCAGAGAGGGGCAGAGTGCGCGAAGACCTGTGGCGAGGCGTCGGTGACTAGCCACTGGCGGGAGAATGGACCGGAGGGTGCAGGGCTTCTGCCGGCGGGAAGAAGCTTGAGTAGAGCCGTGTCCTGGCCAGGGGACTTGGACTCCCCCCTGGTCCCGCCCCAGCCAGGGAGCCTAGGAGGTGGAAGGCAGACAAGGGGCAGCGGGGGTGGGACCGGGGACCCCGGCCACCTGTTCCCAATCCCAGGGTCCAGGAGTTCACGTGCACCATTCCCACCCCACAGCCTTCCTGGAAGGCATGGAGAAGAACAGAGAGATCAAGGGGGACTTCACGCCCCTTCCTCCACAAGTGCCCCACCCCTGCCCTTGAGCTGGCTGTCTGTGTGTTTTGTAAATGAACCTATTTGCCCTTGGGGTCCCTCAGCTGATGACTGAAAAGTCCTGAGAAGTGGGGACATGTGTGAATTGGGTGGGGGGGACTATAGTTGACACCTGTGTGCATTTCTGGGCACGTGTGTTATTGGGGGACAGGTTGGGGTTCAGGTGTAAGAAATACTCCCATACACTAAAGCAGAGTAAGGGGGTACGATGGGGTATTGTGAGCAGCCTGTTCCCAAAGGGGCCCAATCCAAGAGAGATGCTACACAGGAATTCTCTGGCTAAGTGGGGGAGAGAGGTGTCTCACATGGTGGTTCACTACCTGGGAGGACCCCAAAGCGGACGTCCGTGACATCTGGGCTGGTTGGTGCCAATTTCTCCTGCAACTGAGACCTCTGGGTTCTGAGCTGGAATCTTGCTTCGGAGCTGGGGTGTCTGGGATTTTGGTTCAGGGTCAAGGCCTCTCTAGGTTCTGAGAAGAAGCAGGAGCGACACAGCGTTGGGAGGTGGGGGCACACTTGGGGTCTCAGTGGGAGGAAGGTTTGGGGCCAGTGGGACATGGGAGCACAGTAGGAGTTGACCTTTATTTGGGGGTGTGGGTTTTTGACGGGGTGGAGAGAAGGCCTCACACACGCTGTCGTGGCCACGTCTGGATGATTTGGTACAGCTGGTCTCCCGGTGAGAGCGTCTGCTGCACTTGCTGGTGTCCTTTGACCTCGTAGTTCTGGTCCACGAATCCTTGAGCCAGACCACAAGCCAGCAGACTCTTGGCCTCCCTGATGGTCCTGGGCAGGGTTTTCTGCTCTGGTGGACAAGGGCAGGAGTGCAGTTGGGGCTTCCTCAGAGGACAGAGGGAGTGTGGGGCAGCTTTCTCAACTGTGCCCAGATCCCACTCTGCCATTCTGTGGCCCTGAATAAGCTGCTCTGTGCCTAAGTTTCCTCATCTGTGAAAGGAGAGAATAGTGGTCCCTGCCACGGGCTCTGTCTTGAAAGGTACGTGGTTGGCAAATGCCAGCTGTCATTGTTACTGCTGCTTCTCCCCTTCCCCCAGACCCCTGATACTACCAACAGCAATGCTCCAACCAAACACAGCTTGGTGCCATGGGCCAGCAGAAGAACTTTTCAACAGATGAAGTAATCCTCACCCATACTGTGTGGTTGAAATGGTTATTACCCAAGGGAGGAAATGATACTCGTAAAAGCAGTCACTTGCGCAAGGTCACAGACCTTGTAGGTGGCCGTCGCCCAATGACTACCCAGGGTTCTGTGCTGTCCCCCAGGCTTGGATCACACCCTGTCCTGTCGGCTGGACAGTCAATCCCCCATGTAGTTGCCCATGAAGGTGATGCTGATAGATCTGTGGTTACAGCCTTCGCCTGAGTGTTCCCCCATCATGGTCCAGCCCCGGCCCTCATACACGAGCCCATCTTCTCTGATCAGGAAACTGTTGGGGGTGGGTGAGAGAGAGTGATGAATGAGGGCGGGCCTCCTGGAAGAAGAATCCCTTTCCCTCCTCCACTCACCCCTGCCTTTATTCCTGTCACTCACACACATGTCCCCAAGCCTCCAAGTCGCGTTTTTTTTCAACCACCACAGTGACAGTGGCCTTTGCTCTTTCAAGCACAGGTCTCTGTGCACCTTTTTCATCCTCACAGAAACCCGTGAGTCAGTACTGCTCCCATTTTGTAGACAGAGAAACAGAGGTGGATACACCTCAACTGCCCATGGTCACACAGCCAGTCAGGGACAGCGCCAGAATTTTCACCCAGGTCCCCAGGACTCCCACCTCCAGGATCTGAATCCTTGCTCTCTCCTGCCTCCTTGGAGGATCTGTTGAGCTCTTGCTTTGCTAAGTCCTCAGATGCAGTCAATTATTTGAGGCAGGTACTGTCCTCACCCTGACTTTAAGCTGAGAAGCAGAGACTTATAAATGATTTGCCCAAGGTCACGCCCCAGAGACCCCTGACTCAGAACTCTCCATCAAGAAGCTCTTCAGCCCTCACCCCAGCCTCCATCCTGTACTGTTACCCACCAGGGTCCACTCATGTGACAGGGTCACGGACTTAGGAATGGGCCCACCACTGGACATGGAGCCTGTAGCCTCGGCAGATTTTTAAGACCCAGTGGATGCCCCTCGATTGAGCGAGTGTGACTGGGCACGTCAAAGTTAACTCGAAGATAGATGTCTGGAGAAGCAGCACCTGCCATCTTCACCATCTGGTTCCGGATGTCAGTGATGCACAGCATGTTGGAACTTCCAGATCTAGGGCCCTTAAGACGCCAGACACTCAGAAACCAAATCTGAACAAACTAGAAGTACCACAGTGACACTGGTTCCCAGAACTCAGCCAGTAATAGCCCTGCTTATGTCTCTAGCACCTGGCACAGGCGACTGGTACCCGTCGTACATTTGTTAAATGGATGCCTCTACTTTAAACCTCTACCACAAGCACCAGGTGGTTTCAGTCGGGAGCCCATTTTACAGGTAAAGAAATCGACACCCTGAGAAAAACTGAGGTGACAAGAGGGGAAGATTCAGAACATTTGGGTCAGGCTCTGAGTCCTCAAATCTGAGAAACAGTCCTGAGCCTGCTTTACTGCAGGCGGTTAAGGCCCGAGGCCATGGAGCCAGGCTGTGGTCTTCTTGTCTTCAAGGGGACGCTAAGAGTGGGAGTGCCTTGGAAGCAAATCTTTACCTTGGAACTTTGGAATTGTAAAATCTTGACCCAGAAGAGCTGGGGGTACTTTGGGAGGCTTCTAGAGTTCTCCGAGTGAGATCCCCAGATTTCCTGAATGCACCCTGGCCGGACGGAATCCCATCAAGGTGGCACCTGAAAACCTGCCTTACCAATAAGGTGCTGGGAACTGGAAGAGCATGCTCACAGCTGCCCCTTATCTCTGCCTATTTAGTAGAGTCACCGTTATGTGACCCTCAAGCCCTGTGTCCCTCGCTCCTCTCTGTGATCTCCAGCCACACCAACCTCTGCCATTCTGCCGGACCCGCTGGCTTGGCCCCATCCTTTTCACCTGAGGTCCCGTCAGCTTACTATGCTTCCCAAGCTGACCTTTCCCCCCTCGCACATCTATGTGCTGCCTGCACATGCCTCAGCCCTATGTGGTGAATCTGGAGAAACGACACTGAGGCTAAGTCCACTGTGTCAGGTGTTGCCAGGCGTCCCCGCCGCTGTCTTCCATTGGGGCACCCCCTTTCTGCCCCCCTCCATGCTTACTTGTAGCCCACATCACAGAAGCCGAGCGTCTGCTTGTGGGAGTGTGGCACGTTCTGGGCCTGCTGCCGGCACAGGACCATCGTGTCGGAGGTGCTGCCCTCCATCTGCGACACCACCACGCGGCGCGACGGTTGGTTCAGACTTTCTGTGCACTTGGATGCCTGGGCCCTCCACTGTGTCTGGGTCACAACGGGGCCACAGAAGGGCTCATCTTGCACCAGGGTGAGGATCCAGGCCCCAAAACTTCCAGAAACCACAGGGTGAAGCGCCCAGTTGCCTGGATGCCTCTCCACCCCATGTTCAGATGGGCCAGGGGCCCCTTGTCTATATCATGGATTCTCCCTCCTGCAACCCAAACACAGACCCAAACACAGTGCATCTTGTTGCAGTGCCGGGGAGAAGGAAGCAGAGTCTGGGGTCACACGTTACAACCAAGCGAAGTCCTGCGGGGTGTGAGGCAAGGCTCACTGCACCTTAGGGCCCTGGCATATAAAGGTGGCCCTGGTGGCCCATGTTACACGCATCACAGTCCTCCCTGTGCACCATGTCCCGACACTGCACACTGGTACCCTGGCTCTACTGGCCCTGCTCGGCCTTGGAGTGGCGCAAAATGAGGAGCAAACTCATGTGTGAAAACACACACACACACACACACACACACACACACACACACACACACACGCATACAAGCACACTCGTACCTTTATTGGCATTTGTAACTATGGGTGGCACTTCAAAAGTGGCTGCTTCAAATTGGGCTGAATGGTTACTCAGTCCTGATTCCTGGCCTTTCTGCATTTTTAGTCCTTGATGACATGGTTCATCATTTACAGCATAAACAAACTTTCTCTCTCAAATTGGATATTCAACCTATATTCTTCAAAGCCACGGGAGTGTGTGTGATAGCGGCTGGCCAGCTTCCACCAACACAACCTGAACATAAAAAACTGTCTTTCTATGAGTAAAGAGTGTGTATTTCCGATCCAATTTAAGAGGCTTCAGATTGTTCTTTAAAGTCAGAATCAGTCATATTATTTGAGAAAACTGAACTGGATGTCTCCTCAGGAAATTCTCTGATCCCAAATACACACTTTTTGATGCCCCGAAGTGGAGAAGCCATCAGGAAAATTTAGCCAGGTCATGCTTTACGGCACAATTGGGAAATTCAAGACGCTGCCTGTCGGTTCTGTTATTTACCACTGTTTCCTTGCTTAGTAGCGTCTCCATTTTCAGTACACCTGAAATACACAGCCAGGAATATTCTAAAGTAATGAAGTCAGTACATTCTTACTCTGTGCCTACTAGAACTTTTTCTGAATTATTTTGGTCACAAGAACAACTATGCAGTAGAGGTGTTTTTTTTTTCCATCAGGCTTCCATTTAGGCCCGAGAGGGTCAGTGGTGACCATCTAGTGGTTGCAGACCGCAAGAATGCTTCAGACACTGCTTCACTTTCATTCCCAAAGGGTTTCTGATCTGTTTTAATTGAATCTAATGCCTTACTGTCATTTGGTCCCATTTCAGATACAGAATAATGTGCTTCCTTCACTCCCACTGTTTTTGGGAGTGCTCACTAATAGTGGAGGGAGAACGTTACTCATGTCATAAAATCCTCTGAAATGAAACTTTCTCTCTCTGTGTACCACCTTCCCCAGCCCCCTGACTTCATGCTCATTGCTCCTGTGGTCTCAACATGTATGAGCTCTGCCATGTGTGCTTTCTTCCTTAGACTCTCCTCATATAAGGCTGCATGTATTCATTTTGCTATGCGCTTTAAAATAGGATCTCTAAAATAGTTCCTTACTAGGCGAATAAATGGATTATTAATTAAAGCATGTGTGCCAATAAGTCAGAAATGAAAAACAGCCTGAAAAAAAAATTTAGGAGCAGCAAGCTAAAGAGACAGTGCACAATAATTGGATTCTGGAGGCAGTTACGCCTCTGTAGGCAGATACCTCTCCCCCACTCATTAATTAGGTTAATGGACAGCAGATCCCATCAGAATCTGAAATAAATGGAGAACGTGGAAATGAGCTTGAGCCAAACTGGCCAGGAGAATTAGAAGGGGCGGGTGAAGGTGGCAGGTGGGTAAAGGACACACACAACCTGCACCAAAATACTGCTCTGCGCCTGGGCGCCAGTCGAGCAGATGGAGCGCTTTGTCTGTGTTCCCTATGCCCTGTAGCAGGGGACACAGAATGGGAACACCGTGCCCTGCACCAGCCCAGACTCTCTGAGAACAAATAACCAGACTGGAGGCAGAATACGGGCTCCCTCAATTTCCTGGCCTGGTCGGGGCTACTAGTGCCCAGGCCAGCCCCAGGCTACTGCACCAAACCTTACAAGGGGGCACAGCTTAAGGCCATCCTGGCTTGGAAGAATCCCAGCCTGAGCCTGAGGCTATGCAGACCGACACCAAGGAGGTTGGCGTGCAGTTGAGCCCATGGGTGGACAGGTCTGTGCAGTGCACTCTGGAGCCCTTCACCCTCTGCAGTTGCTCCCCTTGGGACAACACAGACCCTCCAGCTGCCCTGCCAGCCTGAGGCATCTGTTCTGCAGTGATGGGCTGCCGGGCCCTGTCCCGGACACAGAAGGACTGGGAGGATGAGGGGACCAAGTTGCTTTCAGGTCCTGTGGAGGTCAGCCAGCAGTAGCCATCGCCACCACCCTAGATGTGCAGGAGAACTCGGGGCAGGAAGATGCTCAGAGTCCCAGGGAAAGAAAGATTCAGTAGGGCCCAGGAGACGTAGCCGACTTGCTCAGAAAACCTTGCTTCCAGGTGCACTTCCTCTCCCTTGTCCCTGTCTTTGAGTCCCAGCCTCGCTTTCCTCTTGTTCATTCCTAGGATAATGAGAGCAAAGCCTTCCCTCCTTCCTCCGATGAAGGAGGATGCTCAAAAACCTATGTGTACATGGCCTGCATGTTTTGTCACTTAGTAAAGTAAGGTGCCACCTGTACGCACGTGGGAACCAAAAGTCTGGCAACCACTGCTGTTGGTAATGAGGTGACAAAGAAGAGTTTCAAATCTGTCAAACGTGTGATCCGATTTTCACTTGAGGCAGACGGCTGGTTGCATTGGAGAAAATGAGTTGAAGAAGCATGAGATGACAATAAGAAGAATCTCAGTAATACTTGAGAGATGAGAGGCTAAATGATTGTAGTAACCTTGAGAACAGCTGTAAATGAGGTTAAAGGGGCTTTTTACATTTTATATACAGAGCCACAAGCAAAGAAGGATCTAGCTTCCTCCACCCAAGATAATGAAAGAATTTTCTTCTTTCTTTGCAGATTTTGGATCCCAAATATGGCTATTTTCACTGTAAAGATTGTAAGACCCGATGGGAGAGTGCTTACGTGTGGTGCATTTCTGGAACTTTCCAGCCCAGAGCTGGTAGAAGTAACTTTGCCAAGAAACACTGGTTCCTGTTAGTAGAAAATTGTACTTAGAGACCATAGTCTAGTCCTAAGGGGTGTTTATGGCCATTTGGTTGACATTGCTCTTAGGTGTTTTGAGGTGGAAAGAGACAGAAATTAGACACATTTGTAGAAAGAGAAAAATGATGTTTGATTTTAACCTCTTTCATTTGTATGTCTTTTCTCATGCTGAAAAATCTTCATTTCAAGTAATAATTATGTATTTGCTTTATCCTGATAATACAATGCAATTACTATTAATGAGAGTACTGAATAAATTTAAGATTTCTTTGGAAAAGTACTTGCTAAAATTGAAAGAAATTTATTTTCAGTGATGACATAATTCTCCAGTCTACCACCAACTTCAATATACAAATGAGTTTGAGTCCCTTTTAAACATTTTAGTGATTGCTTCTGTTAAAATTTATTTGTGCAGCATATTCTTTTTTTTCTTTATTATAATTATTATTAATATTTTTTGGGTGGAGGTGAGGCAGCTCTTCATGGACTTCACATATCACAAGCATCTTGTCAGTTTACAATCCCTTACCATTTATTTTTTACAGCTTTAATACCTGGTCTTCCTAGGTCATCTTCCATCTAAGTACTAAGCAGGCCTGCCTTTTCTTATGGTCCCAGATCAGGGGCCATGGGGCTTGTTCAGTGTGGAGAATATTCCACAGTTCCAAATTCAAAATTTAAAAATTGGGTACATTCAGAGGGGTCCAGCTTCTATCCAGGTTGCCAATTCTGTCCGTCCATCTTTCATAGGTAACTTACATTTTAAAACTTTTGTTTTAGCCTTATCTATATTTCAAATAGGGACAGGAGTAATTTGTAATTCCTTTTTCTCTTTTACAAATGGACACACACTAAACATTGTCCGGGACTGTTTTTAAACTCCCATCTGGTTGTCCCTTGATAACAGGACATGGAAATCTTTCTTGTTCCTTCGTAGAGTCGTGTGGGACTCAGGTGAGTGGATGTGCCGCAGAAATTCAAGCAGTTCTCCGTGATGTACAGTTGGGTCATTTCCATTATTTTGCTCTTACAAATAGTGCTGTCACAAAGAGCTTTGTGTACATGTCTTTTCTGGAGGAAGCCTTCTGCAGGCGGCCTGTGACCTGGTTGGGTCTGCATTTTGGAGTGTCCTCCTGTGAGCGGGAGGCAGAGCGACCTGTCTGGGAGCAGGGGACTTGGGGCCAGGACCAGGGCGAGGCTGTGAGAGTGAGGAGGAAGGAAGAATGACATCTTGGAAGTAGGACTCCCAGGGCTGTGTCTGCCCCGTGGTGTGGATGACGATGAAGGAGTGGTGGGGCTGCCAATCATGAGGGAGGAGAAATGGTGCAGAAGGACCACCGACAAGATTGGGGATGACTGGGGTTCCCTCAAACTCAACCCCAAACCTTGCCCTCTTCTCTGTCTCCTGGCATCAGAGAAGCAGTAGCTGGAGGTTTAGCTGGGCTGGTTTGCAGCGAGGTGCTTGCAGGGAAGGGTCAGACCCCGTACCCAAAAACAGCCTCATCCCTGGGCTCATTGTGTTCCAGCAGCAGGAGGAGGAGAAGGCGACAGAGCAGAGCCTGGGGTAGGCTGAGCACCCTGGACAGCGAGCTCCTCCGGTCCCTAAGGGGGTGCAGGTTGAAGATGGGGAGGACAGGGTGTCGGGACCTTGCCTGCAGGTGGCTGGAGGTGGGGTCTGAGGGGCGGGATCTGTGCGGGTGGAGCAGGATACATCAGGGAGCGACTGATGCAGGTTAGGAAGCCTAAGGGACTGCCTTCAGACAAGAGGCTCCAATTCTGGGCCATGGTGGGCAGAGTCTGTGCAGAGGTGAGGGGGGCTGAGCATGCAGTATCAGGACTTGGGGCCTAGATGTGGGGACGGGGGAGGTACAGGGCCCGAGAATCTGGTTGGGGTACAGGGCGCAGACCCCCTGATGAGAATGTGCGTGGCGTGGGCTGATTGTGTCCTGGGGTGGTGGGGGTCCTTGGAGAGCCACAGGGAGCTTTGGAGGACCTTGGAGGCAGGCCCTGTGCAGGGGGCATAGGGAAGAGTTGCATGTCGGGGGGAGAATTTGGGGAGCTCAGAGAGGGGAGGAGTAAACGAGGACCTGGGGCGAGGCATGGGTGACTGGCCACGGTGGAAGGATGGACCCGAGGGTGCGGGGCTGGTGCTAGTGGGAAGGAGCTCAGGTCGGGCCGTGTCCTGGCTAGGGGACTCAAACTCCCCCTTGGTCCCACCACGGCCTGGGAGCTGGAGGAGGCCAAAGGCACGGACAGGGCAGCGAGGGCTGGACCGGGGACCCCGGCCACCTGTTGCCAGTCTCAGGGTTCAGGGGGTCTCTTACACTGTTCTGACTCCACAGCCTTTGTGGAAGGCATGAAGAAGCACAGAGAGATCAAGGGGGAGTTCATGCCCATCCCTACGCACCTGCCCAGCCCCTGTCTTTGACCTGGCTGTCTGCGTGTTTTGTAAATGAATCTATTTGCGCTTGGGGTCCCTCAGCTGATGACTGAAGAGTTGGCCGAAGGGGGGACATGTGCAAATTGAGTGGGGGGTCTATAGTTGACACCTGTGTGCATTTCTGGGCACGTGAGTGATTGGGGGACAGGTTGGGGTTCAGGTGTAAGAAAAACTCCATACTCTAAAGCAGTGTAATGGGAGAACAGTGGGGTGTTGTGAGCAGCCTTCCCCCAGAGCTGAATGGTTACTCAGTCCTGATTCCTGGCCTTTCTGCATTTTTCATCCTTGTTGAGATGTTTCATCATTTACAGCATCAACAATCTTTCTAGTTTTCTTTCTCAAAGTGGATATTGAACCCATATTCTTCAAAGCCACAGGAGTGTGTGTGATAGTGGCTGGCCAGCTTCCACCAACACAACTTGAACATAAAGAACTGTCTTTCTTTGAGTAGAGAGTGTGTATTTCCGATTCACTAGCAGAAGCTTCAGATTGTTCTTTAAAGTCAGGATCAGTCATATTATTTGAGAAAACTGAAATGGATGTCTCCTCAGACAATTCGCTGATCCAGAATGCACACTTTTCGACACTCTGAAGTGAAGAAGCCATCAAGGATATTTCAGCCAGCTTATGCTTTACTGCAGAAGTGGCAGATTAAAGATGCTGCACATCGGTTCTGTTATTTACCACTGTTTCCTTGCTTAGTAGCGTCTCCATTTTCAGTACACCTGAAATACATGGCAAATAGTTTCCTAAAGTAATGAATTCGGTACATTCTTTCTCTGTGCCTACTAGATCTTTTTCTGAATTATTTTGTTCATAAGAAAAACTATGCAGTTGGGGTGTTTTTTTCCATCTGAGTTCCATTTAAACCCGAGAGGGTCAGGGGTGAACATCTAGTGGCTGCAGACCGTAAAAATGCTTCAGACACTGGTTCACTTTCATTCCCAAAGGGCTTCTGATCTCTTATACTTGAATCTAATGGATTACTGCCATTTGGTCCCCTCTCTGATACAGAACAATGTGCTTCCTTCACCCACATTGTTTTTGGGGGTGCTCACTAGTAATCGATGGAGAATGTTACTCATGTCATACAATCCTTTGAAATGATACTTTCTCTCTCTGTGTACCACCTTCCCCACACCCCTGACTTCTTGCTCCTCACTTTTGTGGCCTCAACATGGATGAGCTCTGCAATGTGTGATTTCTTTTTTAGACTCTCCTCATATAAGGCTGCTTGTATTCATTTTGTTATGCGCTTTAAAACAGGATCTCTAAAATAGTGCGTTACTAGGCAAATAAATGGATTACTAATTAAAGTACGCGTGCCAATAAGTCAGAAATGAAAAACAGACTGGAAAAAAAATTCAGGAGCAGCGAGTTAAAAAGACAGTGTTCAGCAATTAGAATCAGGGGGCAGTTAAGCCTCTGTAGACAGGTAGTTCTCCTCCACCCGCCAATTAGGTTAATGGGAAGCAGCTCTCATCTGAATCTGAAATAAATGAAGAACATAGGAATGAGCTTGAACCAAACTGGCTAGGAGAATTAGAAGGTGCAGGTGAAGGTGGCACATGTGTCAAGGACACACAGAACCTGCACCAAGATACTGCACTGCACATGGGCGCTGGTCGAGCTAATCGAGTGCTTTGTCTGTGTTCCCGATGCCCTGTACCAGGAGACACAGTATGAGAAAACCCTGCCCTGGGGTCATTCCAGGTTCTCTGAGCACAAACAGCCAGACTGGAGGCAGAAAAATGGTGCCCCCAATTTCCTGGCCCAGCCAGGGCTGCTGGTGCCCACGCCCACCCCAGGCTACTGCACTGACCCTTACAAGGGGGCACAGCTTAAGACCATCCTGGACCAGATGAATCCCAGCCTGAGCCTGCGCCTATGCAAGGCCAACACCAAAGATGTGGGCATGCAGGTGAGCCCATGGGTGGACAGGTCTCTTCAGTTCTCTCTGGAGACCTTAACCCTAGGCAGTTGCACTACTTGGGACTACACAGGCCCAGGGAAGCCCTGTCAGCCTGGGGAGTCTGTTCTGCAGTGATGGGCTGCCAGGGCTTGACCCAGACACAGAAGGACTGGGAGGATGAGTGGACCAAGTTGCTTTCAGGTCTTGTGGAGGTCTGCCAGCAGTAGCCATCACCACCACACCAGAGGCGCAGGAGAATTCCAGGGAGAAAGATGCCCAGAGTTCCTGAAAAAGTTAGAGCTAGTAGGACCCAGGAGACATCACCGACCTGCTGAGAAATCTTTGCTTCCATGTGCACTTCCTTTCCCTTGTCCCCGTCTTTGAGTCCCAGCCTACCTTTCCTCTTGTCCATTCCTCAGAAAATGAGAGCAAAGCCTTCCCCCCTTCCTCCGATGAAGAAAGATGCTTTGAAAATGTTTGTATACATGGCCTGTATGTGTTGTCACTTAGTAAAGTAAGGTGCCAGCTGTAAGCACATGGGAACCAAAAATCTGGCAACCACTGCTATTGGTAATGAGGTGACAAAGAAGAGTTTCAAATCTGTCAAACGTGTGATCCGATTTTCACTTGAGGCAGACGGCTGGTAGCATTGTGGAAAATGAGTTGGAGAAGCATGAGATGGCAACAAGAAGAATCTCAGTAATCCTTGAGAGATGAGAGGCTAAATGATTGTAGTAAGCTTGAGAATAGCTGTGAATGAGGTTCAAAGGGCTTTTTAAAATTCATATACAAAGCCACAAGCAAAGAAGGATCTAGCTTTCTCCACCGAAGATAATGAAAGGCTTTTCTTCTTTCTTTGCAGATTTTGGATCCCAAATATGGCTATTTTCACTGTAAAGATTGTAAGACCTGATGGGAGAGTGCTTATGTGTGGTGCATTTCTGGAACTATCAATGTGAGCCAAATGAGTGGGGTGTGGAGTAGAATGGGAGAGCACAGACGTTGAGTGGAGGAAGAAAGTGTTTCTTAATGGAGAGTGACTTAGTGCCATCTAACTTACCTTGGCATCTTCAGTGCCAGGCACATCATAGGTGCTCAGCAAAGGTGTGTGTTAAAATGGAATGTCCACGTGTGCTCCTGAGGCTGCTGAACCATGGCCTGGTGTTCCCTTGGGTCAAGGGTGCCGTTGGACAAACTGTCAGTTTATTTAGATGAACTTGTGTTGTGTATGTACACTGGGACTTTATCACCTTAGTTGGTATATTTAAACGTGTTCAAGCTTCAAGGCTAGGGAATTTTCACAGTGTGTCCATGAGGTGGGGCAAAATAGAAATTTTTCAAATAAATTTGTTTCAATTCATTTCGAGTATTGGTTAGATATCTAGATTGTTCATAAAATGATTTCCTCAATTTTTCCCTCCCTCCCGGCCCTCCCCTTAGCCATCGAATTAATGCTAACTGCATTCCCTGTGCTGTGCAAAAGAGAAATTATTGTAAAGTTTAGCCTGTTGGCTTCTTTTAGGCCTTAATTTGAATAGTTGTGAACATATTGAGAATGGGCAAGACTTCCCAATCTGCATTTCCCCGTTTTCCAGAGTAGATTCTGGACCCTATAGACTCGAGTTTCAGTGTGAGACCAGTTGGCCAGGACCAAGCAGCTTCTCCCTTTCTTCACTGAGTATATGCACTTTCTTGAGTGTGTAACATTTACACCTGGTCTGTTTCATTAATTTCTACAAGCACCTGATTTTGAGTCAACTGTACTTTCATGTTTTCAGATATTGCATTTCCAGCTAAAGGATGGTAGAGATAGAGGAATGCTCAGAATGAATGAAAACATGACTTTTATACTAGCCATTTACTGGACACTGGAAGCAAATGGATTTTTATACTAAACTATGATTACTCTCGCGCGAGAAAAAAAAATGTGTCTAATTCCAATACTTCAAGACACTGGAGTACAAAAAAGAAGACATAAAATTCATCTTTAAAAAATTTATTCACATAGGTGGGAATCAGACAGGATGCCATTTGGTGACATGTGCAATGAATGGCACCCACGGTATGGACATTGTTCAGAAATAACGCAGAAGGGGGATAATTAATCCTGTCAAATTGAGGAGAAGACAGGAGGTGAAGGGGCTCAGGGCATCTAGTTGTCCAAGCGGAACTTGAAAGGCTAAATCAGAGGAGCTTAGCAGTAAGGCAGGGTGGGTGTGTGCACAGGGCAATGCTCAAAGCCTAGCATTCACGTGAATGGGTGGGTAACTGTGGGTAATTTAAAGATCAAAGTGGGAAATCCTGGGAAAAAAATAAAGCAGGGGCTTAAATAACTGGAAAATGAAGAAGGCCAATGGTTTGGCCTGCACCAGAAAAAAATGACAGCTGCTTCCCATTAAAAACTTCATGTGCATTGTTGAGTAGTCATCAGAATTACAGAGATGGTCAGAAGTAGGATCGCAATCTTACAGGTAAGGTCAATGAAATTTAAAGAGTAAGAAAAAGTAACAATAGCACCAGAAGAGCTTACGACCTCAGGGTAGAGGTTGGGCAAAAGCAAGTGACAGCTTAGGGAATGGGCTAATTAGAAACTGGGAGTCCATGTCAACTTGAATTTAAAAAAGACAAGTTTCTCTTTCTGTTGCCTTCAAACAGCTGTGTTGCAAGTGCCTGGTGAGTTTTCATCCTTACCAAGTAGAAGCCATACAGAGCTGGTAAGCCTGTGAAACACTTCCATTGTCTCTTTAAGGCCTCCATTCTCAACATGATGCTTCTGTGGCATAACATTAGGATTTTATAGACTTTAATATCTATGTAGGAGGTTTTGATTTTCTGTGCTTTTATTTTTATACTATTTGAGGAAAAACAAATTCTGGGTTTTCTTTGAGAAGGGATGGGAAAAAATTGATTGAAGTTGCCTTATCAGGTGCATATATGTAGGGGTGTGTGTTTTTCTTCAAAAATTCAGTGTATAGTTTGGATGTTATAATTTAATAGGTAAACATTATTAAGCTTTTACTATATGCCACACTTTGAGCTAGGGGCTTTATGTGCACTATCTTATATAATCTAAGTTTTGAGGTTGGCGTTATCCTCACGTTACAGAGCAGAAAAGTTCAGTAAGACAACAATTTGGTCAAGGTTCAATAGGTACTGTCAGTTGTGATCGGATCCCACTGCATCTCCAGTGCCCTGGAAATCAAAGCATTAAGTGTACCTCATCATTCTGGATTGAGTGCTAGCTTATTTCCAAAATACCTGGCAAGAAAGTTCTCTCAGCTTTACAGAAAAGTGTTACATAGTTGATTTTCATAAACAAGAGGTTCTTTTTTTAAAAAACAACAAATCCTTTGTTGAGTGAAAAATATGTTTTCAACTAAGCATTTCTAGATTAAAAAATAGTCTAATAATTTGCAAATGATTTATCTTTACATTTTCTAGTCTGATATTTCCAGTCTGTTTCATAGAATTAATATATTGGATTTAAATGTATTCTACTACTTTTTCTTTCTTGTGTTCATTTGAATTGATTTGAAAAAGAATTCCTCTTCCTCCCCTATAATCTTGGTAATTACTCATTCTTTACTATTCTTCTGGTAGTTGCCCTGGAGATTACAACATAATTCTATGACTTATCACAGTCAATGTAAATTGTTAATCTCACCTCATTGACAGTGACAGTAGAAAGCTAAATCCTTATCCCTTAATCCTGACTTACTTGGTGCTGCTGTTGGACATTTTAATTTTAAACTTGAAAGGACAAATAATCATCTAGCTTTAGATGCATTTATCCTCTCTTCTGCTCTCAGATCCTTTTTGTAGCAGAGACCCCCTTTGACCTGAAGAACACATTTTAATATTTCCTGTAGTGCAGGTCTGAGGATGGCATATTTAATTTTGTCAGGATAACTTAAAAAAAAAAACATGTTTCGGATGGGTATAAAAGTATCAGGTTGGCAGTTGTTTTCCTTCTGCTCTCTTGGGCTCTGCCTTTGCTGCAAAGGTGGCCGTTAGTCTTAGTAGCTCCTCTGAAGCGGTCTCTCCCCCACTCTTCCTCTCCTTTTAAATCTGCTTGTTTTTGAGGTATTCCTCTCTGCTTTCCTTTTGAGCAGATTCTCAACTAATATGCTTTGTTTCTTTGTATTTCTCAGGCTTAGGATTCATAGTATTTCTTGAATCTATAGCTTGAAGATTTTTATCACTTTTGGAATATGATCAGTCGTTATCTTTTGAAATATTACTTCTGCCCCATTCTTTCTTTCAATTCCTTGCAATAGACCCCTTGCCATGGCTCTTATGCCTTTCATGATATTTTCTGTATTTCCTCTCCTTTTCTTTCTCCCCACTTCAGTTTGGATCTTACCTCCTAAGCTACTTCCATTTTTCTGATTCTTTCCCCAGCTCTATCCAGTCGGCTATGAAGTTCATCCACTGAGTTATTGATTTAAGTTATTGCATTTTTCAGCACTAGCATTTTGTCTCTTTGAAAAAATGACTTCCAGTTTTCTGCTGGAAATATCAGTTTTACTCTCTCTTAAAATCTGTATCAAATAAGCCCTTAACTTAATCACGTGTGATTTTGTTGGTAGCCTCTTCAATTCTTTGGTTTTCCAATGTGATCTGTCTCCTCACATATGTGCTTTTCTCTGATTGAGTGCAAGATATTGCATATTAACAATCATGTTGATAAATGAATCCTAGAAAAGTATGTTCCACGGAAGATTTGTTTCTGGCAAGTGTTGGGAAACCTAACCATTTCAGGTCTCTGTTTTCCAGTTGAGTGATGTTTTGAATCTGGGCTTTGGCATCTGTGAAGGCTGGTCAATTTTTAGTTCATCCTTATCCTTAGTTAGGGTATAGCTTTTCTGGGTCCCAACTCAAAGATCGAGTGGTCTTCCCAGCTTTTCCTTTTTTTCATATTTAAAATGGTTGCAAAGCCTTATCAACTTGTTAGTCATTTGAAGTTTCCTACTGTCTTTCTCCCAGAATTGGCAGTTACATTTAAAAAAAAAACAACCCAAAATGTCAGGCTCACCTCTATTTTTTTTCTCTCTAATGATTTGAAAATTGTCTAGTAACTTTATATAATGCCTTTAAGAAATTATTTTTTAGCTCAGTTTTTTCAGTTGTCCTAAGTAGGCTTGTTCAAAAGGACCTAAATCATCATTGCCAGTTACAAACTTATCTTTAGATGAAGCCCCAATTTTTATTTCCCGAGACTTTCTACCTTATAAGGGTATAATGAGAATTAAATTAATCTGTGTAAAGTGCTGGATAAAGCAATTCATACAGGAAACACCATGTGAGTATTGGGTATTAGAATTTTCTTGTGAGGACACAGGCTTAAGAGTAGGTTGGTGGAAGATAGACATTTAGTATAGCATCTAATAAATCACATTTACATTGTGGAAATGAAAATGCCTATTTTCCTAATGTGGAAGGTAGAGCTGGACTTTCTCTGTTTGACTACAGACAAAGAAAATGGAGCCGTCATTACCAACCTCGGTGACTAACAGGATTGGGAGGGCGGGCAGGTGGAGAATTTCACCAGGCTCCAAGCAGAGTGGTCTTGATCAGAAGATAAAATGGGGTAATGGTTAAAAAGAATCGACATTCTAGTAACGAGAAGGCACGTCCAGAACAGAAAACCCAGCTTTCTCTAGAACAGCCATCCTTCTCAGTGACGTGACCAGTTATCTCGAGATTTTGCCAGGTATTTGCTGAAGGTCAAAATGCTGCCGGTTGAGGGCCAATGGTGAGTACTGGTGTTTTTGGGTGTTTGTGTAGGTGGTTGAATCACTTACTGCTCACCTACTGCTCCTCTGCCTCCTCCCTGCCTAGCTTGTGAAGACCTGTTTGTTGAGGGCACACTACAGAAATTCTGTGTCTTCTTGGCTCATCAATGCTCTTATAATTATCTCTGAACCTTCATCTTGACAGATGCCCATCATCTAATGGATTGCGAGTGGTTCTGTGTGACTTGGCATTGGCCTTCTCATATGATACCAAGCAAGGCAAAGATAGCGGTGTGGGATTCTGAGGAAAAGGACCTTGCTTTGTTGGTTACATTTGAAACTCTAATTTATCACTTTGTGTCCACACCTGTATATTGTTTTCTAAAGACCTGTTAAAATTCCCATTATTTCTGTCCTCAAAAAAAAAGACACATGAATCTAAGGAGGCCTCAGTTGCAGGAGCTGTGTGGCCGCTGCAAGTACATGAGATTGTCCTGTGCAAAGTTTACAGCTTAAAATGCATCATGTGACAGGCAGTGTGGCTTGAGCAGCTCGCCCAGTTTCCTCTGGTCACTTAATATGCTGGTCCCTTTTTGACCCTCAGCTCTGACTTGGTTGGGAAAACGCATTAGGCTTTTGTACTTTTTGTACATTGTTTAACAATTGTACGGTGTGAACAGAATCAAATAAATGCATGTCAAATAGTCCACGAAGGCACATGAATTGGTGGCTCCAGGGTAAAAATGTCAACGTAGCCTTGGTATATGGTAGTGCTATCACATTCATGAAGGCAACAATAAAGATGTACAATGTTTATGTGAAGGATGTTTCCATGCTGGATGGCCTAAGCACTCAGGATATAGAGACGATCAAAGGGCAGGTCCCTTGCCTCTGAGTATACACCATAGTGAGACTTAGTGAGGCCCAGGAGTCATCACAAATCATCACAGTAGTCATCAGAAGCAAGAAATTTTGTACCTTTCCTGGTATTCGAGGAGAGGGCACCGAATCTGTCAAACTGCCGTTATCTAGCTAGCTTCCCATTTAACTGTAAAAGAAACATCACTGCTCCCACTGGGGCCTGATGACCTCACTTGGCCCCACCCCATCTACCTATTCAGGGGCTGAGCTGCACAACTGTCCTCTCCCCACTGTACTGTTCTCTTCTCCTTACCTATTGTCTCCAGGATACAAAGACCCATCTAACACCAACCCTTTCCCTAAGTCCCCCTCTCCCTGTCACCAATTTCTATGTAACCCTTCCATGTTACGCTAAAAACATGAAGACTGATTGATTCACTCAATGAATTATAAAGCAAAGTCAGCTGAGAAAGGGAGGGAGAGAGAAATGGTCATCCCATGTACTGGGAATTTAAACTTCTCAGGGAGATACAATTGAGCTGGCACTGAGAGCTTGTATTTGGATTTGGCCCTGTTGGAGATACAATTGGTGGCAGTTGTGTTCCTGTCATATCACACTCAAGCAGATGCAAAAGCAGTGAATCTCAGGTTGACGACCTGAGTAAGAGGGAGGAAATTTGTGAATATCAGCAAGGAAGTGATGAAAGTCCCTGGAATTTGTTTTTCTGTTCAAATAATTTTTTTTTAAATCAGATTTATTTGCGGTGACATTGGCTCATAACACATATAAATCTCAGGTGTACAACTTTATCATATAACATCTGAATACTCTAGTGTGTAGTCACCCTCCAAAGTCTCCTTCCATCACCATACTTTGACCACCTTTCTCTCTTTGCCCTCCCCCACCCCTGCGGTAACTACCATTCCATTGTCTCTATGAGTGTGTTTTTGTTTTCTTTGTTGCCAATTGCAATCCATGATCTATCCATGCTGGTGTAAATGGCAATATTTCATCTTTTTGGTGTTAATGTGTGAGCTGAGTAGTAGTCTGTTGTACTTATCCCGTCGTCTGTCTAAGGACACTGAAGTTGCTTCTGTGACTTGGCTATAGTAAATGATGCTGAAGTGGACATACAGGGGTATATATTTATAAATGTTTTCAAAATGTTGGGGTAAATACCCATAAGAGGGATTTCTGGGTCACGTGGTAGTACTTTTAATTTTTTAATTTTTTTTAATTAGAACTATTGGGGTGGCAATGGTTAACAAATCCATATAGGTTTCAAGTGTATAACTCAATAATACATCATCCATTTATTGCATTGTGTGTTCACCTGAAGTTAAGTTTCCTTCTGCCACCATATATTGGACCTCCTTCTCCTCTATCTAACTCCCTCTCCCCTCTTCCTTCAGGTAACCACTAATCTGCTGTTCCCATGACCCTGTCATGTTTGTTCCTTTGTGTTTTATGCCCTGTATATAAGTGAAATAATATGGTTCTCAACTTTTTTCTCTCTGACTTTTTTGCTTAGCAGGATAAATCACAAGATGCAATAATGTTGCCAGTCATAGTGTTCTATCCTTTCTTATGGCTCAGTAATATACTATCAGACATATAGGATATATTCTTTTTTCAGTTATCTATCATAGGACACTTTGGTTGTTTCTATGGCCTGGCCTCTGTGAGTAATGCTGCTGTGAACATCTGGGTGCTCACATCTTTGTGGATAAATGTTTTCAAGGATTTTCTTGGATAAAAAAAAACAGTAGAGGGATTGCTGAGTCATGTGGTAATCCTATTAGTTTTTTGAATAAGCTTCATAATGTTTACTTTAGGGCACTTGTTATTACTTGTCCTGTTGATGAGAGCAATTCTAACAGGTGTGAGTTGGGTTGTCATTGTGGTTTTGGTCTCCATTTCCCTAACAGCTAGTGAAGCTGAGCATCTTTCCATATGACTGTTGGCCATTTACATGTCTTCTTGAGAGAAGTGACTATTCAGGTCCTCTGCCCATTTTTTATTTGGATTGTTTGCTATTTTATTGTTGTACGTTGTACAATTTCTTTGTATATTTTGGATATGAGGACCTTCTTGGAGGCATTGTTTGCAAATCTCTTCTTGCATTTGGATGCTTGCCTCTTTTGTCTTGTTGAAGGTTTCCTTTGCAGTGCAGTAGCTTTTCAGTTTGATTTAGTCACATTATTTATTTGTTTGTTTATATGTTTGTTTGTTTTTGATTTTCTTTTGCCTTTGAGATCAAATTCTTAAAATCTTCTCTAAGCCCTAGGTCCGTGAGTTTATTTGGTATGTTTCCTTCTGTGCAGCATATGGTGCTAGTTCTATATTCAGGTCTCTGATCCATTTTTAGTTAATTTTGGTATATGGTGACAGCAAGGTAGTTTCATTCTTTTTCACGTGGCTTCCCAGGTTTCCCACACCATTTATTAAAGAGACTTTTCTCCAATGTACGTTTTTAGCTTCTTTGTCAAAAAATATTTACCCATATATGTGGGGGTTTTCTTCTGGACTCTGAATTCTGATCCATCGGTCTGTGTGTCTATTTTTCTGCCAATATCATGATGTTTTGATTGTCACTTTGTGGTACAATTTGAAGTCAGGCAGAGTGATACCTCCAGCTTTGTTTTTTTTTTTTCTTCCTCCTCAGGATTGCGTTGGCTATTTGGGTGTGCATTTGCATATGCATGTCCATGTGATAATATTTTTGTTTTTTTTTTCTTTAAAAAATGCCATTGGGATTTCTATGGAAATTGCATGAAATCTGTATACTACTTTGGGTAATATGACCATTTTAACTGTTGATTCTTCCAATCTATTTGAGTTTTCTTCAATTTATTTAAAAATGCCTTATAGTTTTTATTGTATAGGTCCTTCCTTCCCATAATTTGTTAGGTTTCTTTCTAGATATTTTCTTTTCTTTGTTGAAATTGAAGAATGAATTTTTTTTCATTTTCTGAAAATTCATTTTTAGTGTACATGACTGCTTGAGTTTTCGTATATTGATTTTGTATCCTAAAACTTTATGGTATTTGCCTATTGTTTCTTACAGTTTTTTTAATGGAGTCTTTGGAGTTTTCTCTATAGAGAATCATGTGATTTGCAAGAAATGATCATTTGACTTCTTCATTCCCAAATTGGATGCTCTTTATTTCTTTTTCCCAATCGCTCTAGCTAGGACTTCCAACACTATATTGAATAGCAGTGATGATACTAGACAGCCTTGTCTTGTTCCAGATCTTAGAGAAAACGTTTTGAGTTTTTCACCATAAAGTAAGATTTTGGCTGAGGGTTTGTCATACATGCTCTTTATTATGTTGAGATACTTCTATGCCCATGTTATTTAGTAAGTGCCTTAATCATTAATAAATGCGGTATCTTGTAAAATGCTTTTTTGCATCTATTGATACGGTCATATGATTTTTATTCTGTATTTTATGTGGCGTGTCACATTAATTGATTAGCATATGTTAAATAATCCTTATGGACCTAGAATGAAGCCTACTTGATCATAATGTATAATGTTTTAAATTTATTGTTGTATTCAATTTGCTAGTATTTTGTTAGGATTTTTGCTTCTGTGTTCATGAGAAACATTCGACTAGAGTTTTCTTTTCTTTTTGTTATCTTTACCAGGCTTTGGTATCAGAGTAATGTTGTCCTCATAAAATGTGTTAGGAAGTATAGCTTCTTTAATTTTTTGGAAAAGTTGGAGAACAGGAATTAAATCTGCTTTGAATGTTTGGCAGAATTCACTAGTAAAGCCCTCTGGTTCAGGTCTTTTACTTTTTGAGAGGGCTTTGCTGGTTTTTTCTATTGACATGCCATTGGGCTATTTAGATTTTCCAGTTTTATGATTCAGTCTTAGAAGTTTATATATGCCTAAGAACTTGGCCGTTTCTTCTATGTTATTGATTTGATGACATCTAATCTTTCATAGTATTCTTGTATAGTCCTTTGCTCAGACAAATACCAAAGAGTTCACAGCCTGTGTTTTCCTTTAGGAGTTGTGCGGTTGTCGGTCTTCAGTTGAAGTCTGTAGACCACTTTCAACTCATTCTTGTATTTCCTGTCTAAAGTCGGTTCAATTTTTTTCTCTTTATTCTCACAGAAGTGTCTACTTTTCGCCGCATCTCTCATTGAAGAAGCTGTCTTTCTTGTCTCCTTCCATTACACGTGGTATGTTCTGGTGTCCTTTGTCTGTTTGTTGAACCATGGAGTTGTGGTGTTTTTTGTGGCCTCTTTTTTTACATTGAGTTACCCTGGGCTATTTGGGTGGTTTTATTCCATCGAGACATCTATTCAAGGAAGGAAGGAAGGAAGGAAGGAAGGAAGGAAGGAAGGAAGGAAGGAAGGAAGGAAGGAAGGAAGGAAGGAAGGAAGGAAGAAAGAAAGAAAGAAAAGAAAGAAAGAAAGAATCATTTATGATGTCATTTAACTTTATTTCCTTCCCGTCTCCATATACAGTCATGTAGGGAATTAGAGCTTCAACATATAAAGGAGGGGAAGGGTACAAGTCAATTGCAAAACATCTGAGACTTTGCCCAGACTTTTTTGCGTCTTTTTATTTTCAAGCCTTATTTGTAGCTGGGTGAGCCCAGTTTTTGCAACCTTGCTAGGCCAGTTTATGAAAAATGTCTTTGATATTTCACCCTTGATATTCAATCGAAATAGTCTCCTTCCACCATTAATATGTAAGCAAGTTTCTATTCTCTTCCTACCTTGAGGCTTACTCAAATGCGTAGTAATTTTCCTCTCCCTCCCTCACGCTGTTTGTGTTGTATTCATTTGAGTTCTGTATCATTCTTACCTACTACAATAGTTTATCCCCTATATTATTCAGTAAAATCTGCTTGCTGTTTCTTTAAGAGTGTCAGAAAAATTTTCATATGAAAATGAAAACTTAGAACGCAATTCCATAGTGTAGAAGTGAGCATGTTTGCTTTAAACACAGAAGGGCCTAGGTTCAAGCCCCAGTGAAGCCAGAGCTTACAGTCAATGGCCATAGCATGCTGAACGAGGAAGGAAGCAAAGGAGATTCTGGTCCGGATAGTACTTGCATGGGAGACAATCTACAAGGACGAGATGAGATGAGACGAGACGAGTTGAGACTAGACGAGTCGAGACCAGACTAGTCGAGACCAGAGAAGTCGAGACGATTCGAAAAGAGACGAGACGAGTCGAGACGAGATGAGTCGAGACCAGACGAGATGAGACGTTACGAGACAAGTCGAGACGAGTGGAGTTGAGACCAGATGAGTCAAGACCAGACGAGTTGAGACCAGACGAGACGAGACCAGACGAGACGAGATGAGACGAGACAGGACGAGACGAGACGGGACGAGACGAGACGGGACGAGACAAGTCAGGAGGAGACGAGACAGGAGGAGATGAGACGAGACGAGTCGAGACCAGACGAGTAGAGTCCAGACGAGTCGAGACCAGACGAGATGAGATGAGACGAGACGAGACGAGTCGAGAGGAGACGAGACGAGTAGAGACCAGACGAGACGAGAGCAGACGAGACGAAAACAGATGAGACGAGACGAGAGAGTCGAGACCAGGCGAGTTGAGACCAGATGAGTCGAGACGAGACGAGACGAGACTAGAAGAGACCAGACGAGTCAAGACCAGACGAGTCGAAAGCAGACGAGTCGAGACCAGATGAGTCAAGACCAAAGGTCTAGACGAGAAGAGATGAGATAGATAGAAAAAAAGAAAATAGTAGAAAATTATAGAAAGGAAATGCTTATGTTAAAATAAAAGAAATAAAGAAAGTAGGCCAAAAAAATGTAGAAAATTTTAAAAAATAATGCTTCTTTAAAATGAAAGAAAGGAGGAAAGAGAGAAAGACAGAAAGGAGAGAATTATAAAAATTAAGTGCGTATTTTAAAATGAAAAAATAAACAAAGAAAAATTAGAGAATTAGAATAATGAAATGCTTATTTTAAAACGAAAGACAGAAATAAACAAAAAATGAGAATTAAAAAAATCATTAATTTGAAGATAAAGAACGAAATAAACAAGAAAGGGAAAAAAAATAGATAATTATAAAAAAGTAATGCTTATTTTAAAAAGAAAAAAAAAAGGAAGACAGAAAGAAAAAGTAGAGAATTATAAAAATTAAATACTTATTTTAAAAATGAAGGAAAGAATGAAAGAAAAAGGAAAGAAAATTTAGAGAAATATAAAAAGTAAATGCTTTATTAAAATCAAAGAAAGTAATAAACAAAAAATAAAAAATTAAAGAAATATTAAAATGAAATGCTTATTTTAAAATGAAAGTAAGAAAGAATGATGGAAAAAGAGAGAAAGAAAGAATGAAAAAAAGAAAAAAAAAGAAAGAAAGAAAGACAGAAGTTGAGAATTATAAAAAGAAAATGCTTATTTAAAATGAATGAAAAAAGAAAGGAAGAAAGAAAAAAAGAAAGGAAAAAATAAACAAAGAAACTAAGAAAATATTAAAGAATTATTAATTGAAAATGCTGATTTTAAAATAAAAGAAAGTATTTTTAAAAAAGAAAGAAAACAGTAGAGAATTATAAAAAGAAAATGCTTATTTTAACATTAAAGAAAGAAAGAAGGAAAAAAGATAAAAGAAAAAATGAAAGAGAGAAAGAATAAAAAGACGAGAATTATAGAAAGAAAATGCCTATAATAGAAATGAATGAAAGAAAAAAGAAAACAAAGAAAGAAAGAAAGAAAGAAAGAAAGAAAGAAAGAAAGAAAGAAAGAAAGAAAGAAAGAATCATTTATGATTCATTTAATTTGTATTTCCTTCCCGTCTCCATATACAGTCACGTAGGGAATTAAAGCTTCAACATATGAAGGAGGGGAAGGGTACAAGTCAATTCACAGCACAGATTAATACAAAACATCTGAGACTGTGCCCAGACTTTTTATGTCCTCTTCTCTTTCAAGCCTTATTCGTAGCCTACTGAGCCATTTTTTCAATCTTGCTAGGCCGGTTTATCAAGACTGTCTTTGATATTTCACCCTTGATATTCAATCGAAATAGTCTTCTTCCACTATTAATATGTAAGCAACTTTCTATTCTCTCCCATCCTTGAGGCCTACTCAAATTCATAGCAATTTTCATCTCCCTCCCTCACACTGTTCTTGTTTTATTCATTTGAGTTCTGTCTCAGTCTCCCCTACTGCAATAGATTTTCCCCTATATTATTCCGTAAAATCTGCTTGCTGTTTCTTTAAGAGTGTCAGAATAATTTTCATATGAAAATGAAAACTTAGGATGCAATTCCATAGTGTAGAAGTGAGCATGTGTGCTTTAAACACAGAAGGGCCTAGGTTCAATGCCAGTGAAGCCACAGCTCACGGTCTATGGCCACAGCACGCTGAACGAGAAAGAAAGCAAAGGAGCTTCTTGTCCGCATAATACTTGCATGGGAGACAATCTACAAGGACGAGAGGAGACAAGACGAGACGAGACAAGACGAGATGAGACGAGTCGAGACTAGACAAAACGAGACGAGACAAGAAAAAAAGAATAAGAGGAAACATAGAAAATTATAAAAAAGAAATGCTTATTTTAAAATAAAAGAAATTTAAAAAGAAAGCAAGAAATAAAATAGTAGAGAAATATTAAAAAGTAACGCTTCTTTTAAAATGAAAGAAAGAAGGAAAGGAAGAGAGAAAGACAAAAGTAGAGAATTATAAAAAGTAAATGCTTATTTGAAAATGAAAAAAAGAAACAAAGAAAAATTAAAAAATTATAAAAGGAAAATGCTTCTTTTTAAATGAAAGACAGAGTGAAAGAAAATAGAAAATGAGAATAAAAAAACCTTACTTTGAAAAATAAGAAAGAAATAAACAAGAAAGGAAAAAGGAAGAAACTAGATATTATAAAAAAATAATGCTTATTTTAAAATGAAAGAAAGAAAAAATGAAAGAAAGACAGAAATAAAAAAGTAGAGAATTATAAAATTAAATACTTATTTTAAAAATGAAAGAAAAAAAGGAAGAAAGAAATAAAGAAAAAAAGAAAGAAAGAAAGAAAATTTAGAGTATTATAAACAGTAAGTGCTTATTTGAAAATGAGAGAAAGTAATAAACAAAAAAATAAGAAAAAAGTAGAGAATTATTAAAATGAAATGCTTATTTTAAAAAGAAAGTAAGAAAGAATGATGGAAAAAGAGAGAAAGTTAGAAGGAAAGAAAGAAAGATAGAAAGAAAGACAGACAGACAGACAGACAGAAAGAAAGAAAGAAAGAAAGAAAGAAAAAAAAGTTGAGAATTATAAAAAGAAAATGCTTATTTTAAAATGAAGAAAAGAAAGAAAGAAAGAAACAAACAAACAAACAAACAAAAAAGAAAGATAATATTAGAGAATTATTAATTGGAAATGCTCATTTTAAAATAAAAGAATGTAATAAAACGAAAGAAAACATTAGAGCATTCTAAAAATTAAATGCTTAGTTTAAAATCAAAGAAAGAAAAAAAAAAGAATGAAAGAAAGAAGGAATAAAAAGTTGAAAATTACAAAAAAAAATGCCTATTATTAAAATGAAAGAAAGAAAGAAGAAAACAAAGAAAGGAAAATGAAAGAAAGAATCATTTATGATGTCATTTTACTTTTATTTCCTTCCCTTCTCCATATACAGTCACGTAGGGAATTAGAGCTTAAATATGTGAAGGAAGGGAAGGGTACAAGTCATTTCACAGCACAGATTAATACAAAATATTTAAGACTTTGACCAGACTTTTTTGGATTCTCTTCTCTTTCACGCCTTATTTGTAGCCTGCTGAGCCCAGTTTTTGCAATCTTGCTAAGCCCGTTTATCAAGACTCTCTTTGATATTTCACCCTTGATATTCAATCAAAATAGTCTTCTTCCACCATTAATATGTAAGGAAGTTTCTATTCTCTCCCATCCTTGAGGCCTACTCAAATTCGTAGTAATTTTCCTCTATCTCCCTCACACTGTTCGTGTTGTATTCATTTGAGTTGTGTCTCAGTCTCCCGTACAGCAATAGTTTATCTCCTATATTATTCAGTAAAATCTCCTTGCTGTTTCTTTAAGAGTGTCAGAATAATTTTCATATGAAAATGGAAACTTAGGACGCACTTCCATAGAGTAGAAGTGAGCATGTTTCCTTTAAACACAGAAGAGCCTAGGTTCAAACCCTAGTGAAGTCAGAGCTAAAGGTCAATGGCCACAGCACCCTGAATGAGCGAGGAAGCAAAGGAGCTTCTGGTCCACATAATACTTGCATGGGAGGCCATCTATAAGTACGAGACGAGAGGAGACGAGAGGAGAAGAGACGAGACGAGATGACACGAGACAAGTCGTGACGAGACGAGACGAGATGAGACGTGATAAAAAGAAAAAAGGAAACATAGAAAATTATATAAAAAATGTTTATTTTAAAATAAAAGAAATAGAGAAAGAAAGCAAGAAATAAAAACGTAGAGAATTATAAAAAAGTAATGCTTATTTAAAAATGAAAGAAAGAAGGAAAGGAAGAAAGAAAGACAAAAGTAGAGAATTATAAAAAGTAAATGCTTATTTGAAAATGAAAAACAGAAACAAAGAAAAATTAAAAAATTATAAAAGGAAAATGCTTCTTTTTAAATGAAAGACAGAGTGAAAGAAAATAGAAAATGAGAATAAAAAAAACCTTACTTTGAAAAATAAGAAAGAAATAAACAAGAAAGGAAAAAGGAAGAAACTAGATATTATAAAAAATAATGCTTATTTTAAAATGAAAGAAAGAAAAAATGAAAGAAAGACAGAAATAAAAAAGTAGAGAATTATAAAAATTAAATTTCTATTTTAAAAATGAAAGAAAGAATGAAAGAACGGAGATAATTTAGAGAATTATAAACAGTAAATGCTTCTTTTAAAATGAAAGAAAGTAATAAACAAAATAATAAAGAAAAAAGTAGTGTATTATTAAAATGAAATGCTTATTTTAAAATGAAAGTAAGAAAGAATAATGGAAAAAGAAAGAAAAAAGAAAAAAGAAAGAAAGAAAGAAAGAAAGAAAGAAATATTAGAGAATTATAAAAATGAAATGCTTATTTTAAAATGAAAGTAACAAAGGAAAAAAGAAAGAAATAAAGTAAAAAGTAGAAAATTATTAAAGGGAAATGATTATTTAAAAAAAAGAAAAAAAGAAGGAAAGAAACATAGAAACAAAAAAAGACAAAAAATAGAAAACAGAAGAGAATTATAAAAAGAAAATGCTTATTTTAAAATCAATAAATAAGGAAATAAATAAAGAAAGAAAGATGAAAGGAAAAAATAAAGAAAGAAACAAGTAGAGAATTATAAACAATAAAAGCTTATTTTAAAATGAGGGGAAGAATGAAATAAAAAAGGGAAGAAAATAAGAAAATAAAAGAAGAGAACTATAAAAGGAAAATGCTTATTTTAAAATAAAAGATAAAAGAAAGAAAAGAGTAGTGAATTATATAAGGGAAATGCTAATTTTAAAATAAATGAAAGAAAGAAAAAACGATAAAAGTAGAAAATTATAAAAAGAAAATGCTTATTTTAAAATGAAAAAAAGAAAGAAAAATTTAGAGAATTATTTTTAAAAATGCTTATTTTAAAATGAAAAACAGAGAGAAAGAAACAAAAAATCGAATTAAAAAATGCTTAATTTGAAAAAAAATGAAATAAACAAGAAAGGAAAAAAGAAAATACTAGATAATTATAAAAAGTAATGCTTCTTTTAAAATGAAAGATAGAAGGAAAGGAAGAAAGAATCACAGAAAGTAGAGATATAAAAAGTAAATGCTTAATTTAAAATGAAAAAAAGAAACAAAGAAAAATTAGAGAAGTATAAAAAGGAAATGCTTATTTTAAAATGAAAGATGGAGAGAAAGAAACAAAAAAAAAAGAATTAAAAAAATGCTTAATTTGAAAAAAAGAACGAAATAAACAAGAAAAAAACAATATATAATTATAAAAAGAGTAATGCTTATTTTAAAATCAAAGAAAGCAAAAAGGGAAGGAAGACAAAAAGAAAAAAGTAGAGAACGATAAAACTTAAGTACTTATTTTAAAAATAAAGGAAAGAATGAAAAAAAGAAGAAAAGAAAATTTAGAAATTATAAGAAGTAAATGCTTATTTTAAAATGGAAGAAGGTAATATAGAAAAATATAAACTAAAAAGTAGAGAATTATAAAAATGAAATGCTTATATTTAAATAAAAATAAGAAAGAATGTGGAAAAAGAGAGAAAGAAAGAATGAAAGAAAAAGAAAGAAAAAAAGACAGAAAGAAAGAAATATTAGAAAATTATGAAAAGAAATGCTTATTTTAAAATGAAAGTAAGAAAGGAAGAAATAAAGTAAAAAGTTAAAAATTATTAAAAGAAAATGATTATTTAAAAAAGAAAGAAAGAAACATAGAAACAAAAAAAACATGAACAAAGAAAACAGAAGAGAATTATAAACAGAAAATGCTTATTTTAAAATAAATAAATAAGTAAAGAATGAAAGAAAGAAAGAAGAAAAGAAAGAAAAAAGTAGAGAATTTTTAACAAGAAAAGCTTATTTTAAAATGAATAGAAGAATGAAAGAAGGAAAAACAAAGAAAAAAAGGAAAAAGAAGAGAATTATAAAAGCAGATGCTTATTTTAAAATAAAAAAAGAAAGAAAGAAGAAAGAAAGAAAGAAAGAAAGAAAGAAAGAAAGAAAGAAAGAAAAAAGTAGAGAATTATATAAAAAAATGCTAATTTTAAAATAAATGAAAGAAAGAATGAAAAAATTAGAAAAGTATAAAAAGAAAATGCTTATTTTAAAATGAAAAGAAAGAAAAAATGAAAGAAAGAAACAAAGAAACAAAGAAACAAAGAAAAAATACGGTATAGAATTATATAAAGAAAATGTTAATTTTAAAATAAATGAAAGAAAGAACGAAATAAGTAGAGAATTATAAAAAGAAAATGCTTATATTAAAATGAGAAAAGAAAGAAAGAAAGAAGAAATAAACAAAGAAGAAAGAAAATATTAGAGAATTATTAAAAGGAAATGCTTATTTTAAAATTTACAAAAGTAGTAAAGAAAGCAAGAAAGAAAGAAAAAATTGAGAATTATAAAGAGGAAATGCTTATTTTAAAATGAAAGAAAGAAACAAACAAACAAACAAAGAAAAAATGAAAGAAAGAATAAAAGTTGAGAATTATAAAGGGAAATGCCTATAATAAAAATGAATGAAAGAAAGAAAACAACAAAGAAAGAAAAAAAGAAAAAAGAAAGAAGCAGAGATGGAATCATTTATGATGTCATTTAACATTTATTTTCTTCCCGTCTCCATATACAGTCACGTAGGGAATTAGAGCTTCAACATATGAAGGAGGGGAAGGGTACAGGTCAATTCACAGCACAGATTCATACAAAACATCGAAGACTTTGCCCAGACTTTTTTGCGTCCTCTTCTCTTTCAAGCCTTATTCGTAACCTGCAATCTTGCTAGGCCAGTTTATCAAGACTGTCTTTGATATTTCACCCATGATATTCAAACGAAATAGTCTTCTTCCACCATTAATATGTAAACAAGTTTTTATTCTTTTACATCCTGAGGGCTGCTCAAATTCGTAGTAATTTTCCTCACCCACCGTCACACTGTTCGTGTTGTATTCATTTGAGTTCTCTCTGTCTCCCCTACTGCAATAGTTTTACCCCTACATTATTCAGTAAAATCTGCTTGCTGTTTCTTTAGGGGTGTCAGAATAATTTCACATGAAAATGGAAATTTAGGACGCACTTCCAGAGTGTAGAAGTGAGCATGTCTGCTGTAAACACAGAAGGACCTAGCTTCAAGCCTCAGTGAAGCCAGAGAACACGGTCAATGGCCATTGCACGCTGAATGAGGAAATAAGCAAAGGAGCTTCTGGTCAGGATAGTACTTGCATGGGAGACAATCTACATGGACGAGACGAGACGAGTCACGACCATATGAGACGAGATGAGTTAGGACAAGTCGAGACCATACGTGTCGAGACCAGACGAATCGAGACCAGATGAGACAAGACGAGATGAGACAGGACGAGTCGAGACGAGACGAGTCGAGACAAGACGAGACGAGATGAGACCAGACCAGAACAGACCGGACGAGTCGAGACCAGACGAATCGAGACCAAACCAGTCGAGACCAGATGAGACGAGACAGATAGAAAAAAGAAAAGAGTAGAAAATTATAAAAAAGAAATGCTTATTTTAAAATATATAAATAAGTAAAGAAAGGAAGAAAGGAAGAAGAAAAGAAAGAAAGAAAGAAAGAAAGAAAGAAAGAAAGAAAGAAAGAAAGAAGAAAGAAAGAAAAACAAGTACAGAATTATAAACAAAAACATTTATTTTAAAATGATGGGTAGAATGAAAGAAAGACGGAAAGAAAAAAGAAAAAAAAGAAGAGAATTATAAAAGGGTAATGCTTATTTTAAAATGTAGAAAGAAAGAAAGAAAGAAAAAAGAAAGAAAGAAAAAAGAAAGAAAACAGTAGAGAATTATATAAAGGAAATGCTAATTTTAAAATAAATGAAAGAAAGAACAAAAAAGTAGAGAATTATAAAAATAAAATGCTTATTTAAAAATGAAAGAAAGATAGAAAGAAGAAATAAACAAAGAAGAAAGAAAATATTAGAGGTTTATTAAAAGGAAATGCTTATTTTAAAATAAAAGAAAGTAATAAAGAAAGAAAAAAAGAAAGAAGTAGAGAATAATAAAGAGGAAATGCTTATATTAAATTGAAAAAAATAAAGAAAGAAATAAGAAATAATCAAAGAAGCAAGAAAATATTAGAAAATTATGAAAAAGAAATGCTTATTTTAAAATAAAAGTAAGAAAGAAAAAAAAGAAAGAAAGAAGAAAAAATTAAATAAATAAAGAAAGAAAGGAAGGAAGGAAGAAAAGAAAGAAAGAAAGAAAGAAAGAAAGAAAGAAAGAAAGAAAGAAAGAAAGAAAGAGAAGTAGAGAATAATAAATTGGAAATGCTGATTTTAAAATTAAAGAAAGAAAGAAAGAATGAAAGAAAGAAAGAAAGCAATAGTTGAGAATTATAAAAAGAAAATGCTAATTTTAAAATAAAAGAAAGAAAACAGTAGAGAATTATAAAAAGAAAATGCTTATTTTAAAATTAAAGAGAGAGAGAAGAAAGAAAAAAAGAAAGAAAGAAAGAAAGAAAGAAAGAAAGAAAGAAAGAAAGAAAGAAAGAAAGAAAGAAAGAAAAGAAAGAAAGAAAGAAAAAATGAAAGAAAGAATAACAAGTTGAAAATTATAAAAGGAAATGCCTATAATAAAAATGAATGAAAGAAAACAACAAAGAAGAAAAGAAAAATACAAAGAAGAAGAGATGGAATCATTCATGATGTCATTTAACATTTATTTTCTTCCCGTCTTTATCTACAGTCACGTAGGGAATTAGAGCTTCAACATATGAAGGAGGAGAAGGGTAAAGGTCAATTCACAGTGCAGATTAATACAAAACATCGAAGACTTTGCCCAGACTTTTTCGCGTCCTCTTCTCTTTCAAGCCTTATTCATAGCCTGTTGAGCCCAGTTTTTGCAATCTTACTAGGCCAGTTTATCAAGACTATCTTTGATATTTCACCCATGATATTCAATTGAAATAGTCTTCTTCCACCATTAATATGTAAGCAAGTTTCTATTCTCTCAATTCCTTGAGGGCTACTCAAATTCGTACTAATTTTCCTCTCCCTCCCTCACACTGTTCGTGTTGTATTCATTAGAGTCCTGTCTCAGTCTCCCCTACTGAAATAGTTTGTCCCCTATATTATTCAGTAAAATCTGCTTGCATATTAATGGTGGAAGAAGACTATTTCGATTGAATATCAAGGGTGAAATATCAAAAACAGTCTTGATAAACTGGCCTAGCAAGATTGCAAATCTGGGCTCAGCAGGCTACGAATAAGGCTTGAAGGAGAAGAGGACCTAAAAATCTTGTCACAGTCTCAGATGTTTTGTATTAATCTGTGCTGTGAATTGACTTGTACCCTTCCCCTCCTTCATATGTCGAAGCTCTAATACCCTACGTGACTGTATATGGAGACGGGAAGAAAATAAAAGTTAAATGACATCATAAATGAATCTTCCTTTCTTACTTTCTTTATTTCTTTCTTTTTTTTCTTTCTTTCATTCATTTTTATTATACGCATTTCCTTTTTATAATTCTCGACTTTGTATTTTTTCTTTCTTTCATTCTTTCTATCTTTTTTCTTTTTTTCTTTCTTTAATTTTAAAATGAGCATTTCCATTTTTATAATTCTCTACTGTATTCTTTCAATTTTTTTATTACTTTCCTTTATTTAAAATAAGCATTTCCAATTAATAATTCTTTAATATTTTCTTTTTTTCTTTGTTTATTTTTTCTTTCTTTTTTCTTTTTTTCTTTCTTTTTTTTCTTCATTTTGAAATAGGCATTTTTTTATAAATCTCAACATTTTTGTCTTTCTTTGTTTCTTTGTTTCTTTCTTTCTTTCTTTCTTTCTTTCTTTCTTTCTTTCTTTCTTTCTCATTTCTTTCTTTCTCATTTCTTTCTTTCTTTCCTTCATTTCAAGATAAGCATTTTCTTTTTATAATTCTCAACTTTTGTATGTCTCTCTCTCTTTCTTTCCTTCTATCTATCTTTCTTTTTTTCTTTCTATCTTTCTCTCTTTTTCCATCATTCTTTCTTACTTTCATTTTAAAATAAGAATTTACTCTTTACAGTTCTCTAAATTTTCTTTCCTTTTTACTTTCATTCTTCCTTTCATTTTTCACATAAGTATTTAATTTTTATAATTCTCTACTTTCTTCTTTCTGTCTTCCTTTCCTTTATTTTCTTTCTTTCATTTTAAAATAGGCATTACTTTTTTATAATTATTTAGTTTTTTCTCATTTCCTTTCTTGTTTATTTCGTTCTTTTTTTCAAATTAAGCATTTTTTATTCTCATTTTTTTGTTTCTTTTTCTCTGTCTTTCATTTTAAAATAAGCATTTCCTTTTTTAATTCTCTAATTTTTGTTTGTTCCTTTTTTTATTTTAAAATAAGCATTTACATTTAATAATTCTCTACTTTCTGTCTTTTCTTCTTTCTTTCTTTCTTTCTTTCTTTCTTTCTTTCTTTCTTTTTTATTTTTCTTTCTTTCTTTTTTCTTTCTTTATTTCTTTAATTTTAAAAGAAGCATTTCTTTTTTATAATTCTCTACTTTTTTCTTTCTCTTTCTATTTTTATTACTTACTTTTATTTTAAAATAAGCTATTCCAATAAATATTCTCTAATATTATTTTCTGTCTTTGTTTATTTTGTCCTTTCTTTTTTCTTTCATTCTTTCTTCGTTTCTTTCTTTCTTTCTTTTCTTCATTTTAAAATAAACATTTGCTTTTTATAAGTCTCAACTTTTGTCTTTCTTTTTTTCTTTCTTTCTTTCTTTCTTTTTTCTTCTTTAATTTTAAAATAAGCATTACTTTTATATAATTCTTTTCTGTTTTCTTTCTCTTTCTTTTTTTACTTTCATTTATTTTAAAATAAGCATTTTCAATAAATAATTCTCTAACATTTTCTTTCATTCATTGTTTATATTTTCTTACTTTTTAAATCTTTCTTCCTTGTCTTCATTTTAAAATAATAATGTTCATTTTATAATTCTCTACTTTCTGTCTTTTTTTCCTCCTTGCCTTCTTTCTTTAATTTTACAGGAAGCATTACTTTTTAATAATTCTCTACATTTTCTTTTCTTGCCTTTTTTCATTATTTTTTTTATTTTCAAATAAGCATTTTTTAAAAATAATTTTATTTCTTTTCTTTTTTTCTATCCATCTCGTCTCCTCTCGTCTTGTCCATTCTCTTCTCATCTCGTCTCATCTCTTGTCTCGTCTTCTCTTGTCGCATCACGTCCTGTCCTTGTAGATTGTCTCCCATGCAAGTACTATCCGGACCCGAAGCTCCTTTGCTTCCTTCCTCATACAGTGTGCTATGGCCATTGACCGTGAGCTCTGGCTTCACTGGGGCTTGATCCTAGGCCCTTCTGTGTTTAAAGCAGACATGCTCACTTCTACACTATGGAATTGTGTCCTAATTTTTCTCATTTATATAAAAATTATTCTGACACTCTAAAAGAAACAGCAAGCAGATTTTACTGAATAATATAGGGGATAAACTATTGCAATAGTAGAGACTGAGACAGAACTCAAATGAATACAACAAGAACAGTATGAGGGAGAAGAGAAAAATTACTACGAATTTGAATAGGCCTGAAATATGGAAGGGAATAGAAACTTGCTGACATATTAATGGTGGAAGAAGACTTATTCAATTGCATATCATGGGTGAAATATCAAAGACAGTCTTGATATACTGGCCTAGCAAAATTGCAAAAACTGGTCTCAGCAGGCTATGAATAAGGCTTGAAAGAGAAGAGGACACAAAAAAGTCTGGGCAAAGTCTCAGATGTTTTGCATTAATTTCTGCTGTGAATTGATTTGTACCCTTCCCCTCCTTCATATGTTGAAGCTCTCATTCCCTACATGACTGTATATGGAGATGGGAAGGAAATAAATGTTAAATGACATCATAAATGATTTTTTCTTTTTTTCTTTCTTTCTTTTTTTCTTTTTTTTCTTTCATTAATTTTTATTATAGGCATTTCTTTTTTATAATTCTCGACTTTTTATTCTTTTTTCTTTTTTCTTTCTTTCTTTCTTTCTTTCTCTTTTTCTTTCTTTCTTTCTTTGTTTGTTTTATTCTTTCTTTCAATCATTTTTATTATAGGCATTTCCTTTTTATAATTCTCACCAAATTTTTTTTCTTTCTTTCTTTCATTTTTTCTTTATTTCTATATTTCTTTAATTTTATAATAATCACTTCCTTTTTATAATTCTCTACTGTTTTCTTTTTTATTTCTTTCTTTATTACTCTTTTATTTTAAAATAAGCTTTTCCTTTTAATGATTCTCTAATATTTAATTTTTTCATTCTTACTTTCTTTTTTCATTTTAAAATAAGCATTTTTTATAATTTTCTACTTTTTTCGTGTTTTATTTCATTCTTTTATTTTAAATAGGCATTTCCGTTTTATAATTCTCTTTTTATTTTCTTTTTTTATTTCCTTCTTCCTTTTATTCTCCTCATTTTAAAATATGCTTTTCTTCATTATAATTCTCTACTTGTTTCTTTCTTTCTTTTCTTCCTTCTTTTTTTTCATTATTTCCGTATTTACTGATTTTAAAATAAGCATTTTCTTTTTATAATTCTCTTCTGTTTTCTTTGTTTATTTCTTTCTTTGTTTCTATGTTTCTTTCTTTCTTACTTCTTTCTTTTTTAAATAATCATTTCCCTTTTATAATTTTCTAATTTTTACTTTATTTCTTTTTTTCTTTCTTGCTCACTTTCATTTTAAAATAAGCATTTCATTTTCATAATTCTCTAATATTTCTTTCTTTCTTACCTTCTTTCTTTCTTTCATTTTTATAATAAGCTTCTCCTTTTTATAATTCTCTATTTTATTCTTTTTTTCTTTCTTTCTTTCATTTTGAAATAAGAATTTCCCTTTTATAATTTCTAATTCTTTCTTTCTTTCTTTCTTTGTCTATTTCTTTTTTTATTTTAAAATAAGCATTTCTTTTTTATAATTGTCTACTGTTTTCTTCTTTTCTTTATTTCTTTATTTTATTTTAAAATAAGCATATTCTTTTTATAATTCTCTACTGTTTTATTTTTCTTTTCCTCTCATCTCATCTCGTCTCTTCTCGTCTCGTCTCTCTACATGGTCTCCCATGCCAGTTCTAACCAGACCAGAAGCTCCTTAATTTCACTGTTCATTCAGTGTGCTATGGCCATTGACCATGAGTTCTGGCTTCACTGGGGTTTGAAATTGGGCCCTTCTCTGTTTATAGCAGACCTACTAACTGCTACAGTATGGAAGTGCATCCTAGGTTTCCATTTTCATATGAAAATTATTCTGACACTCTTTAAAAAGCAGCTAATCAGATTTTACTGAATAATATAGGAAATAAACTATTGTAGTAGAAAAGACTGAGACAGAATTCAAATTAATACAACATTAACGGTGTGAGGGAGAGAGAGGAAAATTATTAAGAATTTCATTGTGAATCAATAACGGGAGCACATCATGTCATGCATGATTCACAATAGAGGAGGTCGATACAGACCGTGACTTGTTATTAATCAAGTTCAGTGGGCTCAGTGCACGTCATGTCAGGAGTGAATTTTTTTTCAGCCTCGATTCACATCATGTCATGCATTAATCTTGTCAGTTTGAAACAAAGAACACTGTGTCATCTAATTAATATGTCTGCGCGTCTCGGCGCACATCATGTCATGCATGATTTATATAAGTAATGCTAGACACACATTGTGCCTTATATTTAATCATGTTCAGTGAACTCGGGGAAGGTCATGTCATACACATATCATGTCAGTGTCAATCGATGCACAACGTGTCTTGTCATTAATCGTGTATAAAGGCTCGGTGTACATCATGTCTTACACGTATCATGTGCAATATGCTTAACGTACATCATGTCATGTCATGACACATTTCTGCGTGGTTGAGTGCACAACATGTTATGTCATGATTAGTTTAGGTGGGCTCTATCCACCTCATGTCATTCATGAATCATTTCACATCAACTCGGTAAAAATTGTGCCGTAAAAATAATTTTTTCTGCGAAATATGGCGAAAATCATTTCATGCATGATTCATATTAGATGAGATCAACACACAAAAAGCCTTGTCATTAGTCATGTTCAGTGGGCTCTTAGCATGTTATATCATGCATAAATCAGGTCAATTTTAAGTGACGCAACTTGTGCCTTGTCATGAATCTTCTTCAATGGATTCGGAGCACGTCATGTCATGCATATATTATGTCAGGTTGAAACAATGCACATTCTGCCCATTTACTAAGTATGTCCCAAAATTTGGTGTGATTCATGTCTTGCATGTATCATGTCCATTGTGCTCAACGTTCATCATGTCTTGTCATGATACATGTGTGCATATTTCTGCACACATCGTGTCAAGCATGAATCATGTGAAATGACCCAGGCACACCTCATGTCATACATGACTCATGTCAGTCGACTCAGCGCACATTGTGTCGTATCATTAATATGTCTGCGGGGCTTGGAGTACATCATGTCAAGCATGATTCACATTAGAAGAGGTTGAACAGCCCTTGCCTTGTTATTAATCATGTTCAGTAGACTCTGTGCACCACATTTCATGCATGAATCATGTTAATTTGAAGCAACGCACATCTCGCTTTTTCATTAATCATGTACACGGCACTTGGTGTACATCATGTCATGAATTTATCATGTCCGTTGTGCTCTACGTACATCATGTCATGTCATGATACATGTGTGTGATTCAGAATACATGATGTCACATAAATCATGTGAAAAGGCCTCGGTGCATATCCTTTCATGTCATGAATCATGTTGAGTGGACTCAGCGCACAACCTGTCATGCATGTATCATGGCAGTTTGAATCGATTCATTAAGTGCCTTGTCATTCATTATGTTTAATAGGCTCAGTGTACATCATGTCTTGCATGTATCATGTGTATTATGCTCAACGTATGTCAAGTCATGACATAATACATAGGTGAGGCGTTCGGCTCAAAACCTGTCATAGAGGAATCGTGTGAAATGGGCTTGGCACACATCATGTCATCCATGAATCATGTCGATTTTCTCAGCGTATGTCATGAACTTATACATTTGTGTGGGTCTCTGAGAAAAACATTTCATGTCATGAATCATGTTCAGTATGCTCGACGCACATCATGTCATGCATGAATATTTTTGCGGTCTCGGTTCACATCATGTCATGCATGAATCATGTCAGTTCGAATCAGAGCACATTTTGCCGTCTAAGTAATAATGTCTGCGCATCTCGGCGCACGTCATGACATGCATGGTTTATACAAGTAATGCTCTACGCACATCGTGCTTCGTAATTAATCATGTTCAGTGAACTCGGTGCACGTCATGTCTTGCATGTGTCATGGCAGTATAAATCAACTCACAACGTGCCTTGTCATTAATCGTGTATAATGGGCTCGGTGTACATCATGTCTTGCATGTATCATGTGCAATGTGCTCAACGTACGTCATGTAATGTCATGATACATGTGGGCTGGGTGAGCTCACAACATGTTATGTCTTGATTAATTTAAGTGGGCTCTGTCCACATCATGTCATTCATGAATCATTTCACTTCCACTCAGTGAAAATTGTGCCATAACAATAATTATTTCTGCGAAGCTCTGCGCAAATCTTTTCATGTATGATTCCTATTAGACGAGCTTGACTCACAATGTGCCTTGTCAGTAATCTTGTTCAGTGGGCTCTGTGCACGTTATGTCATGCTTGAATCATGTCAATTCGAATTGACGCACATTGTGCCTTCTCATTAATCATATTCTGTGAGCTCAGAGCACGTGATGTCATGCATGAATCCTTTCTATTCGAAGTGACGCACATAGTGCCTTGTCATGGATCAAGTTCAGTGGAATGAGAGTACGTCATGTCATGCATGTATCATGTCAGTTTGAAGCAATGCACATCGTGCCTCTTTCTTAAGTATGCCTTAAAATTTTGTTTGATTCATGTCATGCATGTATCATGGCAGTTTGAATCGATGCACAAAGTGCCTTGTCATTCACTATGTTTATAAGGCTCGGTGTACACCTTGTCTTGCATGTACCATGTGTATTGTCCTCAACGTAAGTCAAGTCATGTCATGATACATAGGTGCAGCGTTCGGCACAAAACATGTCATGGATGAATCATGTGAAAGGAACTTGGGTCACATCATGTCGTACATGAATCATATCTAATTATCTCGGCGTATGTCATGTACATGTTTATATGTGCAGGGCTGTGAGAAAAAATTTCATGTCATGAATCATTTTCAATGGGCTCGGCACAAATCATATCATGCATGAATTTTTTGCGGCCTCAGTTCACATCATGTCATGCATGAATCATGTCAGTTCGAATCAAAGCACATTGTGCCATCTAATTAATAATGTCTGCGCATCTCGGCGCACATCATGTCATGCAAGATTTATACAAGTAATGCTCGACACAATCGTGCCTTGTATTTAATCATGTTCAGTGAACTCGGTGCATGACATGTCATGAATGTATCAAGGCAGTTTGAATTGATGCACAAAGTGCCTTGTCATTCATCATGTTTAAAAGGCTCAATGTACATCATGTCTTTCATATATCATGTGTATTGTGCTCAACATACGTCAAGTCATGTCATGATACATAGGTGCCGCGTTCGGCACAAAACATGTCATAGATGAATCATGTGAAAGGGACTTGGGGGACATCATGTCATGCATGAATCATGTCCGATTGTCTCGGGGAATGTCATGATACAGTACATTTCTGCGGGGCTCTGAGAAAAACATTTCATGTCATGAATCATGTTCAGTGTGCTCGGCGCACATCAAGTCATGCATTAATATATTGCAGCTTCAGTTCCCATCATGTCATGCATGAATCATGTCAATTTGAATCAGAGCACTTTTTGCCTTCTAATTAATAATGTCTGCACGTCTCGGCGCACGTCATGTCATGCAGGATTTACACAAGTAATGCTCGACATACATCGTGCACTGAAATTAATCATGCTCAGGGAACTCGGTGCATGTCCTATCATGCATGTATCATGGAACTGTGAAACGATGAACAATGTGCCTTGTCATTAATCGTGTATAAAAGGCTCGGTGCACATCATTTCTTACATGTATCATGTGCAATGTGCTTAAAATACGTCATCTCATGTCATGATACATGTGTGCATGGTTGAGCCCACAACATGTTATGTCATAATTAGTTTAGTTGGGCTCTGTCCCCATCATGTCATTCATGAATCATTTCACTTCAACTCGGTGAAAATTGTGCCATAACAATAATTATTTCTGCAAATGTTGGCACAAATAATTTCATGCATGATTCATATTAGATGAGCTCGACACAAAATGTGCCTTGTTGTTAATCATTTTCAGTGGACTCCGTACACGTTATATCATGCATGAATCATGTCAATTCGAAGTGATGCACATTGTGCCTTCTCATTAATCATGTTCTGTGGGCTCAGTAGACATCATGGCATGCATGAATTATGTCACTTTGAAGCAACGCACATTGTGCCTCTTTCCTAACTATGTCCCTGGATGGAAATCATGTTCAGTGGAACCGGCACACAACATATCATGCATGTATCATGGCTGTTTGAATCGATGCACAAAATGACTTGTCATTCATCATGTTTAAAAGGCTTGGTGGACATCATCTTGCATGTATCATGTGTATTGTACTCAACGTACGACAAGTCATGTCATGATACATAGGTGCAGCGTTCAGCGCAAAACATGTCATAGGTTAATCATGTGAAAGGGATTTAGGGCAAATCATGTGCATGAATCATGTCGATTGTCTTGGCGTATGTCATGAAATTATACATTTGTGCGGGGCTCTGAGAAAAACATTTCATATCATGAATCATGTTCAGGGGTCTCGGCACACATCATGTCATGCATGATTCGTATTAGACGAGCTCGACACACAACGTGCCTTGTCATTAATCATGTTCTGAGGGCTCAGTACACGTCATGTCATGCATGAATTAGGTCAATTCAAAGTGACGCACATTGAGACTTGTCATGTATCATGTTCAGTGGACTCGGAGCAGGTCATTTCATGCATGTATCATGTCAGTTTGAAGCAACGTTCATCATGCCTTTATCCTAAGTACGTCCCAAATTCGTTTGATTCATGTCTTGCATGTATCATGTCCATTGCGCTCAACATTCATCATGTCTTGTCATGATATATGTGTGCGTATTTCAGGGCACATCATGTCATACATGAATCATGTGAAATGACCTAGGCATACCTCATATCATACATGAATCATGTCAGTAGACTCAGTGCACATTGTGTCGTATCCTTTATTAAGTCCGTGGGGCTCGGAGCACATCATGTGATGCATGATTCACATTAGAGGTGCTCGACACAGACCGTGCCTTGTTATTAATCATGTTCAGTGGGCTCGGTGCATGTCCTATCCTGTGTGAATCATGGTAATACGAAGCGATGCATATCATGCTTTGTCATTAATAATATACAAGGCACTCAGTGTAAATAATTTTGTGAATTTATTATGTCAATTTTACTCAACATATGTCATGTCATTTCATGATCCATGTGTGTGTGATTCAGCGTACATGATGTCATACATGACTCATGTGAAAAAGGCCTTGGTGCACATCATTTCATGTCATGAATCATGTTCAGTGGGCTCGGCGCACATGTCATGCATGAATATTTTTGTGGCCTCGGTTCACATCATGTCATTCATAAATCATGTCAGTTCAAATCAGAACACATTGTGCCATCTAATAATAATGTCTGCGCATCTTGGCGCACGTCATGTCATGCATGATTTACACAAGTAATGCTCGACACACATCATGCCTTGAAATTAATTATGTTCAGAGAACTCAGTGCCGCACAAGTTGTTTCATGTCTTGAATGTATTATGTCCATTGTGCTCAATGTAAGTCATGTCTTGTCATGATACATGTGTTCGTATTTCAGCGCACACAAAGTCATATATGAATCATGTGAAATGACCTAGACACACCTCATGTCATACATGAATCATGTCAGTCGACTCAGCGCACATTGTATCGAATCTGTAATTAAGTCCGCGTGGCTCGGAGCACATCATGTCATGCATGATTCACATTAGAGGTGCTCGACCCAGACCGTGCCTTGTTATTTATCATGTACGTCATATCATGCATGAATCATGTTAATTCTAATCGACGCACATCGTGCTTTGTCATTAATTATGTACATGTCACTTGGAGTACATCATGTCATGAATTTATTATGTCAATTATGCTCAACGTACATCATGTCATGTCATGATACATGTGTCCGTGATTTTGGGTGCAATATGTCATAAATAAATCACGTGAATGGCCTTGGTGCACATCATTTCATGTCATGAATATGTTCAATGGACTCGGTGTACAACATGATATGCATGTATCATGACATTTTGAATCAATGCACAAGTGCCTTGTCATTCATCATGTTTAAAAGACTCGGTGTACATCAGGTATTGAATTTATCATGTGTACTGTGTTCAACGTACGTCAGGTCATGTCATGATACATAGATGCAGCGTCGGCTCAAAACATGTCATAGATTAATCTTGTGAAAGGGACTTGGGGCACATTATATTGTGCATGAATCATGTCTGATTTTCTCAGAGTAAGTCATGAAGCTATACATATGTTCGGGGCTTTGAAACAAACATTTCATGTCATGAATCCTGTTCAAGGGTCGGCGAACATCATGTTGTTCATGAATATTTTTGCGACCTTGGCGCACATCATGTCATGCATGAATCATGTCAGTTCGAAACAGAGCACATTGTGCGGACTAATAAATAATGTCTGTGTATCTCGGTGTATGTCATGTCATGCATGTATCATGGCAGCACAAATCGACGCACAACGTGCCTCATCATTTATCATGTATAAATGTCTCGGCGTACATCATTTCTTGCATATATCATTTGTGGTGCTTGCTGTCTTTCGAGTTTCTCAGGTGTATACTATCTAAGTGGTACTTCCGGTATTTGCGGTGCTTCCCGTCATTTGAGTCTCTCAGGTTATCGTATCTAAGCAGTAGTTCCGGTATTTGCAGTGCTTCCAGTCTTTCGTGTCTCTCAGCTATATCCTATCTAAGTGGTACATCCGGGATTTGCAGTGATTCCCGTCTTTCCAGTCTCCCCGGTGTATTATATCTAAGCGGTACTACCAGTATTAGCGGTGCTCCCGTCCTTCGAGTTTCTCACTGTATCCTATTTAAGCGATACTTCCGGTATTAGCGGTGCTTTCGGTCGTTCGAGTCCCTCAGGTGTAACCTTTCTAAGCGGTACTTTTCGTATTTGCGGTGCTTCCGATCTTTTGAGTCTCTCAGGTGTATCCTATGTAAGCGGCACTTCCGTTATTTGCGGTGATTCCCGTTTTTCGAGTCTCTCAGCTGTATTCTATCTAAGCGGTATTTCCGATATTTGCGAAGCTTCCGTCATTTGAGTCTTACAGGTGTATCCTATCTAAGCAGTACTTCCGATATTTATGGTGCTTCCCATCTTTCGAGGCTCTTAGGTGTATACTATCTAAACAGTACTTCCGGTTTTTGTGGTGCTTCCCGTCTTTCGAGTCTCTCAGGTGTATCCTATCTGAGCTGTACTTCTGGTATTATGGTGCTTCCCGTTTTTCGAGTATCTCAGCTATATACTATTTAAGCGAAACGTCCGATATTTGCGATGCTTCCCGTCCCCGAGTTCCTCAGGTGTATCCTATCTAATCGGTACTTCCGGTATTTGCGATGCTTCCCGTCTTTCGAGTCTCTCAGTTGTATCATATCTAATTGGTATTTCCGGTATTTACGGTGCTTCCGGTTTTTCGAGTCTCTCAGGTGTATCCTAACTAAGCGGTACTTCCTATATTTGCGGTGCTTCCTGACTTTCGAGTTTCTCAGCTGTAACCTATCTAAGCAGTACTTCCAGTATTTGCGCTGCTTCTCATCTTTAGAGTCTCTCAGGTGTATCCTATCAAAGCGGTAGCTCGGGATTTGCGATGCTTCCTCTTTTTCAAGTATCTCAGCTGTATTTTATCTAAGCGGTACTTCCGGTATTTACGATGCTTTTCGTCCTCGAGTCTCAGGTGTATCCTATCTAAGCAGTACTTCCGGTATTTGCGGTGCTTCCCGTCTTTCGATTTTTTAAGGTGTATCTTTTCTAATGTGTACTTCTGGTACTTGCGGTACTTCTCATCTTTCATGTCTCCCAAGGGTATCCTATTTAATAGGTACTTCCGGTATTTGTGGAGCTTCATGTCTTTCGAGTCTCTCATCTGTATCTATCTAAGCGGTACTTCAGGTATTTGTGGAGCTTCCCGTCTTTCGAGTCTCTCAGGTGTATCCTCTTTAAGCATTACTTCCGCCTTTTGCGGTTCTTCCCATCTTTCGACTCTCTCAGGTGTATCATAACTAAGCAGTTAGATCTGGTATTTGCGGTGCTTCCCATTTTTCGAGTTTCTCAGGAGTATCCTATCTAAGCGGTACTTTCGATATATGTGGTGCTTCCTGTCTTTCGAGTCTCTCGGGGTATTTTATATAAGCGGTAATTCCGGTATTTGCGGTGCTTCCTGTCATTCGAGGCTCTCATTGTATCCTATCTAAGCAAAAATTCCCGTATTTGTGGTGATTCTTGTCTTTCAAGTCTCTCAGCTTTATCGTATGTAAGCAATACACTCGAGATTTTTGGTGCTTCCCGTCTTTTGAGTCTCTCAGCTTTATCCTATCTAAGCGGTACTTCTGGTATTTGCTGGGCTTCCTGTATTTCGAGTCTCTCAGGTGTATCCAATCTAAGCAGTACTTCTGGTATCAATGTGCTTCCTGTCTTTCGAGTCTCTCAGCTATAACCTATCAAAGCGGTTCTTTCGGTATTTGCGATGCTTCCCGTCTTTCGAGTCTCTCAGGTGTATCCTATCTAAGTGGTACTTCCGGTATTTGCGTTGCTTCAATTCTTTCGAATCTCAGGTGTATCCTAACTAAGCTGTAATTCTGGTATTTCGATGTTTCGCGTGTTTTGAGTCTCTCAGGTGTATGCTATTTAAGCTGTATTTTCGGTATTTCCGGTGCTTCTTGTCTTTCGAGTCTCCTTGATGTATTCTATCTAAGCGGTACATCCGGTATTTGCGGTGCTTCTCGTCTTTCGAGTCTCTCAGTTGTATCCTATCTAAGCGGTACTTTCGGTATTTGCAGTGCTTCCTATCTTTCGAATCTCTCAGGTGTAACCTATCTCCGCCGTATTTCCGGTGTTTGCTGTGCTTCTCGTCTTTCGAGTCTCTCAGGTGTATCCTATCTAAGAGGTACTTTCTGTATTTGCAGTGGTTCCCGTCTTCCGAGTCTCTCAGCTGTATCCTATCTATGCGGTACTTCCGGTATTTGCGGGGCTTCACGTCTTTCAAGACTCTCAGGTGTATCCTATCTAAGTGGTACTTCTGGTATCATGGTGCTTCTTGTCTTTCGAGTCCCTCAGCTATATCCTATCTAAGCACAACTTCCGTTGTTCGTGATGCTTCCCGTCCTCGAGTCTCAGGTGTATCCTATCTAAGCAGTACTTCCGGTATTGCGGTGCTTCCTGTTTTTCGATTCTGTAAGGTGTATACTATCTAATGTGTACTTCCGGTACTTGCGGTGCTTCTCATCTTACGAGTCTCTCAGGTGTATCCTATGTATTTCGTAATTCTGGAATTTGCAGTGTTTCCGTCGTTCGAGTCTCCTAGATGTATCCTATCTAAGCGGTAATTTTAGTATATGCGGAACTTTTTGTCTTTCGAGTCTCTCACCTGTATCCTATCTACTCGAATTTCCGGTATTTGAGGTGCTTCATGTCTTCCGAGTCTCTCAGCTGTAACCTATTTAAGTGGTACTTCCGTTATCTGCGGTGCTTCCCGTATCGAGTCTCTCAGGTGTATCCTATGTAAGCGGTAGTTCTGATATTTGCAGTCCTTTTTCTCTTTTGAGTATCTAAGCTGTATCCTATCAAAGCATTACTTTGGGTATTTGCGGTGCTTCCCGTCTTTCGACTCTCTCAGGGGTATCCTAACTAAGCGGTATTTCCGGTATTTGCGGTGCTTCACGTCTTTCGAGACTCTCAGGTGTATCTTATTTAAGCGTTACTTTTGGTATCATTGTGCTTCCCATCTTTCGAGTACCTCAGATATATCTTATCTAAGTGGTACTTCCGGTATTTGCTATTCTTCCCGTCCTTCTGTCTCAGGTGATTCATATCTAAGCAGTACTTCCAGTATTTGCGGGGTTTCCCATCTTTCGATTCTCTAAGGTGTATCCTATCTAATGTGTACTGCGGTACTTGTGGTGCTTCTCATTTTTCGAGTCTCTCAGGTGTATCCTACCTAAGCGGTACTTCCGGTATTTCGAAATCATCCGGTCTTTTGAGTCTGTCAGGTGTATTTTATCTAAACGGTAGTTCCGTTATTATCGGTGTTCCCGTCATTCGAATCTCTCAGGTGTATCCAATCTAAGCGGTACTTCTGGTATTTGCAGTACTTTCCATCTTACGAGTCTCTGATTTGTATCCTATGGAAGCGGTATTGCGATATTTGCATTTCTTACTATCGTTAAAGTCTCTCAGGTGTATTTTATCTAATAGGTAGTTCCTGTAGTTGCGGTGCTTAACGTCTTTTGAATCTCACAGGTGTATTCTATCTAAGTCGTACTTCCGGTATTTGGAGTGTGTCCGTCGTTCGAGTCTCCCAGATGTATCCTATCTAAGAGGTACTTTCAGTATATGCGGAGCTTCTCCTCTTTCGAGTCTCTCAGGTGTATCCTATCTACGCGATAATTCCGGTATTTGCGGTGCTTCACGTCTTTTGAGTCTCTGATGTGTATCCTATCTAAGCGGTACTTCCGGTATTTTCGAAGCTTCTCATCTTTCGAGTTTCTCAGGTGTTACCTATCTAAGTAGTACTTCCGGTATTTGCGGTGCTTCCCGTCTTTCGACTCTCTCAGGTGTATCCTCTCTAAGCGGTACTTCCGGTATTTGTGGTATTTCCCGTCTTGGAGTCTCTCAGCTTTATGCTATCTAAGCGGTACTTCCAGTATTTGCGGTGCTTCCGGTCTTTCGAGTCTCTCATATGTAACCTAAGCGGTTGTTCCGATATTTGCGGTGCTTTCTGTCATTCGAGTCTCTCAGGAGTATCCTATGTAAGCATAACTTTTGGTATTATTGTGGTTCCCGTCTTTCGAGTTTCTCAGCTGTATCCTATCTAAGCGGTACTTTCGGTATTTGTGGTGCTTTCTGTCTTTCGAGTCTCTAGGGTTATTCTTTCTAAGCGGTACTTCGGGTATTTGCGGTGCTCCCCGTCATTCGAATCTCTCAGGTAGATCCTATCTAAGCTGTACTTCCGTTACTTGCGATGCTTCCTGTCTTTCGAGTCTCTCAGCTGTATCCTATGTGAGCGGAACTTCCAGTATTTGCGTTGCTTCCCATCTTTCTAGTCTCTCAGGTGTATTCTATCTAAGTGGAACTTCCCGTATTTGCAGTGCTTCCCGTTCTTTGACTCTCTCAGGTGTACCTTAATTAAGCGGTAGTTCCGGTTTTTGTGGTGCTTCCCGTCTTTCGAGACTCTCAGGTGTATCCTATCTAAGTGGTACTTCCGGTATTTGCGGTGCTTCCCGTCTTTTGACTCTCTCAGCTGTATACTATCTAATAGGTACTTCCGGTATTTGTGGTGCTTCCCGTCTTTTGAGTCTCTCATGTGTATCTTATCCTAGCCATACTTCTGGTATTTGGTGTGCTTCCCTTCTTTCGAGTCTCTCAGCTGTATCGTATGTAACCGATACACTCGAGATTTTCGGTGATTCCCGTCTTTCGAGTTTCTCAGCTGTATCCTATTAAAGCGGTACTTCCGGTATATGCGGTGATTCCCGTCTTTCGATTCTCTCAGCTCTATCCTATCTAAGTGGTACTTCCGGTATCTGCGGTGCTTCCCGTCTTTCAAGTCTCTCAGCTGTATTCTATCTAATCCATACTTCTGGAATTTGTGGTGCTTTCCATCTTTCAAGTTTCATAGGTGTATCCTATCTAAGTTATACTTCTGGTATATGCAGTGTTTCCACCTTCGAGTCTCTCAGGTGTATCCTATCTCTGTGGTAGCTCCGGGATTTGCGGTGCTTCCCCTTTTTCGAGTATCTCATCTGTATCCTATCAAAGCAGTACTTCAGGTATATGCGATGCTTCCTGTCTTTTGAGTCTCAAATGTGTATCTAATTCTAGCGGTACTTCCGGTATTTCGTGTGCTTTCCGTCTTTCGAGTCTCTCAGCTGTATCGCATGTGAGCGATACACTCGAGATTTTCGGTGCTTCGCGTCTTTCGAGTCTCTCAGATGTATATCTAAGCGGTACATCTGGTATTTGCGATACTTCTGTCTTTAGAGTCTCTCAGGTCTATCCTAGTTAAGCGGTACTTCCGGTATTTGCGGTGCTTCCCATCTTTCGAGTCTCTCAGGTGTATCCTATCTAAGCGGTACTTCCGGTATTTGTGGTATTTCCCGTCTTGGAGTCTCTCAGCTTTATGCTATCTAAGCGGTACTTCCAGTATTTGCGGTGCTTTCGGTCTTTCGAGTCTTTCAGGTGTAACCTTTCTAAGCGGTACTTCCCGTGTATGCGGTGCTTATCGTCTTTTGAGTTTCACAGCTGTATCGTAAGTAAGCGTTACTTTCGGTCTTCGTTTTGAGTACCGTCTTTCGAGTTTCTCAGGTGTATTTTAATTAAGCGGTACTTCTGGTATTTGTGGTGCTTCCCGTATTTCCAGTCTCTCAGGTGTATCCTATCTAAGGGGAAGTTCTGTTATTTGCAGTGCTTCCCATCTTTCGAGTCTCTCAGGTGTATCCTATCAAAGCAGTACTTGCGGTATTTGCGGTGCTCCCCGTCTTTCGAATCTCTCAGGTAGATCCTATCTAAGCTGTACTTCCGTTACTTGCGATGCTTCCTGTCTTTCGAGTCTCTCAGGTGTATCCTATGTGAGCGGGACTTCCGGTCTTTGCTGTGCTTCCCATCTTTCTAGTCTTTCAGGTGTATGCTATCTAAGTGGAACTTCCTGTATTTGCGGTGCTTCCTGTTTTTTGACTCTCTCAGGTGTACATTAATTAAGCGGTAGTTTTGGTATTTGCGGTGCTTCCCGTCTTTTGAGACTGTCAGGTGTCTCCTATCTAAGTGGTACTTCCGGTATTTGCGGTGCTTCTCGTCTTTTGAGTCTCTCATGTGTTTCCTATCTAAGCGGTACTTCCAGTATTTGCGGTGCTTCCTGTATTTCGAGTCTCTCACCTGTATTGTATATAAAAGGTACTTACGGGATTTTCAATGATTCCTGTCATTCGCGTCTCTCAGGTGTTTCCTTTCTAAACGGTACTTCTAGTATTTGCGGTGTTTAAAGTCTGTCGAGTCTCTCAGATATATCCTATATAAGCGGTACTTCCGGGATTTGTGGTGCTTCCCGTCTTTTGAGTCTCTCAGGTGTATCCTATCTAAGTGGTACTTTCGGTATTTGTGGTGATTCCTGTCTTTCCTGTCTCTCGAGTTTTCTTATCTAAGCAGTTTTTCGGTATTAGCGATGCTTCTCGTCTATCGATTCTCACAGCTTTATCCTGTCTAAGTGGTATTTTCAGTATTTGCGTTGCTTCCCGTCTTTCGAATCTCTCAGGTGTATCCTAAGTATGTGGGACTTCTGATATTTACGGTGCTTCTAGTCAATCGAGTCTCTCAGCTGTATTTTATCTATGCGGTAGTTATGGTATTTGCGGTGCTTCCCATCTTTCGAGTTTCTCAGTTGTATCTGATATAAGTGGACCTTCCTGTATTTGAAGTGATTACCGTCTTTCGATTCTCTCAGGAGTATTTTATATAAGCGATACTTCCGGTATTTCCGGTGCTTCCCGTCTTTTGAGTCTCACAGCAGTTTCCTATCTAAGCGGTACTTCCGGTATTTGCGGTGCTTCTCGACTTTCGAATCTCTCAGGTGTATCCTAAAAAAGCGGTACTTCCGGTATTTGTGGCGTTTCCCGTCTATCGAGTCTCTCAGCCTTATCCTTTCTAAGTGGTATTCTGGTTTTTGCGGTGCTTACCGTCTTTCGACTCTCCTAGGTGTATCCTAATTAAGCGGTACTTTTGGTATTTGCGCTGCTTCACGTTTTAGAGTCTCTCAGGTGTATGCTATCTAAGCGGTACTTCCCGTATTTGCGGTGCTCATTCTCTTTCGAGTCTCTAATGTGTATCTTATCCTAGCGGTACTTCTGGTATTTGATGTGCTTCCCTTCTTTCGAGTCTCTCAGCTGTATCGTATGTAAGCGATACACTCGATATTTTCGGTGATTCCCATTTTTCGAGTCTCTCAGCTGTATCCTATCGAAGTGGTACTTCCGGTATTTGCGGTGCTTCCGGTCTTTCGAGTTTCTCAGCTGTGTACTATCTAAGCGGTACTTTCGGTATTACCTGTGTTTCACGTCTTTCAAGTCTCTCAGCTGTATCCTATCTAAGCGTTATTTCCGGTATTTGCGGTGCTTCTATCTTTCGACTCTCTCATGTGTATCGTATCTAAGCGGTACTTCCGGTATTTGCAGTTTTTCCTTTCTTTCAAATTTCTCGGGTGTAATCTATCTACACGGTACTTTTGGAGTTTGCGCTGCTTCCCGTCTTTCGAGTTTCTCGGTGTATCCTATCTTAGTGGTACTTCCGGTATTTGTGGTGCTTTTGGTCTTTCGAGTCTCTCAGGTCTAAATTTCTAAGCGGTATCCGGTAAATGCACTGCTTTCCGTGTTTCGAGTCTCTCAGCTGTATCGTATGTAAGCGGTACTTCCGGGATCGACGATGATTCCCGTCTTTTGAGTTTCTCAGGTGTATCCTATCTAAGCGGTATTTCCGGTATTTGCGATGTTTCCCGTCTTTCGAGTCTCTCAGGTGTATCCTACCTAAGCGGTACTTCCATTATTTGTGGTGCTTCTCGTATTTCCAGTTTCTCAGGTGTATCCTATCTAAGGGGAACTTCTGATATTTGCGGTGCTTCTCATCTTTCGAGTCTCTCAGGTGTATTATCTCAAAGCGGTACTTCCGGTATTTGCGGTGCTTTCCGTTTTTCGAGTTTTTCAGGTGTATCCTTCGAAGCAATACTTGCGGTATTAGCTGTGCTTCCTGTCTTTCGACTCTGTCAGGCATATCCTAAGCGGTAGTTCCGGTATTTCAGTTGCTTCCAGTGTTTCCAGAATCTCAGGTGTATGCTATTTAAGCGATTCTTCGGTATTTGCGGTGCTTCTGGTTTTTCGAGTCTCTCATGTGTATCCTATTAGCGATACTTCCGCTATTTGAGGTGCTTCCCGTCTTTTGAGGCTCTCAGCTGTATCGTATCTTAGCGATACTTACGGTATTTGCAGTACTTCCCGTCTTTAGAGTCTCTCATGTGTATACTACCTAAGCGGTACGTCTGATATTTTCGGTGCTTCCCGTCTTTCGAGTCTCTCAGGTGTATCGTATCTAACCGGTTCTTACTTTATTTGTGGTGCTTCCCGTATTGTCAGTCTCTCAGGTGTATCCTATCTAAGGGGAACTGTTGTTATTTGTGATGCTTCCCATCTTTCGAGTCCTCAGCTGTATTCTATATAAGTGGTACTTCTGGTATTTGCGGTGCTTTCCATCTTTCAAGTCTCTCATGTGTATCTTATCTAAGCGGTACTTCCGGTATTTGTGGTGCTCCCCGTCTTTCAAGTCCCTCAGGTGTAACCTTTCTAAGCGGTACTTCCGGTGTTTGCAATGCTTTCCGTCTTTCGAGTCTCTCAGGAGTATCGTATGGAAGTGGTACTTCCGTTATTTGCGGTGCTTTCTGTCTTTCAAGTTTCTATTCTGTATTCTATCTAAGCGGTACTTCCGGTATTTGCGGTGCTTTCCGTATTTGAGTCACTCAGGTGTATCCTATCTAAGCGGTATTTCCGATATTTGCGCTGCTTCCCATAATTCAAGTCTCTCAGTTGTATCCTATCTGTATGGTACTTCCGGTATATGCGGTGCTTCCCGTCTTTCAAGTTTCTCAGATGTATCGTATCTAAGCGGTACTTCTGGTATTATGGAGCTTTCCGTATTTTGATAATCTCAGGTATATACTATCTAAGCGGTACGTCCCGAATTTGCGATGCTTACCGTCCCCGAGTCCTGCAGGTGTATCCTACCTAAGAAATAGTTTCGGTATTTGTAGTGCTTCCTGTCTTTCAAGCCTTTCAGATTTTCCTATATAAGCGGTACTTCCGTTATTTGTGATGCTTCCTGCCTTTCGAGGCTCTCATGTGTATCCTATAAACGGAATGTTTGCTATTTGTGGTGCTTTCTTTCTATAGAGTCTCTCAGCTGTATTCTATCTAAGCAGTACTTCCGAATTTGCAGTGTTTCCCGTCTTTCGAGTTTCTCATGTGTATCCTATCTAAGCAGTACTTCCGGTATTTGCGGTGCTTCCTGTCTTTCGAATCTCTCAGCTGCATCGTAAGCGGCAGTTCCAGTATTTGCTGTGCTTCCCATGTTTCGAGACTCTCAGGTGTATGCTATCTAAGTTGTACTTCAGTATTTGAGGTGTTTCCCGTCTTTTGAGTCTCTCAAGGGTATCCTATAAGCGGTACTTCCCCTATTTGAGGTGCTTCTTGACTTCCGAGGCTCTCAGCTGTATCCTATCTAAGCGGTACTTCCGTTTTTGTGGTCCTTCCCGTCTTTCGAGCCTCTCAGGTGTATCTTATCTAAACGGTACTTCCGGTATTTTCGGTGCTTCCTGTCTTTCGAATCTCTCATGTGTATTATATCTAAGTGGTACTTCCAGTATTTGAAGTGCTTCCCATGTTTCGACTCACTCAGGTGTATCCTAAGCAGCAGTTCCGGTATTTGCTGTGCTTCCCATGTATCGAGTCTCTCAGGTTTACCTATTAGGCGGTACTTTCAGTATTTGCGGTGCTTTTCATCTTTCGAGTGTCACAGGTGTATCCTATCAAAGCGGTACTACCATTAATATGGTGCTACCCGTCTTGCGACTCTCTCAGGTGTATTCTATCTAAGCGGTAGATTCGGTGTTTCCGGTGCTTCCCGTGTTTCGATTCTCTCATGTGTATGCTATCTAAGCGGTACTTTTGGTATTTGCGGTGCTTTCCATTTTCCGAGTCTCTAATGTGTATCCTATCAGAGCCGGACTTCCGGTATTTGCGGTGCTTCCCATCTTTAAAATCTCTCAGCTCTTTTTATTTAAGCAGGACTTCCGTTATTTTGGTTCTTCCCATCTTTCGAGTCTTTCATGTTTATCATATCTAAGTGGTACTCCAGGATTTGTGGTGCTTCCCGTCTTTCGAGTCTCTCAGCTTTATCCTATCTAAGCGGTACTTCCGGTATATGTGGTGCTCTCTGTATTTTGAGTCCCTCAGGTGTATCCTATCTAAGCGGTACTTCTGGTATTATAGTGCTTCCCGTCTTTCCAGTCTCTCAGCTGTAATTTATCTAAGCAGTACTTCCGGTATTTGCGCTGCTTCACATCTTTACAGTATCTCAGGTCTATGGTATCCAAGCGGTATTTCCGGTATTTGCGATGCCTCCCCTTTTTAGAGTCTCTCAGGTGTATGCTATCTAAGCGGTACTTCCCGTATTTGCGGTGCTTATTGTCTTTCCAGTCTCTAATGTGTATCTTATCCTAGCGGTACTTCTGGTATTTGGTGTGCTTCCCTTCTTTCGAGTCTCTCAGCTGTATCGTATTTAAGCGATACACTCGAGATTTTTGGTGATTCCCATCTTTCGAGTCTCTCAGCTGTATCCTATCAAAGTGGTACTTCTGGTATTTGTGATGCATCCAGTCTTTCGAGTCTCTCAGCTGTGTACTATCTAAGCGGTACTTTCAGTATCTGCGGTACTTCACGTCTTTCGAGTCTCTCAGATGTATCCTATCTAAGCGGTACTTCCGGTATTTGCAGTTTTTCCTGTCTTTCGAATTTCTCAGGTGTAAACTTTCTACGTGGTACTTCCGGAGTTTGCGGTGCTTACCGTCTTTCGAGTCTTTCAGTGTATCCTATCTTAGTGGTACTTCTGGTATTTGTGGTGCTTTTGGTCTTTCGAGTCCCTCAAGTCGAAATTTCTAAGCGGTATTTGGTAAATGCGTTGCTTTTTGTCTTTCAAGTCTCTCAGCTGTATCGTATGTAAGCGGTACTTCCGGGATCCATGGTGATTCCCGTCTTTTGAGTTTCTCAGATGTATCCTATCTAAGCGGTACTTCTTGTTTTTGGATTGCTTCCTGACTTTCGAGTCTCTCAGGTGTATCCTACCTAAGCGGTACTTTCGTTATTTGTGGTGATTCCCGTATTTCCAGTTTCTCAGGTGTATCCTATCTAAGGGGAACTTCTGTTATTTGTGGTGCTTCTCATCTTTCGAGTCTCTCAGGTGTATTGCATCAAAGCGGTATATCCAGTATTTGTGATGCTTTTCGTTTTTCAAGTCTCTCAGGTGTATCCTATCTAAGCGGTACTTCCGGTATATGCGGTACTTCCCGTCTTTTGACTCTCTCTTAGGTATCCTATCTAAGCCATATGTCTGGTATTTGCGGTGCTTCCCGTGTTTCAAGTATCTCAGTAGTATCCTATCTAAGCGGTACTTTCGATAAATGTGGTGCTTCCTTTCTTTCGAGTCGTCGGGTTATCCTATATAAGTGGAAATCTCGGTATTTGCGGTGATTCACGTATATTGAGTCTCTCATGTTTATCCTATAAGCGTACTTCCGCTATTTGTGGTGCTTCCCGTCTTTCGAGGCTCTCAGCTGTATTCTCTCTAAGCGGTACTTCCGGTATTTGTGGTGCTTCTTGTCTTTCGAGACTCTCAGCTGTATCGTAGGTCAGCGATACACTCTAGATGTTCAGTACTTCCCATCTTTCAAGTCTCTCAGGTGTATCCAATCTAAGCGGTACGTCTGGTATTAATGTGCTTCCTGTATTTCGAATCTCTCAGCTATAACCTGTCTAAGCAGTTCTTCCGGTATTTTCAATGCTTCCCGTCTTTCGAGTCTCTCAGCTGTATCCTATCTAAGCGGTATTTCTGGTATTTGCGGTGTTCCCGTTTTTCGAGTCTCTCAAGTGTACCCTATCAAAGCTGTACTTCCGGTATTTGCGGAGCTTCAAGTCTTTCGAATCTCTCAGGTGTATTCTACCTAAGCGGTAGTTCCGGTATTTCAGTGTTTTCCGTGTTTCGAGTCCCTCAAGTGCATGCTATCTAAGCGGCACTTCCGGTATTTCCTGTGTTTCCCGTGTTTCTCATCTCCTAGATGTATTCTATCTAAGCGGTACATCTGGTATTTGCGGTGCTTCTAGTCTTTCGAGTCTCTCAGGTATATCCTATCTAAGCGGTACTTTCGGTATTTGCAGTGATTCCTGTCTTTCGAATCTCTCAGGTGTAACCTATCTATGCAGTACTTCCGGTGTTTGCGGTGCTTCTAGTCTTTCGAGTCTCTCAGGTGTATTCTATCTAAGCAGTACTTTCTGGATTTGTGGTGCTTCCCATCTTTCGAGTCTTTCCGCTGTAGCCTATCTGAGCGGTACTTCCGGTATTTGCGGTGCTTCACGTCTTCGAAACTCTCAGGTGTATCCTATCTAAGCGGTACTTTCGGTATTGGCGATGCTACCCATCCTCGAGTCTCAGGTGTATCCTATCTAAGCAGTACTTCCGGTATTTGCAGTGCTTCCTGTCTTTCGATTCTCTAAGGTGTATTCTATCTAATGTGTACTTCTGGTACTTGCGGTGCTTCTCATCTTTCGAGTCTCTCGGGTGTATCCTATGTAAGCGGTACTTCAGGTATTTGTGGTGCTTCCTGTCTTTAAAGTTTCTGAACTTTATTTTATCTAATCGGTACTTCCGCTATTTGCGGTGCTTCCAGTCTTTCGACTCTCTCAGGTGTTCCCTATCTAAGCGGTAGTTCCAATATTTGTGGTGCATCTCATCTTTCGAGTCTCTGAGCTGTATCCTATAAAAGCTGTACTTCTGGTATTTCCGGTGCTTTTTGTCTTTCGAGTCTCTCATATGTAACCTATCTAAGCGGTTCTTCCGGTATTTGCGCTGCTTTCCGTCTTTAGAGTCTTTCAGGTGTATCCTATCTAAGCGGTACTTTCGGTATATGCGGTGCTTCCATATCGAGTCTCTCAGGTGTATCCTATCTAAGCGGTAGTTCCGGGATTTGCAGTGCTTCCCCTCTTTCGAATATCTCAGCAGTATCTTATCAAAGCGTTACTTCCGGTATTTACGGTGCTTCCCGTCTTTCGACTTTCTCATGGGTATCCTATCTAAGCGGTATTTCCAGTATTTGCGGTGTTTCCCGTGTTTCGAGTCTCTCTGGTGTATGCGATCTAAGCGGTACTTCCCGTATTTGTGGTGCTTCCCATATTTCGAGTCTTCAGGAGTATCCTATCTAAGCGGTACTTTCGATATATGTGGTGCTTTCTGTCTTTTGAGTCTCTCGGGTTATCCTATATAAGCAGTAATTCCGGTATTTGCAGTGCTTCCCATCTCTCATGTGTATCCTATAAGCGTACTTCAGCTATTTGTGGTGCTTCTTATCTTTCGAGGTCTCAGCTCTATCCTATCTAAGCGGTACTTTCGATATTTGTGTTGCTTCTTGTCTTTCGAGTCTCTCAGCTGTATCGTATATCAGCGATACACTCGGGATTTTTGGTGCTTAGCGTCTTTCGAGTCTCTCAGCTGTATCCTATATAAGCGGTACTTCTGGTATTTTCGGTGCTTCCTGTATTTCGAGTCTCTCAGGTGTATCTAATCTAAGCGGTACTTCTGGTATTAATGAGTATCTTGTCTTTCAAGTCTCTCGGCTATAACCTATCTAAGCCATTCTTTCAGTATTTGCCATGCTTCCCATCTTTCGAGTCTCTCATGTGTATCCTATCTAAGCGGTACTTTTGGTTTTATGGAGCTTCTTATCCTTCGAGTCACTCAGCTGTATCCTATCTAAGCGGTATTTTCGGTATTTGTGGTGCTCCTGTTTTCTGAGTCTCTCGGTTTATTCTCTCAAAGCGTTACTTCCAGTATTTGCGGTGCTTCCCGTATTTAGTGTCTCTCAGCTGTAAACGATCTAAGCGGTACTTCTGGTATTATGGTGCTTCCCGTCCTCGTGTCTCTCAGGTTTATCCTATCTAAGCGGTTCTTTCGGTATTTGTGGTGTTTCCTGTCTTTCGAGTTTCTCGTGTTATCCTATATAATCGGTACTTCCGGTATTTGTGGTGCTTCCCGTCTTTCGAATCTTTCATGTGTATCCTATAAGCGGTACTTCCGCTATTTGCGGTGCTTCCCATCATTCGAGTTTCTCAGGTGTATCTCATCTAAGCAATACTTCAAGTATTTGCAGTGCTTCCCATCTTTCGAGTCTCTCAGCTTTATTTTCTCCAAGCGGTACTTCCGGTATTTGCGGTGCTTCCTAATTTCCGAGTCTCTCAGCTGTAACCTATGTAAGCGGTACTTCCGATATTTTCGCTGCTTTCCGTCTTTAGAGTCTTTCAGGTGTATCTATCTAAGCGGTACTTCCGGTATATTCGGTGCTTCCCGTTTCGAGTCTCTCAGGTGTATCCTATCTAAGTGGTAGTTCCGGGATTTGTGGTGCTTCCCCTCTTTTAAGTATCTCAGCTGTGTCCTATCAAAGGGTTACTTTCGGTATTTGCGGTGCTTTCCGCGTTTCGAGTCTGTCAGGTGTATGTTATCTAACAGGTACTTCCAGTATTTACGGTGCTTCTGGTCTTTCGAGTCTCTCAGGTGTATTCTAACTAAGCGGTACTTCCGGTATTTGCGGTGCTTCCCTTCTATCGATTCTCTCAGATGTATCCTATCTAAGCAGTACTTCCAGTATTTGCTGTGCTTCCCGTCTTTTGAGTCTCTCACTTGTATCCTATCTAAGCGGTATTTCCAGTATTTGCGGTTCTTCCCGTCTTTAGATTCTCTAAGGTGTATCCTATCTAATGTGTACTTCTGGTACTTGCGGTGCTTCTCATCTTTCGAGTCACTCAGGTGTACCCTATCTAAGCGGTACTTCCGGTATTTCCAATTTTTTTGGTCTTTTAAGTCTCTCAGGTGTATCCTATCTAAGCGGTAGTTCGTTATTAGCGGTGTTCCCGTCTTTCGAATCTCTCAATTGTATCCTATCTAAGCGGCTTATCTGGTATTTGCAATGCTTCCCGTCTTATGAGTCTCTGAGTTGTATCCTATGGAAGCGGTATGGCGGTATTTGCACTTCTTCCCATTTTCGAGTTTCTCAGGTGTATTCTATCTAATAGGTAGTTCCGGTATTTGCGGTGCTTCCAATCTTTCGAGTCTCACAGGTGTATCCTATCTAAGTCGTACTTTCGGTATTTGCAGTGTTTCCGTCGTTCGAGTCTCCCAGATGTATCCTATCTAAGCGGTTTTTTCGGTATATGTGGGGCTTCCCGTCTTTCGAGTTTCTCAGCTGTATTTTATCTACGCGGTACTTCCGGTATTTGCGGTGCTTCACGTCTTTCGAGTCTCTCAGGTGTATCCTATCTAAGCGGTACTTCAGGTATTTGTGATGCTTCCCGTCTTTTGAGGTTCTATGGTGTATCCTCTCTAAGCGGTACTTCCGCCTTTTGCGGTTCTTCCCGTCTTTCGACTCTCTCACATGTATCCCAACTAAGCAGTTAATTCCGGTATTTGCGGTGCTTCCCGTGGTTTGAGTCTGTCAGGTCTATTTTATCTAAGCGATACTTCCGGTATTCGTTGTGCTTCACATCTTTCCAGTCTCTCAGGTGTATTCTATCTAACTGGTACTTCTGGTATTTCCAATTCTTCCGGTCTTTGGAGTCTCTCAGGTTAATCCTACCTAAGCGGTTATTCCCTTATTAGTGGTGTACTCGTCTTTCGAATCTCTCAGGTGTATCCTATCTAAGCGGTACTTCTAGTATTTGCAGTGCTTCCCGTCTTACGAGTCTCTGAGTTGTATCCTATGGAAGCGGTATGGCGGTATTTGCACTTCTTCCCATCTTTTGAGTATCTCAGGTGTATCCTATTTAATAGGTACTTCCGGTATTTGCGGTGCTTCCCGTCTTTCGAGTCTCACAGTTGTATCCTATCTAAGTCGTACTTCCGGTATGTGCAGTGTTTCCGTCGTTCAAGTCTCCCAGATGTATCCTATCTAAGCTGTACTTTCAGTATATGCGTGTCAGTGTTAGGTTCAGAATCAGGCTTAGGATCAGGGCCAGGGTTCCGTTCATGTCAGTGTCAAGGGCAGGGTGAGGTTTATGTTCAGTGTCAAGGTCAAGGTTAGGGTCGAGGTCTGGGTCAGGTTCTGGGTAAGGCTCAGGGTCCGGTTCAAAATCACTGTCAGTGTCATTGTTAGCATCAAGGTCAGGGTAACGGTCAGGGACAAATTCAGTGTCAGTTTAAGGTTTGTGTTACAGTTAGTATTAGGGTCAGGAAGGGTTAAGGTTAAATCTACTAACAATGTCAGGATCAGGGTCAGGGTCAGCTTAGGGTTAGGGTCCTGGTCATTCTCAGCATTAGGGTCAGAGTCGGGGTTAGTTTCATTGTCAGTTCACAGTAAGGGTAAGAATCAGGGTTTGAATTAGGTTCAGGGTTAGGGTCACTGTCAGCGTAAGGGTCAACAGTCTGGATGAGGTTTTGTGACAGGGTCAGGATCAGTGTAAGGGAAAAAGACAGGTTATTTTCAGGGTCAGTTTTAGGGTCAGGTCAGGTTCAGGGTCAGAACAGGTTAAGGGTCAGAGGCACAGTCAGGAACAAGGTCAGGGTCAGGGTCAGTGTCAGTGTTAGGAATCGAATTACGGTCAAGTTCAGGGTCAGGTTCAGGGTCAGAGTTATGGTTAGTGTCACGTTTAGGGCCAGGGTCAGGGTTAGTGGTAGTGTCCGTGTTAGTGTCAAGGTCAGCGTTAGGGTCAGGGTTATTGTCATGTTCAGGTTAGGGTTAGGTTCAGAATCAGTCTCAGGGTCAGTGCCAGAGTTAGGTTCCATGTTAATGTCAAGGTCAAGAAAAGGGTTATGTTCAAAGTCAGAGTCAAGGTGAGGGTCAGAGTCAGGGTCTGGTGTAGGGTCTGGGTCAGTGTCAGGGTGAGTGTTAGCATCAACGTCAGGGTCAGGGTCAGGGACAGGGTCAAGGTCCGTTTAGCGTGTAGGTTAGGGTTCCTGTTAGGGATAGGTTAGGGTTAGCTTTAGGGTTGGGATGAAATTGAGGGTCAAAAAAAAGTCAGGGTTAGGGTCAGTTTCAGGGTCAGCTTAGAGGGAGGATCATGGTCAGTGTCACGGTTAGGGTAAGGGTCATGGTAAGTGTTAGGTTTATGATCATGTTCAGAAAAAAGGCAGTGTCAGAGTCAGGGTCAGGGTTAGTTTTACTGTTTGGTTTACGGTCAGGGTTAAGGTCGAGGTCAGGGTAAGGTTTCCTATCATTGTCTGGGTCAAGCAAGGTCAGGTCATGGTTAGTGTTAGGGTTCGGGTCTGGTTCAGAGTCAGGGTCAGCCTGCTGGTGAGGGTTAGCGTCAGGGTCACGCTCAGGGTCTGGTTCAGTGTCTCTGTCATGGTCAGGGTCTGGTTCAGAGACAAGGTCAGGCTCAGGGTCAGGGTTAGTGTTAGCGTTAGAATCAGGGTCACTGTCAGGATCCAGTTTAGGGTCAGTGTCAGTGTCAGAGTCACGGTCAGGTTTAGGGTTACGGTAAGGGTCTGGGTCAGGGACAGAGTCAGGTTCAGGGTCAGGGTCAGAATTACGGTAGGGTTCAGGGTCAGGGTCAGCATGAGCGTCACGGTCACCGTTAATGTCAGTGCCAGAGTCAGGGTGAGGTCTGGGGTCAGGGTCAGGTTTAGGGTGATGTTCAGGTAAGGGTCAGGGTCACGTCAAGGTCAGGGTCAAGGTCAGGGTTAGGGTCAAGTTCAGTTCAAGTTCAGGGTTAGGGTCAGGGTCAGGGTGAGAATCAGGGTCAGGGATAGGATGACTGTCAGGGTCAGGGTCAGTGTCTGGTTCAGGTTCAGTGGAAGGGTCAGGGTCCGGATCAGGGTCAGGATCATTGTCAGGGTCAAGGTTAGGGTTATGGTCAGGATCACGGACAGCTTAAGCGTCAGGGTCAGAGTCAGGATCAAAGTCAGGGTCAGGGTCAGGGTCAGTGTTAGCGTTAGAATTACGGTCAAGTTCAGGGTCAGGTTCCAGGTCAGGGTCAGAATTATGGCAGTGTCAAGTATAGGGCCGGGGTCAGGGTTAGTGATACGGTCCGTGTCAGAGTCAGGGTCATGGTGAGTGTCAGGGTCAGGGTCAGGGTCAGGGTTAGTGTCAAGATAAGTTTCAGGGTCAGTGTCAGGGTTAGGTTCAGAGTCAGGCTTAGGGTCAGGGCCAGTGTTCGGTTCAGGTCAGTGTCAAGGTCAGGGTGAGGTTTATGTTTAGTGTCAGGGTCAAGGTCAGGCTCAGGGTCCGGATCAGGGTCAGTGTCAATGTCAGTGTCAGTGTTAGCGTCAAGGTCAAGGTCAGGGTCAGGGTCAGGGACAAATTCAGAGTCAGATTGAGGTTTGGGTTAGGATTAGTATTAGGGTTAGGCTTAGGGTTAAGATTAAATCTAGGAGTAAGGTCAGGGTCAGGGTCAGGGTCAGCTTAGGGTTAGGGTCATGGTCCGTCTCAGGGTGAGGGTCAGAGTCAGGGTTAGTTTCACGATCAGTTCACAGTAAGGGTTAAAATCAGGGTCTAAATCAGGGTCAGGGTCAGGGTCAGGGTCTGGATCAGGTTCAGTGACAGGGTCAGGATCAGTGTCTGGGAAAAAGTCAGGTCAGTGTCAGGATCAGTTTTAGGGTCAGGTCAGGGTCAGGGTCAGGGACAGGATTAGGGTCAGAGTCAGCGTCAGGATCAATGTCTGGGTCAGGGTAAGTGTCAGTGTTAGGATTGGAATGACGATCAAGTTCAGGGTCAGGGTCAGGGTCAGAGTTATGGTTAGTGTTAGGTTTAGGGCCAGGGTCAGGGTTAGTGGTCGTGTCCGTGTCAGTGTCAGGGTCAGCGTTAGGGTCAGGGTTAGTGTCAAGTTCAGGGTCAGGGTCAGTGTGAGGGTGAGGTTCAGAATCAGGCTCAGGGTCAGGGCCAAAGTTAGGTTCCGTGTTAATGTCAAGGTCAAGGAAAGGGTTATGTTCAAAGTCAGAGTCAAGGTCAGGGTCAGAGTCAGGGTCTGGTTCAGGGTCAGGGTCAGCGTCTAGGTCAGGGTCAGGGTCAGTGTCCGGTTAGCGTGTGGGTTAGGGTTCCTGTTAGGGATAGGTTAGGGTTAGGATGAAATCGAGGGTCCAAAACAGGGTCAGCTTAGGGTGAGGGTCATGGTCAGTGTCACGGTTAGGGTCAGGGTCATGGTAAGTGTTAAGTTTATGCTCATGTTCAGGGTCAAGGACAGGGTCACAGTCAGGGTCATGGTCAGGGTTAGCCTTAAGGTCTGGTTCAGGGTCAGGGTCAGGGTTATTGTTAGGGTTAAGGACAGGGTTATTTTTGGGATAGGGGTCGGTTGAGGGCTAGGGTCAAAGTCAGGGTCTGTGTCAGGGTAAGTGTAACGATAAGGGTTAGCGTCAGTAGCAGGGTCAGTGTCAGCGTTCAGATTAGGGTCCGGGTCAGAGTCAGGGTCAGGTTCAGTTTCAGTGTCAGGGTCAGTGTCAGAGTCAGGGTTAGTAACAGATTCAAGGGTAGGGTTAGGGTCAGGGTCAGGGACAGGATTACGGTCATGGTCAAGGTCAGGATCAAGGTTAGGGTTTGGGTCAAGTTCAGTTTCAGGATTAGGGTTACGGTCAATTTCAGGGTCAGGATTATGTTTAGTGTCAAGTTTAAGCTCAGGGTCAGGTTTTGTGTCAGGCTCAGGGTCAAGGCAGGGTTAGGTTCAGGGTCAGTGTCAAGGTCATGCTGAGGGTTATGTTCACGGTCAAGGTCAAGGTCAGCCTCAGGGTCTGGGTCAGGCTCAGGGTCTGGTTCAGGGTCATGGTCAATGTTAGCGTCAAGGTCAGGTTCAGGGTCAAGGACAGGGTCAGTGTCAGGTTAGGGTTTGGGTTAGGGTTAGGGTTAGGTTTTGGGTTAGGGTTAGGGTTAGGGTTAGGGTTTGGGTTATTGTTTAGGGTTAGGGTTAGGGTTAGGGTTGGGTTAGGGTTAAATCTATAGTCAAACTCAGGGTCAGGTTCAGTATCCGTGTCAGTGTTAGCATTAGGGTAAGGTTCATGGTCAGCGTCAGGATTAGGGTCAGCGTCAGATTAAGTGTTTGGGTTACGTTCCGGTTCAGAGGCACAATCTGGGTACAATTAGGGTTAGTGTCAGGTTTAGGGTGAGGATTAGGGTCAGGGTCACGGTCAGGCTTAGGTTCAGAATCACGGTCAGGGTCAGGGTCAGGTTTAGTGTTCCGATCAGGTTCAGGGTAAGGGTTTGGGTTATGGTCAGGTCCAGGGTCAGGTTCAGGGTCATGGTTATGGTCTGGGAAAAGGCCAGTGTCAGGGTTCGGCCTAGCGTTCGGGTTTCTCTTTGGGTAAGGCTTAGTGGTACGCTTATGTTCAGGTTCAAGATCAAGGTCACGTTTAGGGTCATGGTCCTGGTTAGGTTTATGGTCAGTGTCAGGGTCAGGGTTAGCTTCTGAGGCAGGCTCAGGTTCAGGTTCAGGATTAGGGTCAAGGTCAGGGTCAAGGTCATCGTCATGGTAAGAATTAAGTTTCGGTATCGTTCAGGGTCACAGTCTGGTTCAGGGTTAGAGACAAGGTCAGGGTCAGAGTCAGTGTCTGGTTCAGGGTCAGGGTCAGTGTCAGCGTGAGTGTTAGCGTCAAGGTCAGTGTTAAGGTAAGTATACAGAAAAGGGTTAGCGTCAGAATCAGTGTCAGTGTCTGCGTCCGGATTAAGGTCTGGGTCAGGGTCAGGTTCAGGTTCAGTGTCAGGGTCAGCATCAGAGTCAGGGTCACTAACAGGGTCAAGAGTAGGATTAGGGTCAGGGTCAGGACAGGATTAAAGTGATGGTCAAGGTCAGGATCAAGGTTAGGGTTTGGGTCAGGTTCAGTTTCAAAATTAGGGTTACGGTCAAGTTCAGGGTCAGGGTCAGGTAAAAATTATGGTTAGTGTCAAGTTTAAGCTCAGGGTCAGGTTTTGTGTCAGGTTTACTGTCAGAATCATTGGTCAAGATCAGAGTGAAAGTGAGGGTCAGGTTTGGGCTCAGTGTCGAGGCCAGGGTCAGGCTTACATTTTTTGTCAGGTTTACAGTCACTGTCAAGGTGATGGTCACGTTTAGGTTTAGGGTCAGCCTCTGGGTCAAGGTCATGGTGAGGGTTAGGTTTACGGTCAGGGTGAGGTTCAGGGTTAGGGTGTGGGTCTGCGTCAGTTTCAGGGTCAGGTTTATGGTTAAGGTTTAAATAAGATTGCATTTCGAATTAGTGCAACAATTCTTGCTTTCCTTGTATTGGATATCACTCTCCATTGCAGAATCACCCCAAAACTCCTGTTTTCATACGCTTGAAGACGCAGTGGTGAAGTGTATGGGGTTAAGCTCTTATACCTATGGTACATTTTGTAAGCACTGTACAGTGTCAAATTCCATTCTGTATTGACTTTGAGGTACACTGCCGTGTTTTTCTGAACTGCACCAAGTACCGCATTGATTGCACATGAGAATATCGGAGTACCTGCCCAATTGCTCTTTGGACAGAGGTGACTTTTGTTTTACTGAGGATCCTGAAAGTATGAACTTGCTAAGTGCATTCCCAGAAAAACGACAGTGGAAATTCGCAGGAAGCGGGTTCTCGGTTCACTAAAAAACAAGGCATCTGCCTTGCTGGCAAGGAAGCAAACATCATAATATATGATATTGCCCCAGATACCATTCCTGTTGATTAATCTTTCATGTCCAGGTTAGCAATCACTGTTAGAGTTAGGGATAGTTTGGAAAGCAGAAGAAGCTATTTTGAATACTTGCGCTTGTAGCAGAGAAACGCAAAGCAGCAGAGCTCTTACAGCACTGTTTAGTTAAATGGATCACATCACTGAAGCCAATTCAGGCACGATTATTATTTGTATTTACTTTGGGAACTGTGCTTTGTTTCCCTGAAGTACACCAAGTACTTGGATTATGGCGCATGCCAAACGACCAGAGAGAATGCCGATTGCAGGATGTAAACCTGTGATGTATTTTTTAGTTAAGCATATTGAACGGCAGTGACACATTTCAACATCCAAGTGATCACTGAATGCTACAAAGGTCATAGAGTGAAAATTCGTAGGAAGCGCGTTCAGATAGTACCGGTATTCAAGTTACTCTGCTTGCTGAAAATCAAGCACGCTCATTGATCAAGCACATTGCATCCTGAACCGTTGCAATACCTCTCGCTTTTCCTGTATGGCATGTCAATCTCTATTTCAGAATCACCCAAGAAAAGCAATGGTGAAATACCTGGAAACATCAAAGTGCAGAATATGGTGTTATGATATTAGCACTACGTTTAGTGCTCTTAACAATGTAAACTATAAAATTCCAATCTGGATTTACTTTGGCCTACACTGCCATGTTTCTCTTCACTTCACATATTACATCCTTAATTGCATTTGTCAAAACAGATATTGGGCAGGTACTCTGATAGTCTCATGTGTAAAAAAGGATGTATTTGGTGAGGTTCTGAGAAACACGGCAGTGTAGGCCAATGTACGTCCAGATGGGAATTTTACAATTTACATTGCTTATGAGCAAGTACCGTAGCTCTATTAGCATTACACGGTAGGCTGCACTTTTGTGTTTCTAAGCGTTTCACCATAGCTTTTCTTTGGTTATTCTCCTTTAGAGACTGATATCTCCTACGTGAAAATCGAGAACTATTGCAGTGGTTCAGAGTGCAATGTGCTTGATCTTTGAGCGTGCTTGATTTTCAGCAAGCGGAGTGACTTGAATCCCAGGACATTCTGAACCCGCTTCCTACGAATTTTCGCTCTAGGAACTGTGTGGCATTCAATGATCACTTAGATGTTGAAATGTGTCAGTGGCGTTCAATATGCTAACTTTAAGGATGTGTCCCGTCCTTACTTCCTGCAATCAACTTTCTCTCTGGTCCATTTCAATGTGTAATATACCACGTACATGGTGCACTTCAATGAAACAGAGCAGAGTTCCCAAAGCAAATACAAATAATTATTGTGCTTGGCATGGCTTTGGTGATGTGATACATTTAAGTAAAGTGTGCTGGAAGAGCTGTGCTACTTTGCATTTCTCTGTTATAGGCGCAAGTATTCAAAATAGCTTCTTCTGCTTTCCAAACTATCCCTAACTCTAACAGTGATTGCTAACCTGGACATGAAAGATTGGTCTACAGAAATGGTATCTGGTGCAATATCATATATTATGAAGTTTGCTTCCTTGCCAGCAAGGCAGATGCCTTGTTTTTGAGGGAAACGAGAACCCGCTTCCTACGAATTTCCACTGTCGTTTCTCTGGGAATGCACTTAGCACGATCATACTTTCAGGATCCTCAGTCAAACAAAAGTCACATCTGTCAAACGATCAATTGGGCAGGTACTCCGATATTCTCATGTGCAATCAATGCGGTACTTGGTGCAGTTCATAAAAACTCAGCAGTGTATCTCAAAGTCAATACAGAATGGAATTTGACACTGTACAGTGCTTACAAAACGTACCATAGCTATAAGAGCTTAACCCCATATACTTCACTACTGTGTCTTCGAGCGTATCAAAACAGGATTCTTTGGGTGATTCTGCAATAGAGAGTGATATCCACTCCATGGAAAGCAAGAATTGTTGCAATCATTCCAAATGTAATCTTATTGAAACCTTAACCGGAAACCTGACCCTGAACCTGACGCAGACCCACACCCTAACCCTGAACCTCACCCTGATCGTAACCCTAACCATGACCTTGACCCAGAGGCTGACCCTAAACCTAAACATGACCATCACCTTGACACTGACCGTAAACCTGAAACTAAATGTCAGCCTGACACTGGCCTCGACGCTGACCCCGAACCTGACCCTAACTCTAACCCTGACCTTGACCGATGATTCTGACAATAAACCTGACACAAAACCTGACCCTGAGCTTAAACTTGACACTAAACATAATCCTGACCCTGAACTTGACCGTAACCCTAATCCTGAAACTGAACTTGACCCAAACCCTAACCTTGATCCTGACCTTGACCATGATTCTAATCCTGTCCCTGACCCTGACCCTAACCCTACCCTTGAATCTGTTACTAACCCTGACTCTGACACTAACCCTGACCCTGACACTGAACCTGACCCTGACTCTGACCTGGACCCTAATCCGAACGCTGACACTGACCCTGCTTCTGACGCTAACCCTTATCGTTACACTTACCCTGACACAGACCCTGACCTTGACCCTAGCCCTCAACCGACCCCTATCCCAAACATAACCCTATCCTTAACCCTAACAGTAACCCTGACCCTGACCCTGAACAAGACCTTAAGGCTAACCCTGACCCTGACCCTGACTGTGACCCTGTCCTTGACCCTGAACATGAGCATAAACTTAACACTTACCATGACCCTGACCCTAACCGTGACACTGACCATGACCCTCACCCTAAGCTGACCCTGTTTTGGACCCTCGATTTCATCCTAACCCTAACCTATCCCTAACAGGAACCCTAACCCACACGCTAACCGGACACTGACCCTGACCCTGACCTAGACGCTGACCCTGACCCTGAACCAGACCCTGACTCTGACCCTGACCTTGACTCTGACTTTGAACATAACCCTTTCCTTGACCTTGACATTAACACGGAACCTAACTTTGGCCCTGACCCTGAGCCTGATTCTGAACCTCACCCTCACACTGACCCTGACCCTGAACTTGACACTAACCCTGACCCTAACGCTGACCCTGACACTGACACGGACACGACCACTAACCCTGACCCTGGCCCTAAACCTAACACTAACCATAACTCTGACCCTGACCCTGACCCTGAACTCGATCGTCATTCCAATCCTAACACTGACACTTACCCTGACCCAGACATTGAACCTGACGCTGACTCTGACCCTAATCCTGTCCCTGACCCTGACCCTGACCTGACCCTAAAACTGATCCTGACACTGACCTGACTTTTTCCCAGACACTGATCCTGACCCTGTCACTGAACCTGATCCAGACCCTGACCCTGACCCTGACCCTGATTTAGACCCTGATTTTAACCCTTACTGTGAACTGATCGTGAAACTAACCCTGACTCTGACCCTCACCCTGAGACGGACCATGACCCTAACCCTAAGCTGACCCTGACCCTGACCCTGACCTTACTCCTAGATTTAATCTTAACCCTAAGCCTAACCTTAATACTAATCCTAACCCAAACCTCAAACTGACTCTGAATTTGTCCCTGACCCTGACCTTGACGCTAACACTGACACTGACATTGACACTGACCCTGATCCGGACCCTGAGCCTGACCTTGACCCTGACACTAAACATAAACCTCACCCTGACCTTGACACTGACCTGAACCGAACACTGGCCCTGACCCTAAGCCTGACTCTGAACCTAACCCTGACACTGACCCTGAAACTTATCTTGACACTAACCCTGACCCTGACCCTGACCCTGACACTCACCATGACCCTGACTCTGACACGGACCGTATCACTAACCCTGACCCCGGCCCTATACTTGACACTGCCATAATTCTGACCCTGACCTGGAACCTGACCCTGAACTTGACCGTAATTCTAACGCTAACACTGACCCTGACCCTGACTCTGACCCTGACGCTAAAGCTGTCCGTGATCCTGACCCTAACCCTAACCTTGACCCTGACAATGATCCTGACCCTGATCCGGACCCTGACCCTTCCACTGAACCTGAACCAGACACTGACCCTGACCCTGACAGTCATCCTATCCCTGACCCTGATTCTCACCCTGACCCTGACCCTAACCCTGAACTTGAACTGAACTTGACCCTAACCCTGACCTTGACCCTGACCTTGACGTGACCCTGACCCTTACCTGAACATCACCCTAAACCTGACCCTGACCCCAGACCTCACCCTGACTCTGGCACTGACATTAACGGTGACCGTGACGCTCATGCTGACCCTGACCCTGAACCCTACCGTAATTCTGACCCTGACCCTGAACCTGACTCTGTCCCTGACCCAGACCCTTACCGTAACCCTAAACCTGACCGTGACTCTGACACTGACACTGACCCTAAACTGGATCCTGACAGTGACCCTGATGCTAACGCTAACACTAACCCTGACCCTGAGCCTGACCTTGTCTCTGAACCAGACCCTGACCATGACAGAGACACTGAACCAGACCCTGAGCGTGACCCTGACGCTAATCCTCACCAGCAGGCTGACCCTGACTCTGAACCAGACCCGAACCCTAACACTAACCATGACCTGACATTGCTTGACCCAGACAATGATAGGAAACCTAACCCTGACCATGACCTTGACCCTGACCGTAAACCAAAGAGTAAAACTAACCCTGACCCTGACCGTGACCGTGACCCTAACCCTGACCTTGACCTTGACCCTAAACCTGACCCTAACTCTAACCCTGACTTTGACCTTGACCCTGAATCTAAACCTGACACTAACCCTGACACTGACGCTAACCCTCACCCTGACCTTGACCATGACCCTAATTCTGACGTAACTCTAACCCTTAGCTGAACCTGAAACTGACCCTGAACCTGACCTTGATGCTAACCCTGACCCTACCCTACTCCGAACCAGAAAGTGACCATGAACCAGACACTGACCCTAACCCTGACGCCGAGACTGATCTTGACATTGACCCTACCCTAACCCTAACCCTAACACTTTCCCCAAACCTAACCCTGACACTGACCCTGACCCGAATCAGGACACTGACCCTGATCTTGACCCTAACCCTCACCCTACCCATGACCTCACCCGGACCAAAACCAAAACCCTGATTGTGACCCAGACCCTGACCCTGATGTTGACCCTGACCCTGACCCTAACTCTCAAAATGACCCAAGCCTGAAACTGGCCCTGACCTAAAGCTTACACTGACCCTGAGACTGACTCTGAACCTAACCCTGACCCTCAACCTGACCCTCAATTTAACACTATCCCTGACCCGAAAACTAACCCTGACCCTGACTTGACCCTAACCCTAACACTCACCCTTACTCTAACCCTAACTCAGACCCTGGCCCTGACCTAGACCTTGTCCCTTACACTGACCCTGACCCTGACCTGCTACTGATTCTGACCCTGAACCTCACCCTGACCCTGATCCTAACCCCAACACTAAGCCGAAGCCTAACACTACCCTAACACTAAACCATACCCTAACTCTGTTGGTTCATTTTCATATGCAATATACCACGTACTTGGTGCACTTCAGAGAAACAAAGCAGAGTTCCCAAAGAAAATACAAATAAGAATTGTACTTGATATGGTTTTAGTGCTGTGATACATTTAAATAAACAATGCTGCAAGAGCTGTGCCACTTTGCGTTTCTCCGTTACAAACTCAAATATTCATAATGGGTTCTTGTGTGTTACCACCTATCAATAACACTCATAGTGATTGCTAACCTGGACGTGTCAGAGAGAACCACAAGACTGGTATCTGGTTCAATATCATATATTATGAAGTTTGCTTCAGTGGCAGCAAGGCATTCTTGTAGTTCTCTCTTACACATCCAGCTTAGCAATCACTAATATTGTTATTGATATGTTGTAACGCACAAGCACCCATTATGAACATTTCAGTTTGTAACAGAGAAACGCAATGTTGCACAGCTCTTACGGCATTGTTTAGTGAAATGTATCACAGCACCAAAGACACATCAAGTACAATTCTTATTTGTATTTGCTTTGGGAACTGTGCTATGTTTCTCTGAAGTGCACCAAAAACCTGTTACATTGCACATAAAAATAGACCAGAGAGAAGGACGATTTCATATTTAAAAATGTGACATATCTTTTAGGGAAGCATATCGAAGGCCCATGACACCTTTCAAGTTCTAAATGATCACTGAATGCCACACACTCCTTATGGTGTAAATTCGTAGGAAGCGGGTCACGAATGTCTCGGTATTCAAGTCACTCTGCTTGCTGAAAATCAGGCACGCTCATTGATCAAGCACATTGCATCCTGAACCATTGCAATAGTTCTCGATTTTCATGTACGGGATATCAGTCTCTATTTCAGAATCACCCAAGAAAAGCTATGGTGAAACGCTTCGAATCACACAAGTGCAGCATACAGTGTAATGCTATTAGAGCTACGGTACGTGCTCCTAATTAATGTAAACGGTAAAATTCCCATCTGGACTGACTTTGGCCTACACTGCCGTGTTTCTCAGGACTTCACCAAGTACATCCTTTATTGCACATGAGACTATCAGAGTACCTGCTCAATTGCTGTTTTCACAGATATGACATGTGTTTTACTTATGATCCTGAAAGTATGAATGTGCTAAGTGAATTCCTGGAGTTCCGACAGTGGAAATTCGTAGGAAGCGGGTTCTCGTTTTCCTGGAATACAAGGCATCTGCCTTGCTGCCACTGAAGCAAACTTCATAATATATGATATTGAACCAGATACCATTCTTGTAGTTCTCTCTTACACGTCCCGGTTAGCAATCACTGGTAGTGTTATTGAGAGGCGGTAACGCACAAGAACCCAATATGAATATTTGAGTTTGGAACGGAGAAACGCAAAGTTGCACAGCTCTTCCAGCATTCTTTAGTTAAGTGTATCACAGCATTAAAGCCATATCAAGTCCAAGTCTTATTTGTGTTTGCTTTGGGAACTGTGCTTTGTTTCTCTGAAGTGCAGCAAGTACGTGGTATATTGCGTATGAAAATGGACCAGAGAGATTTAGGGAAAGGTTTACTGTTAGGGTTAGGCTTAGGGTTGGGGTTAGGATGAGGGTCAGGGTGAAGTTCAGGGTCAGAATCAGTATCAGGTCAGGGTCAGGGTCAGTGTCAGGGACAAAGTCAGGGTCAGGGCCAGGGTCTGAGTCAGGGTTAGGTTTCGAGTCAGGGTCAGGGTTAAATTGAGGGTCAGGGTGAGGGTCAGAGTTAGGTTCAGAGTCAGGCTCAGGGTCAGTGTAAGGGGTAGGTCAGGTCCAGTTTCAGGCTTGGGTCATTTTGAGAGTTAGGGTCAGGGCCAGGGTCAACATCAGGGTCAGGGTCTGTGTCAGTGTCACAATCAGGGTTTTTGTTTTGGTTCGGGTGAGGTCATGGGTAGGGTCAGGGTTAGGTTCAACATCATAGTCAGGGTCCTGATTCGGGTCAGGGTCAGTGTCAGGGTTTGGTTTAGGGTTAGGGTTAGGGATAGGGGAGGGTCAGTGTCAACATCAGTCTCAGGGTCAGGTTCAGGGTCAGTGTCTGGTTCAGGGTCACTTTCTAGTTTGGAGCCAGGGTAGGGTCAGCGTTAGCATCAGGGTCAAAATCAGGGTCAGTTGCAGGGTCAGGGTACGCGTTAGGGTTACCTCAGAATTAGGGTCAGTGTCAGGGTCAGGGTGAGGGGTAGCGTCAGTGTCAGGTTCAGAGTCAGGGTCAGAGTTAGTGTCAGGTTTAGTTTCGGGGTCAAGGTCAAGTTCAGGGTTTGTGTTAGGGTCAGGGTCAGGTTCAGGGTCAAGGTCAAGGTCAGGGTTAGGGTCAGGGTCACGGTCGAGGTCAGGGTTAGTTTTACTGTCAGGTTCAGGGTCAGGGTCAAAGTCAGGGTTCGTTTTCCTGTCATTCTCTGGGTCAAGGTCCGGTATAGTGCTATGGTTTCGGTCATGGTTAGTGTTAGGGTTAGGGTCTGGTTCAGAGTCAGGGTCAGCCTGATGGTGAAGTTTAGCCTCAGGGTCACGCTCAAGGTCAGGTTCAGCGTCTCTGTCATGGTCACGGTTTGGTTTAGAGACAAGGTCAGGTTCAGGGGGAGCGTCAAGATCAGTGTCTGGTCAGGGAGAGGGTCAGGTTTCGGTCAGGGTCAGGGTCATGTTTAGGGTGAGGGTTAGTGTCAAGATGAGGGTCAATGTCAGTGTCAGGGTTAGGTTCAGAGTCAGGCTCAGGGTCGATGCCAGGGTGAGGTTCAGGGTCAGTGTCAAGGTCAGGGTCAGGGTCAGAATAAGGGTCACGGTCACGGTCAGTGTCAGTGTTAGAGTGAGGGTTAGATCTAGGGTCAGGTTCAGGTGTAGGGTTATGTTCACTTAAGGGTGAAGGTCACGGTCAAGGTCAGGGTCAGGGTCAGGGCCGTGGTCAGTTTTTGGTCAGGGTTAGGGTCAGGGTCAGAATCAGGGTCAGGGATTGGATCACTGTCAGAGTCAGGGTCAGGGTCTGGGTCTGGTTCAGTGTCAGGGTCAGGATCAGTATGAGGGTCAGGTCAGGTTCAGGGTTAGGGTTACGTTCAGGGTCAAGGACAAGATTAGGGTCAAGGTCAGGGTCAGGATCCAGGTTAGGGTAAGGGTCAGGGTCCGTGTCAGGGTTAGGGTTACGGTCAAGTTCCGGGTCAGGGTCAGCGTCAAGGTCAGAGTCAGGGGTTAGGTGAGTGTCGTGCTTAGGGTCAGGTTCAGGGTTAATGTTTTGGTCCGTGTCTGGGTCCGCGTCAGTGTCAGCGTCAACGTTAGGGCCAGGGTCAGTGTCAGGTCACGGTCAGGGTCAGGGTCTGGTTTCGGTCATCGTCAGGGTCAGGATGATGGTTAGGGTCAGGGTGAGTGTCAAGGTCAGGTTCAGGGTCAGTGTCAGGCTTAGATTCAGATTCAGGCTCAGGGTCAAGGCCAGGGTTAGGTTCAGGGTGAGTGTCAAGGTCATGCTGAGGGTTATGTTCACGGTCAGGGTCAAGGTCAGACTCAGGGTCTGGGTCAGGCTCAGGGTCTGGTTCAGGGTCATGGTCAATGTTAGCGTCAAGGTCAGGTTCAGGGTCAGGGACAGGGTCAGTGTCAGGTTAGGGTTTGGGTTAGGGTTAGGGTTAGGTTTTGGGTTAGGGTTAGGGTTAAGGTTAGGGTTAGGGTTGGGTTAGGGTTATGGTTAGGGTTAGGGTTAGGGTTAGGTTTAGGGATAGGGTTAAATCTATAGTCAAGCTCAGGGTCAGGTACAGCATTAGGGTAAGGTTCATGGTCAGCGTCAGGATTAGGGTCAGCGTCAGGGTAAGTGTTAGGCTAACTGTCAGGTTCAGAGACACGGTGTGAGTACAGTTAGGGTCAGTGTCAGGGTTAGGGTGAGGATTAGGGTCAGGGTCACGGTCAGGCTTAGGTTCAGAATCACGGTCAGGGTCAGGGTCAGGTTTAGTGTTCCGGTCTGGTTCAGGGTCAGGGTTTGGGTTATGATCAGGTCCAGGGTCAGGTTCAGGGTCATGGTTGAGGTCTGGGAAAAGGCCAGTGTCAGGGTTTGGCTTAGCGTTCGGGTTTCTCTTTGGGTAAGGCTTAGTGGTACGCTTATGTTCAGGTTCAAGGTCAAGGTCACGTTTAGGGTCATGGTCCTGTTTAAGTTTATGGTCAGTGTCAGGGTCAGGGTTAGCTTCTGAGGCAGGCTCAGGTTCAGGTTCAGGATTAGGGTCAAGGTCATCGTCATGGTAAGAATGAAGGTTCGGTATGGTTGAGGGTCACAGTCTGGTTCAGGGTCAGAGTGAAGGTCAGGGTCAGAGTCAGGGTCTGGTTCAAGGTCAGGGTCAGTGTCAGGGTGAGTGCTAGCGTCAAGGTCAGGGTCAGGGTAAGTGTACCGAAAAGGGTTAGCGTCAGAATCAGTGTCAGTGTCTGCGTCCGGATTAAGGTCTGGGTCAGGGTCAGGTTCAGGTTCAGTGTCAGGGTCAGCGTCTGAGTCAGGGTCAGTAACAGGGTCAAGGGTAGGATTAGGGTCAGGGTCAGGGACAGGATTAGAATCATGGTCAAGGTCAGGATCAAGGTTAGGGTTTGGGTCAGGTTCAGTTTCAGGATTAGGGTTACGGTCAAGTTCAGGGTCAGGGTCAGGTAAGGATTATGGTTAGTGTCAAGTTTAAGCTCAGGGTCAGGTTTTGTGTCAGGTTTACTGTCAGAATCATCGGTCGAGGTCAGAGTGAAAGTGAGGGTCAGGTTCGGGCTCAGTGTCGAGGCCAGTGTCAGGCTTATGTTTCGTGTCAGGTTTACGGTCACTGTCAAGGTGATGGTCACGTTTAGGTTTAGGGTCAGCCTCTGGGTCAAGGTCATGGTGAGGGTTAGGTTTACGGTCAGGGTGAGGTTCAGGGTTAGGGTGTGGGTCTGCGTCAGTTTCAGGGTCAGGTTTATGGGGAAGGTTTAAATAAGATTGCATTTCGAATTAGTGCAACAATTCTTGCTTTCCTTGTATTGGATATCACTCTCCATTGCAGAATCACCCCAAAACTCCTGTTTTCATATGCTTGAAGACGCAGTGGTGAAGTGTATGGGGTTAAGCTCTTATACCTATGGTACGTTTTGTAAGCACTGTACAGTGTCAAATTCCATTCTGTATTGACTTTGAGGTACACTGCCGTGTTTTTCTGAACTGCACCAAGTACCGCATTGATTGCACATGAGAATATCAGAGTACCTGCCCAATTGCTCTTTGGACAGAGGTGACTTTTGTTTTACTGAGGATCCTGAAAGTATGAACTTGCTAAGTGCATTCCCAGAAAAACGACAGTGGAAATTCGCAGGAAGCGGGTTCTCGGTTCACTAAAAAACAAGGCATCTGCCTTGCTGGCAAGGAAGCAAACTTCATAATGTATGATATTGTCCCAGATTCCATTCCTGTAGATCAATCTTTCATGTCCAGGTTAGCAATCACTGTTAGAGTTAGGGATAGGTTGGAAAGCAGAAGAAGCTATTTTGAATACTTGCGCTTGTAGCAGAGAAACGCAGAGCAGCAGAGCTCTTACAGCACTGTTTAATTAAATATATCACATCACTGAAGCCATTTCAAGCACAATTATTATTTGTATTTGCTTTGGGAACTGTGCTTTGTTTCCCTGAAGTGCACCAAGTACTTGGATTATGGCACATGCCAAAGGACCAGAGAGAATGCCGATTGCAGGATGTAAACCTGTGATGTATCTTTTAGTTAAGCATATTGAACGGCAGTGACACATTTCAACATCCAAGTGATCACTGAATGCTACAAAGGTCATAGAGTGAAAATTCGTAGGAAGCGGGTTCAGATTGTACCGGTATTCAAGTTACTCTGCTTGCTGAAAATCAAGCACGCTCATTGATCAAGCACATTGCATCCTGAACCGTTGCAATACCTCTCGCTTTTCCTGTATGGCATGTCAATCTCTATTTCAGAATCACCCAAGAAAAGCAATGGTGAAATGCTTGGAAACATCAAAGTGCAGACTACGGTGTTATGATATTAGCACTACGTTTAGTGCTCTTAACAATGTAAACTATAAAATTCCAATCTGGATTTACTTTGGCCTGCACTGCCATGTTTCTCTTCACTTCACATATTACATCCTTTATTGCACATGAGAATATCGGAGTACCTGCCAATTGCTCTTTTGACAGATGTGACATGTGTTTTACTTATGACCCTGAAAGTATCCATGTGCAACGTGATCGCCTGCAGTTCCGACAGTGGAAATTCGTAGGTAGCGGGTTCTCGTTTTCTTGGAATACAAGGCATCTGCCTTGCTGCCACTGAAGCAAACTTCATAATATATGATATTGAACCAGATACCATTCTTGTAGTTCTCTCTTACACGTCCAGCTTAGCAATCACTAATATTGTTTTTGATATGTTGTAACGCACAAGCACCCATTATGAACATTTCAGTTTGTAACAGAGAAACGCAATGTTGCACAGCTCTGACGGCATTGTTTAGTGAAATGTATCACAGCACCAAGGACACATCAAGTACAATTCTTATTTGTATTTGCTTTGGGAACTGTGCTATGTTTCTCTGAAGTGCACCAAGAACCTGTTACATTACACATAAAAATAGACCAGAGAGAAGGACGATTTCATATTTTAAAGATGTGACGTATCTTTTAGGGAAGCATATCGAAGGCCCATGACACCTTTCAACTTCTAAATGATCGTTGAATGCCACACACTCCTTATGGTGTAAATTCGTAGGAAGCGGGTCACGAATGTCCCGGTATTCAAGTCACTCTGCTTGCTGAAAATCAGGCACGCTCATTGATCAAGCACATTGCATCCTGAACCATTGCTATAGTTCTCGATTTTCATGTACGGGATATCAGTCTCTATTTCAGAATCACTCAAGAAAAGCTATGGTGAAACGCTTGGAATCACACAAGTGCAGCATACAGTGTAATGCTATTAGAGCAACGGTACGTGCTCCTAATTAATGTAAACGGTAAAATTCCCATCTGGACTGACTTTGGCCTACACTGCCGTGTTTCTCGGGACTTCACCAAGTACATCCTTTATTGCACATGAGACTATCAGAGTACCTGCTCAATTGCTGTTTTCACAGATATGACATGTGTTTTACTTATGATCCTGAAAGTATGAATGTACTAAGTGAATTCCTGGATTTCCGACAGTGGAAATTCGTAGGAAGCGGGTTCTCGTTTTCCTGGAATACAAGGCATCTGCCTTGCTGCCACTGAAGCAAACTTCATAATATATGATATTGAACCAGATACCATTCTTGTAGTTCTCTCTTACACGTCCCGGTTAGCAATCACTGGTAGTGTTATTGAGAGGTGGTAACGCACAAGAACCCAATATGAATATTTGAGTTTGGAACGGAGAAACGCAAAGTTGCACAGCTCTTCCAGCATTGTTTAGTTAAGTGTATCACAGCATTAAAGCCATATCAAGTCCAAGTCTTATTTGTGTTTGCTTTGGGAACTGTGCTTTGTTTCTCTGAAGTGCAGCAAGTACGTGGTATATTGCACATGAAAATGGACCAGAGAGATTTAGGGAAAGGTTTAGTGTTAGGGTTAGGCTTAGGGTTGGGGTTAGGATGAGGGTCAGGGTGAAGTTCAGGGTCAGAATCAGTGTCAGGTCAGGGTCAGGGTCAGTGTCAGGGACAAAGTCAGGGTCAGGGCCAGGGTCTGAGTCAGGGTTAGGTTTCGAGTCAGGGTCAAGGTTAAATTGAGGGTCAGGATGAGAGTCAGAGTTAGTTTCTGAGTCAGGCTCAGGGTCAGTGTAAGGGGTAGGTCAGGTCCAGTTTCAGGCTTGGGTCATTTTGAGAGTTAGGGTCAGGGCCAGGGTCAACATCAGGGTCAGGGTCTGTGTCAGTGTCACAATCAGGGTTTTTGTTTTGGTTCGGGTGAGGTCATGGGTAGGGTCAGGGTTAGGTTCAACATCATAGTCAGGGTCCTGATTCGGGTCAGGGTCAGTGTCAGGGTTTGGTTTAGTGTTAGGTTTAGGGAAAGGGTAGGGTCAGTGTCAAGATCAGTCTCAGGGTCAAGTTCAGGGTCAGTGTCTGGTTCAGGGTCACTTTCTGGTTGGGAGCCAGGGTAGGGTCAGGGTTAGCATCAGGGTCAAAATCAGGGTCAAGGTAAGGGTTAGGGTTACCTCAGAATTAGGGTCAGTGTCAGGGTCAGGGTGAGGGGTAGCGTCAGTGTCAGGTTCAGAGTCAGGGTCAGAGTTAGTGTCAGGTTTAGTTTCGGGGTCAAGGTCAAGTTCAGGGTTTGTGTTAGGGTCAGGGTCAGGTTCAGGGTCAAGGTCAAGGTCAGGGTTAGGGTCAGGGTCACGGTCGAGGTCAGGGTTAGTTTTACTGTCAGGTTCAGGGTCAGGGTCAAAGTCAGGGTTCGTTTTCCTGTCATTCTCTGGGTCAAGGTCCGGTATAGTGCTATGGTTTCGGTCATGGTTAGTGTTAGGGTTAGGGTCTGGTTCAGAGTCAGGGTCAGCCTGATGGTGAAGTTTAGCCTCAGGGTCACGCTCAAGGTCAGGTTCAGCGTCTCTGTCATGGTCACGGTTTGGTTTAGAGACAAGGTCAGGTTCAGGGGGAGCGTCAAGATCAGTGTCTGGTCAGGGAGAGGGTCAGGTTTCGGTCAGGGTCAGGGTCATGTTTAGGGTGAGGGTTAGTGTCAAGATGAGGGTCAATGTCAGTGTCAGGGTTAGGTTCAGAGTCAGGCTCAGGGTCGATGCCAGGGTGAGGTTCAGGGTCAGTGTCAAGGTCAGGGTCAGGGTCAGAATAAGGGTCACGGTCACGGTCAGTGTCAGTGTTAGAGTGAGGGTTAGATCTAGGGTCAGGTTCAGGTGTAGGGTTATGTTCACTTAAGGGTGAAGGTCACGGTCAAGGTCAGGGTCAGGGTCAGGGCCGTGGTCAGTTTTTGGTCAGGGTTAGGGTCAGGGTCAGAATCAGGGTCAGGGATTGGATCACTGTCAGAGTCAGGGTCAGGGTCTGGGTCTGGTTCAGTGTCAGGGTCAGGATCAGTATGAGGGTCAGGTCAGGTTCAGGGTTAGGGTTACGTTCAGGGTCAAGGACAAGATTAGGGTCAAGGTCAGGGTCAGGATCCAGGTTAGGGTAAGGGTCAGGGTCCGTGTCAGGGTTAGGGTTACGGTCAAGTTCCGGGTCAGGGTCAGCGTCAAGGTCAGAGTCAGGGGTTAGGTGAGTGTCGTGCTTAGGGTCAGGTTCAGGGTTAATGTTTTGGTCCGTGTCTGGGTCCGCGTCAGTGTCAGCGTCAACGTTAGGGCCAGGGTCAGTGTCAGGTCACGGTCAGGGTCAGGGTCTGGTTTCGGTCATCGTCAGGGTCAGGATGATGGTTAGGGTCAGGGTGAGTGTCAAGGTCAGGTTCAGGGTCAGTGTCAGGCTTAGATTCAGATTCAGGCTCAGGGTCAAGGCCAGGGTTAGGTTCAGGGTGAGTGTCAAGGTCATGCTGAGGGTTATGTTCACGGTCAGGGTCAAGGTCAGACTCAGGGTCTGGGTCAGGCTCAGGGTCTGGTTCAGGGTCATGGTCAATGTTAGCGTCAAGGTCAGGTTCAGGGTCAGGGACAGGGTCAGTGTCAGGTTAGGGTTTGGGGTAGGGTTAGGGTTAGGTTTTGGGTTAGGGTTAGGGATGGGTTAGGGTTATGGTTAGGGTTAGGGTTAGGGTTAGGTTTAGGGATAGGGTTAAATCTATAGTCAAGCTCAGGGTCAGGTACAGCATTAGGGTAAGGTTCATGGTCAGCGTCAGGATTAGGGTCAGCGTCAGGGTAAGTGTTAGGCTTACTGTCAGGTTCAGAGACACGGTGTGGGTACGGTTAGGGTCAGTGTCAGGGTTAGGGTGAGGATTAGGGTCAGGGTCACGGTCAGGCTTAGGTTCAGAATCACGGTCAGGGTCAGGGTCAGGGTTTGGGTTATGATCAGGTCCAGGGTCAGGTTCAGGGTCATGGTTGAGGTCTGGGAAAAGGCCAGTGTCAGGGTTCGGCTTAGCATTCGGGTTTCTCTTTGGGTAAGGCTTAGTGGTACGCTTATGTTCAGGTTCAAGGTCAAGGTCACGTTTAGGGTCATGGTCCTGTTTAAGTTTATGGTCAGTGTCAGGGTCAGGGTTAGCTTCTGAGGCAGGCTCAGGTTCAGGTTCAGGATTAGGGTCAAGGTCATCGTCATGGTAAGAATGAAGGTTCGGTATGGTTGAGGGTCACAGTCTGGTTCAGGGTCAGAGTGAAGGTCAGGGTCAGAGTCAGGGTCTGGTTCAAGGTCAGGGTCAGTGTCAGGGTGAGTGCTAGCGTCAAGGTCAGGGTCAGGGTAAGGGTAACCCAAAGGGTTAGCGTCAGAATCAGTGTCAGTGTCTGCGTCCGGATTAAGGTCTGGGTCAGGGTCAGGTTCAGGTTCAGTGTCAGGGTCAGCGTCTGAGTCAGGGTCAGTAACAGGGTCAAGGGTAGGATTAGGGTCAGGGTCAGGGACAGGATTAGAATCATGGTCAAGGTCAGGATCAAGGTTAGGGTTTGGGTCAGGTTCAGTTTCAGGATTAGGGTTACGGTCAAGTTCAGGGTCAGGGTCAGGTAAGGATTATGGTTAGTGTCAAGTTTAAGCTCAGGGTCAGGTTTTGTGTCAGGTTTACTGTCAGAATCATCGGTCGAGGTCAGAGTGAAAGTGAGGGTCAGGTTCGGGCTCAGTGTCGAGGCCAGTGTCAGGCTTACGTTTCGTGTCAGGTTTACGGTCACTGTCAAGGTGATGGTCACGTTTAGGTTTAGGGTCAGCCTCTGGGTCAAGGTCATGGTGAGGGTTAGGTTTACGGTCAGGGTGAGGTTCAGGGTTAGGGTGTGGGTCTGCGTCAGGTTCAGGGTCAGGTTTATGGGGAAGGTTTAAATAAGATTGCATTTCGAATTAGTGCAACAATTCTTGCTTTCCTTGTATTGGATATCACTCTCCATTGCAGAATCACCCCAAAACTCCTGTTTTCATACGCTTGAAGACGCAGTGGTGAAGTGTATGGGGTTAAGCTCTTATACCTATGGTACGTTTTGTAAGCACTGTACAGTGTCAAATTCCATTCTGTATTGACTTTGAGGTACACTGCCGTGTTTTTCTGAACTGCACCAAGTACCGCATTGATTGCACATGAGAATATCGGAGTACCTGCCCAATTGCTCTTTGGACAGAGGTGACTTTTGTTTTACTGAGGATCCTGAAAGTATGAACTTGCTAAGTGCATTCCCAGAAAAACGACAGTGGAAATCTGCAGGAAGCGGGTTCTCGGTTCACTAAAAAACAAGGCATCTGCCTTGCTGGCAAGGAAGCAAACTTCATAATGTATGATATTGTCCCAGATACCATTCCTGTAGATCAATCTTTCATGTCCAGGTTAGCAATCACTGTTAGAGTTAGGGATAGGTTGGAAAGCAGAAGAAGCTATTTTGAATACTTGCGCTTGTAGCAGAGAAACGCAAAGCAGCAGAGCTCTTACAGCACTGTTTAGATAAATGTATCACATCACTGAAGCCATTTCAAGCACAATTATTATTTGTATTTGCTTTGGGAACTGTGCTTTGTTTCCCTGAAGTGCACCAAGTACTTGGATTATGGCGCATGCCAAACGACCAGAGAGAATGCCGATTGCAGGATGTAAACCTGTGATGTATCTTTTAGTTAAGCATATTGAACGGCAGTGACACATTTCAACATCCAAGTGATCACTGAATGCTACAAAGGTCATAGAGTGAAAATTCGTAGGAAGCGGGTTCAGATTGTACCGGTATTCAAGTTACTCTGCTTGCTGAAAATCAAGCACGCTCATTGATCAAGCACATTGCATCCTGAACCGTTGCAATACCTCTCGCTTTTCCTGTATGGCATGTCAATCTCTATTTCAGAATCACCCAAGAAAAGCAATGGTGAAATGCCTGGAAGCATCAAAGTGCAGAATACGGTGTTATGATATTAGCACTACGTTTAGTGCTCTTAACAATGTAAACTATAAAATTCCAATCTGGATTTACTTTGGCCTACACTGCCATGTTTCTCTTCACTTCACATATTACATCCTTTATTGCACATGAGAATATCGGAGTACCTGCCAATTGCTCTTTTGACAGATGTGACATGTGTTTTACTTATGATCCTGAAAGTATCCATGTGCAACGTGATCTCCTGCAGTTCCGACAGTGGAAATTGTAGGTAGCGGGTTCTCGTTTTCTTGGAATACAAGGCATCTGCCTTGCTGCCACTGAAGCTAACTTCATAATATATGATATTGAACCAGATACCATTCTTGTAGTTCTCTCTTACACGTCCAGCTTAGCAATCACTAATATTGTTATTGATAGGTTGTAACGCACAAGCACCCATTATGAACATTTCAGTTTGTAACAGAGAAACGCAATGTTGCACAGCTCTGACGGCATTGTTTAGTGAAATGTATCACAGCACCAAGGACACATCAAGTACAATTCTTATTTGTATTTGCTTTGGGAACTGTGCTATGTTTCTCTGAAGTGCACCAAGAACCTGTTACATTGCACATAAAAATAGACCAGAGAGAAGGACGATTTCATATTTTAAAGATGTGACGTATCTTTTAGGGAAGCATATCGAAGGCCCATGACACCTTTCAACTTCTAAATGATCATTGAATGCCACACACTCCTTATGGTGTAAATTCGTAGGAAGCGGGTCACGAATGTCCCGGTATTCAAGTCACTCTGCTTGCTGAAAATCAGGCACGCTCATTGATCAAGCACATTGCATCCTGAACCATTGCAATAGTTCTCGATTTTCATGTACGGGATATCAGTCTCTATTTCAGAATCACCCAAGAAAAGCTATGGTGAAACGCTTGGAATCACACAAGTGCAGCATACAGTGTAATGCTATTAGAGCTACGGTACGTGCTCCTAATTAATGTAAACGGTAAAATTCCCATCTGGACTGACTTTGGCCTACACTGCCGTGTTTCTCGGGACTTCACCAAGTACATCCTTTATTGCACACGAGACTATCAGAGTACCTGCTCAATTGCTGTTTTCACAGATATGACATGTGTTTTACTTATGATCCTGAAAGTATGAATGTGCTAAGTGAATTCCTGGAGTTCCGACAGTGGAAATTTGTAGGAAGCGGCTTCTCGTTTTCCTGGAACACAAGGCATCTGCCTTGCTGCCACTGAATCAAACTTCATAATATATGATATTGAACCAGATACCATTCTTGTAGTTCTCTCTTACACGTCCCGGTTAGCAATCACTGGTAGTGTTATTGAGAGGCGGTAACGCACAAGAACCCAATATGAATATTTGAGTTTGGAACGGAGAAACGCAAAGTTGCACAGCTCTTCCAGCATTGTTTAGTTAAGTGTATCACAGCATTAAAGCCATATCAAGTCCAAGTCTTATTTGTGTTTGCTTTGGGAACTGTGCTTTGTTTCTCTGAAGTGCAGCAAGTACGTGGTATATTGCACATGAAAATGGACCAGAGAGATTTAGGGAAAGGTTTAGTGTTAGGGTTAGGCTTAGGGTTGGGGTTAGGATGAGGGTCAGGGTGAAGTTCAGGGTCAGAATCAGTGTCAGGTCAGGGTCAGGGTCAGTGTCAGGGACAAAGTCAGGGTCAGGGCCAGGGTCTGAGTCAGGGTTAGGTTTCGAGTCAGGGTCAAGGTTAAATTGAGGGTCAGGATGAGAGTCAGAGTTAGGTTCAGAGTCAGGCTCAGGGTCAGTGTAAGGGGTAGGTCAGGTCCAGTTTCAGGCTTGGGTCATTTTGAGAGTTAGGGTCAGGGCCAGGGTCAACATCAGGGTCAGGGTCTGTGTCAGTGTCACAATCAGGGTTTTTGTTTTGGTTCGGGTGAGGTCATGGGTAGGGTCAGGGTTAGGTTCAACATCATAGTCAGGGTCCTGATTCGGGTCAGGGTCAGTGTCAGGGTTTGGTTTAGGGTTAGGTTTAGGGAAAGGGTAGGGTCAGTGTCAAGATCAGTCTCAGAGTCAGGTTCCGGGTCAGGGTTAGGGTCAGTGTCTGGTTCAGGCTCACTTTCTGGTTTGGAGCCAGGGTAGGGTCAGGGTTAGCATCAGGGTCAGGATCAGGGTCAGGGTAAGGGTTAAGGTAACCTCAGAATTAGGGTCAGTGTCAGGGTCAGGATGAGGGGAAGCGTCAGTGTCAGGTTCAGAGTCAGGGTCAGAGTTAGTGTCAGGTTTAGTTTCGGGGTCAAGGTCAAGTTCAGGGTTTGTGTTAGGGTCAGGGTCAGGTTCAGGGTCAAGGTCAAGGTCAGGGTTAGGGTCAGGGTCACGGTCGAGGTCAGGGTTAGTTTTACTGTCAGGTTCAGGGTCAGGGTCAAAGTCAGGGTTCGTTTTCCTGTCATTCTCTGGGTCAAGGTCCGGTATAGTGCTATGGTTTCGGTCATGGTTAGTGTTAGGGTTAGGGTCTGGTTCAGAGTCAGGGTCAGCCTGATGGTGAAGTTTAGCCTCAGGGTCACGCTCAAGGTCAGGTTCAGCGTCTCTGTCATGGTCACGGTTTGGTTTAGAGACAAGGTCAGGTTCAGGGGGAGCGTCAAGATCAGTGTCTGGTCAGGGAGAGGGTCAGGTTTCGGTCAGGGTCAGGGTCATGTTTAGGGTGAGGGTTAGTGTCAAGATGAGGGTCAATGTCAGTGTCAGGGTTAGGTTCAGAGTCAGGCTCAGGGTCGATGCCAGGGTGAGGTTCAGGGTCAGTGTCAAGGTCAGGGTCAGGGTCAGAATAAGGGTCACGGTCACGGTCAGTGTCAGTGTTAGAGTGAGGGTTAGATCTAGGGTCAGGTTCAGGTGTAGGGTTATGTTCACTTAAGGGTGAAGGTCACGGTCAAGGTCAGGGTCAGGGTCAGGGCCGTGGTCAGTTTTTGGTCAGGGTTAGGGTCAGGGTCAGAATCAGGGTCAGGGATTGGATCACTGTCAGAGTCAGGGTCAGGGTCTGGGTCTGGTTCAGTGTCAGGGTCAGGATCAGTATGAGGGTCAGGTCAGGTTCAGGGTTAGGGTTACGTTCAGGGTCAAGGACAAGATTAGGGTCAAGGTCAGGGTCAGGATCCAGGTTAGGGTAAGGTCAGGGTCCGTGTAGGGTTAGGGTTACGGTCAGGGTCAGGGTCAGGTGTTAGGTGAGTGTCGTGCTTAGGGTCAGGTTCAGGGTTAGTGTTTTGGTCCGTGTCTGGGTCCGCGTCAGGGTCAGCGTCAGCGTTAGGGCCAGGGTCAGTGTCAGGTCACGGTCAGGGTCAGGGTCTGGTTTCGGTCATCGTCAGGGTCAGGATGATGGTTAGGGTCAGGGTGAGTGTCAAGGTCAGGTTCAGGGTCAGTGTCAGGCTTAGATTCAGATTCAGGCTCAGGGTCAAGGCCAGGGTTAGGTTCAGGGTGAGTGTCAAGGTCATGCTGAGGGTTATGTTCACGGTCAGGGTCAAGGTCAGACTCAGGGTCTGGGTCAGGCTCAGGGTCTGGTTCAGGGTCATGGTCAATGTTAGCGTCAAGGTCAGGTTCAGGGTCAGGGACAGGGTCAGTGTCAGGTTAGGGTTTGGGGTAGGGTTAGGGTTAGGTTTTGGGTTAGGGTTAGGGTTAGGGTTAGGTTTAGGGTTAGGTTTTGGGTTAGGGTTAGGGTTAGGTTTAGGGATAGGGTTAAATCTATAGTCAAGCTCAGGGTCAGGTACAGCATTAGGGTAAGGTTCATGGTCAGCGTCAGGATTAGGGTCAGCGTCAGGGTAAGTGTTAGGCTTACTGTCAGGTTCAGAGACACGGTGTGGGTACGGTTAGGGTCAGTGTCAGGGTTAGGGTGAGGATTAGGGTCAGGGTCACGGTCAGGCTTAGGTTCAGAATCACGGTCAGGGTCAGGGTCAGGGTTTGGGTTATGATCAGGTCCAGGGTCAGGTTCAGGGTCATGGTTGAGGTCTGGGAAAAGGCCAGTGTCAGGGTTCAGCTTACCGTTCGGGTTTCTCTTTGGGTAAGGCTTAGTGGTACGCTTATGTTCAGGTTCAAGGTCAAGGTCACGTTTAGGGTCATGGTCCTGTTTAAGTTTATGGTCAGTGTCAGGGTCAGGGTTAGCTTCTGAGGCAGGCTCAGGTTCAGGTTCAGGATTAGGGTCAAGGTCATCGTCATGGTAAGAATGAAGGTTCGGTATGGTTGAGGGTCACAGTCTGGTTCAGGGTCAGAGTGAAGGTCAGGGTCAGAGTCAGGGTCTGGTTCAAGGTCAGGGTCAGTGTCAGGGTGAGTGCTAGCGTCAAGGTCAGGGTCAGGGTAAGTGTACCGAAAAGGGTTAGCGTCAGAATCAGTGTCAGTGTCTGCGTCCGGATTAAGGTCTGGGTCAGGGTCAGGTTCAGGTTCAGTGTCAGGGTCAGCGTCTGAGTCAGGGTCAGTAACAGGGTCAAGGGTAGGATTAGGGTCAGGGTCAGGGACAGGATTAGAATCATGGTCAAGGTCAGGATCAAGGTTAGGGTTTGGGTCAGGTTCAGTTTCAGGATTAGGGTTACGGTCAAGTTCAGGGTCAGGGTCAGGTAAGGATTATGGTTAGTGTCAAGTTTAAGCTCAGGGTCAGGTTTTGTGTCAGGTTTACTGTCAGAATCATCGGTCGAGGTCAGAGTGAAAGTGAGGGTCAGGTTCGGGCTCAGTGTCGAGGCCAGTGTCAGGCTTACGTTTCGTGTCAGGTTTACGGTCACTGTCAAGGTGATGGTCACGTTTAGGTTTAGGGTCAGCCTCTGGGTCAAGGTCATGGTGAGGGTTAGGTTTACGGTCAGGGTGAGGTTCAGGGTTAGGGTGTGGGTCTGCGTCAGGTTCAGGGTCAGGTTTATGGGGAAGGTTTAAATAAGATTGCATTTCGAATTAGTGCAACAATTCTTGCTTTCCTTGTATTGGATATCACTCTCCATTGCAGAATCACCCCAAAACTCCTGTTTTCATACGCTTGAAGACGCAGTGGTGAAGTGTATGGGGTTAAGCTCTTATACCTATGGTACGTTTTGTAAGCACTGTACAGTGTCAAATTCCATTCTGTATTGACTTTGAGGTACACTGCCGTGTTTTTCTGAACTGCACCAAGTACCGCATTGATTGCACATGAGAATATCAGAGTACCTGCCCAATTGCTCTTTGGACAGAGGTGACTTTTGTTTTACTGAGGATCCTGAAAGTATGAACTTGCTAAGTGCATTCCCAGAAAAACGACAGTGGAAATCCGCAGGAAGCGGGTTCTCGGTTCACTAAATAACAAGGCATCTGCCTTGCTGGCAAGGAAGCAAACTTCATAATATATGATTTTGCCCCAGATACCATTCCTGTAGATCAATCTTTCATGTCCAGGTTAGCAATCACTGTTAGAGTTAGGGATAGTTTGGAAAGCAGAAGAAGCTATTTTGAATACTTGCGCTTGTAGCAGAGAAACGCAGAGCAGCAGAGCTCTTACAGCACTGTTTAATTAAATATATCACATCACTGAAGCCATTTCAAGCACAATTATTATTTGTATTTGCTTTGGGAACTGTGCTTTGTTTCCCTGAAGTGCACCAAGTACTTGGATTATGGCACATGCCAAAGGACCAGAGAGAATGCCGATTGCAGGATGTAAACCTGTGATGTATCTTTTAGTTAAGCATATTGAACGGCAGTGACACATTTCAACATCCAAGTGATCACTGAATGCTACAAAGGTCATAGAGTGAAAATTCGTAGGAAGCGGGTTCAGATTGTACCGGTATTCAAGTTACTCTGCTTGCTGAAAATCAAGCACGCTCATTGATCAAGCACATTGCATCCTGAACCGTTGCAATACCTCTCGCTTTTCCTGTATGGCATGTCAATCTCTATTTCAGAATCACCCAAGAAAAGCAATGGTGAAATGCCTGGAAGCATCAAAGTGCAGAATACGGTGTTATGATATTAGCACTACGTTTAGTGCTCTTAACAATGTAAACTATAAAATTCCAATCTGGATTTACTTTGGCCTACACTGCCATGTTTCTCTTCACTTCACATATTACATCCTTTATTGCACATGAGAATATCGGAGTACCTGCCAATTGCTCTTTTGACAGATGTGACATGTGTTTTACTTATGATCCTGAAAGTATCCATGTGCAACGTGATCTCCTGCAGTTCCGACAGTGGAAATTCGTAGGTAGCGGGTTCTCGTTTTCTTGGAATACAAGGCATCTGCCTTGCTGCCACTGAAGCTAACTTCATAATATATGATATTGAACCAGATACCATTCTTGTAGTTCTCTCTTACACGTCCAGCTTAGCAATCACTAATATTGTTATTGATAGGTTGTAACGCACAAGCACCCATTATGAACATTTCAGTTTGTAACAGAGAAACGCAATGTTGCACAGCTCTTACGGCATTGTTTAGTGAAATGTATCACAGCACCAAGGACACATCAAGTACAATTCTTATTTGTATTTGCTTTGGGAACTGTGCTATGTTTCTCTGAAGTGCACCAAGAACCTGTTACATTGCACATAAAAATAGACCAGAGAGAAGGACGATTTCATATTTTAAAGATGTGACGTATCTTTTAGGGAAGCATATCGAAGGCCCATGACACCTTTCAACTTCTAAATGATCATTGAATGCCACACACTCCTTATGGTGTAAATTCGTAGGAAGCGGGTCACGAATGTCCCGGTATTCAAGTCACTCTGCTTGCTGAAAATCAGGCACGCTCATTGATCAAGCACATTGCATCCTGAACCATTGCAATAGTTCTCGATTTTCATGTACGGGATATCAGTCTCTATTTCAGAATCACCCAAGAAAAGCTATGGTGAAACGCTTGGAATCACACAAGTGCAGCATACAGTGTAATGCTATTAGAGCTACGGTACGTGCTCCTAATTAATGTAAACGGTAAAATTCCCATCTGGACTGACTTTGGCCTACACTGCCGTGTTTCTCGGGACTTCACCAAGTACATCCTTTATTGCACACGAGACTATCAGAGTACCTGCTCAATTGCTGTTTTCACAGATATGACATGTGTTTTACTTATGATCCTGAAAGTATGAATGTGCTAAGTGAATTCCTGGAGTTCCGACAGTGGAAATTCGTAGGAAGCGGGTTCTCGTTTTCCTGGAATACAAGGCATCTGCCTTGCTGCCACTGAAGCCAACTTCATAATATATGATATTGAACCAGATACCATTCTTGTAGTTCTCTCTTACACGTCCCGGTTAGCAATCACTGGTAGTGTTATTGAGAGGCGGTAACGCACAAGAACCCAATATGAATATTTGAGTTTGGAACGGAGAAACGCAAAGTTGCACAGCTCTTCCAGCATTGTTTAGTTAAGTGTATCACAGCATTAAAGCCATATCAAGTCCAAGTCTTATTTGTGTTTGCTTTGGGAACTGTGCTTTGTTTCTCTGAAGTGCAGCAAGTACGTGGTATATTGCACATGAAAATGGACCAGAGAGATTTAGGGAAAGGTTTAGTGTTAGGGTTAGGCTTAGGGTTGGGGTTAGGATGAGGGTCAGGGTGAAGTTCAGGGTCAGAATCAGTGTCAGGTCAGGGTCAGGGTCAGTGTCAGGGACAAAGTCAGGGTCAGGGCCAGGGTCTGAGTCAGGGTTAGGTTTCGAGTCAGGGTCAAGGTTAAATTGAGGGTCAGGGTGAGGGTCAGAGTTAGGTTCAGAGTCAGGCTCAGGGTCAGTGTAAGGGGTAGGTCAGGTCCAGTTTCAGGCTTGGGTCATTTTGAGAGTTAGGGTCAGGGCCAGGGTCAACATCAGGGTCAGGGTCTGTGTCAGTGTCACAATCAGGGTTTTTGTTTTGGTTCGGGTGAGGTCATGGGTAGGGTCAGGGTTAGGTTCAACATCATAGTCAGGGTCCTGATTCGGGTCAGGGTCAGTGTCAGGGTTTGGTTTAGGGTTAGGGTTAGGGATAGGGGAGGGTCAGTGTCAACATCAGTCTCAGGGTCAGGTTCAGGGTCAGTGTCTGGTTCAGGGTCACTTTCTAGTTTGGAGCCAGGGTAGGGTCAGCGTTAGCATCAGGGTCAAAATCAGGGTCAGTTGCAGGGTCAGGGTGCAGCGTTAGGGTTACCTCAGAATTAGGGTCAGTGTCAGGGTCAGGGTGAGGGGTAGCGTCAGTGTCAGGTTCAGAGTCAGGGTCAGAGTTAGTGTCAGGTTTAGTTTCGGGGTCAAGGTCAAGTTCAGGGTTTGTGTTAGGGTCAGGGTCACGGTCGAGGTCAGGGTTAGTTTTACTGTCAGGTTCAGGGTCAGGGTCAAAGTCAGGGTTCGTTTTCCTGTCATTCTCTGGGTCAAGGTCCGGTATAGTGCTATGGTTTCGGTCATGGTTAGTGTTAGGGTTAGGGTCTGGTTCAGAGTCAGGGTCAGCCTGATGGTGAAGTTTAGCCTCAGGGTCACGCTCAAGGTCAGGTTCAGCGTCTCTGTCATGGTCACGGTTTGGTTTAGAGACAAGGTCAGGTTCAGGGGGAGCGTCAAGATCAGTGTCTGGTCAGGGAGAGGGTCAGGTTTCGGTCAGGGTCAGGGTCATGTTTAGGGTGAGGGTTAGTGTCAAGATGAGGGTCAATGTCAGTGTCAGGGTTAGGTTCAGAGTCAGGCTCAGGGTCGATGCCAGGGTGAGGTTCAGGGTCAGTGTCAAGGTCAGGGTCAGGGTCAGAATAAGGGTCACGGTCACGGTCAGTGTCAGTGTTAGAGTGAGGGTTAGATCTAGGGTCAGGTTCAGGTGTAGGGTTATGTTCACTTAAGGGTGAAGGTCACGGTCAAGGTCAGGGTCAGGGTCAGGGCCGTGGTCAGTTTTTGGTCAGGGTTAGGGTCAGGGTCAGAATCAGGGTCAGGGATTGGATCACTGTCAGAGTCAGGGTCAGGGTCTGGGTCTGGTTCAGTGTCAGGGTCAGGATCAGTATGAGGGTCAGGTCAGGTTCAGGGTTAGGGTTACGTTCAGGGTCAAGGACAAGATTAGGGTCAAGGTCAGGGTCAGGATCCAGGTTAGGGTAAGGGTCAGGGTCCGTGTCAGGGTTAGGGTTACGGTCAAGTTCCGGGTCAGGGTCAGCGTCAAGGTCAGAGTCAGGGGTTAGGTGAGTGTCGTGCTTAGGGTCAGGTTCAGGGTTAATGTTTTGGTCCGTGTCTGGGTCCGCGTCAGTGTCAGCGTCAACGTTAGGGCCAGGGTCAGTGTCAGGTCACGGTCAGGGTCAGGGTCTGGTTTCGGTCATCGTCAGGGTCAGGATGATGGTTAGGGTCAGGGTGAGTGTCAAGGTCAGGTTCAGGGTCAGTGTCAGGCTTAGATTCAGATTCAGGCTCAGGGTCAAGGCCAGGGTTAGGTTCAGGGTGAGTGTCAAGGTCATGCTGAGGGTTATGTTCACGGTCAGGGTCAAGGTCAGACTCAGGGTCTGGGTCAGGCTCAGGGTCTGGTTCAGGGTCATGGTCAATGTTAGCGTCAAGGTCAGGTTCAGGGTCAGGGACAGGGTCAGTGTCAGGTTAGGGTTTGGGTTAGGGTTAGGGTTAGGTTTTGGGTTAGGGTTAGGGTTAAGGTTAGGGTTAGGGTTGGGTTAGGGTTATGGTTAGGGTTAGGGTTAGGGTTAGGTTTAGGGATAGGGTTAAATCTATAGTCAAGCTCAGGGTCAGGTACAGCATTAGGGTAAGGTTCATGGTCAGCGTCAGGATTAGGGTCAGCGTCAGGGTAAGTGTTAGGCTTACTGTCAGGTTCAGAGACACGGTGTGGGTACGGTTAGGGTCAGTGTCAGGGTTAGGGTGAGGATTAGGGTCAGGGTCACGGTCAGGCTTAGGTTCAGAATCACGGTCAGGGTCAGGGTCAGGGTTTGGGTTATGATCAGGTCCAGGGTCAGGTTCAGGGTCATGGTTGAGGTCTGGGAAAAGGCCAGTGTCAGGGTTCGGCTTAGCGTTCGGGTTTCTCTTTGGGTAAGGCTTAGTGGTACGCTTATGTTCAGGTTCAAGGTCAAGGTCACGTTTAGGGTCATGGTCCTGTTTAAGTTTATGGTCAGTGTCAGGGTCAGGGTTAGCTTCTGAGGCAGGCTCAGGTTCAGGTTCAGGATTAGGGTCAAGGTCATCGTCATGGTAAGAATGAAGGTTCGGTATGGTTGAGGGTCACAGTCTGGTTCAGGGTCAGAGTGAAGGTCAGGGTCAGAGTCAGGGTCTGGTTCAAGGTCAGGGTCAGTGTCAGGGTGAGTGCTAGCGTCAAGGTCAGGGTCAGGGTAAGTGTACCGAAAAGGGTTAGCGTCAGAATCAGTGTCAGTGTCTGCGTCCGGATTAAGGTCTGGGTCAGGGTCAGGTTCAGGTTCAGTGTCAGGGTCAGCGTCTGAGTCAGGGTCAGTAACAGGGTCAAGGGTAGGATTAGGGTCAGGGTCAGGGACAGGATTAGAATCATGGTCAAGGTCAGGATCAAGGTTAGGGTTTGGGTCAGGTTCAGTTTCAGGATTAGGGTTACGGTCAAGTTCAGGGTCAGGGTCAGGTAAGGATTATGGTTAGTGTCAAGTTTAAGCTCAGGGTCAGGTTTTGTGTCAGGTTTACTGTCAGAATCATCGGTCGAGGTCAGAGTGAAAGTGAGGGTCAGGTTCGGGCTCAGTGTCGAGGCCAGTGTCAGGCTTACGTTTCGTGTCAGGTTTACGGTCACTGTCAAGGTGATGGTCACGTTTAGGTTTAGGGTCAGCCTCTGGGTCAAGGTCATGGTGAGGGTTAGGTTTACGGTCAGGGTGAGGTTCAGGGTTAGGGTGTGGGTCTGCGTCAGGTTCAGGGTCAGGTTTATGGGGAAGGTTTAAATAAGATTGCATTTCGAATTAGTGCAACAATTCTTGCTTTCCTTGTATTGGATATCACTCTCCATTGCAGAATCACCCCAAAACTCCTGTTTTCATACGCTTGAAGACGCAGTGGTGAAGTGTATGGGGTTAAGCTCTTATACCTATGGTACGTTTTGTAAGCACTGTACAGTGTCAAATTCCATTCTGTATTGACTTTGAGGTACACTGCCGTGTTTTTCTGAACTGCACCAAGTACCGCATTGATTGCACATGAGAATATCGGAGTACCTGCCCAATTGCTCTTTGGACAGAGGTGACTTTTGTTTTACTGAGGATCCTGAAAGTATGAACTTGCTAAGTGCATTCCCAGAAAAACGACAGTGGAAATTCGCAGGAAGCGGGTTCTCGGTTCACTAAAAACAAGGCATCTGCCTTGCTGGCAAGGAAGCAAACTTCATAATGTATGATATTGTCCCAGATACCATTCCTGTAGATCAATCTTTCATGTCCAGGTTAGCAATCACTGTTAGAGTTAGGGATAGGTTGGAAAGCAGAAGAAGCTATTTTGAATACTTGCGCTTGTAGCAGAGAAACGCAAAGCAGCAGAGCTCTTACAGCACTGTTTAGATAAATGTATCACATCACTGAAGCCATTTCAAGCACAATTATTATTTGTATTTGCTTTGGGAACTGTGCTTTGTTTCCCTGAAGTGCACCAAGTACTTGGATTATGGCGCATGCCAAACGACCAGAGAGAATGCCGATTGCAGGATGTAAACCTGTGATGTATCTTTTAGTTAAGCATATTGAACGGCAGTGACACATTTCAACATCCAAGTGATCACTGAATGCTACAAAGGTCATAGAGTGAAAATTCGTAGGAAGCGGGTTCAGATTGTACCGGTATTCAAGTTACTCTGCTTGCTGAAAATCAAGCACGCTCATTGATCAAGCACATTGCATCCTGAACCGTTGCAATACCTCTCGCTTTTCCTGTATGGCATGTCAATCTCTATTTCAGAATCACCCAAGAAAAGCAATGGTGAAATGCCTGGAAGCATCAAAGTGCAGAATACGGTGTTATGATATTAGCACTACGTTTAGTGCTCTTAACAATGTAAACTATAAAATTCCAATCTGGATTTACTTTGGCCTACACTGCCATGTTTCTCTTCACTTCACATATTACATCCTTTATTGCACATGAGAATATCGGAGTACCTGCCAATTGCTCTTTTGACAGATGTGACATGTGTTTTACTTATGATCCTGAAAGTATCCATGTGCAACGTGATCTCCTGCAGTTCCGACAGTGGAAATTCGTAGGTAGCGGGTTCTCGTTTTCTTGGAATACAAGGCATCTGCCTTGCTGCCACCGAAGCAAACTTCATAATATATGATATTGAACCAGATACCATTCTTGTAGTTCTCTCTTACACGTCCAGCTTAGCAATCACTAATATTGTTTTTGATATGTTGTAACGCACAAGCACCCATTATGAACATTTCAGTTTGTAACAGAGAAACGCAATGTTGCACAGCTCTTACGGCATTGTTTAGTGAAATGTATCACAGCACCAAAGACACATCAAGTACAATTCTTATTTGTATTTGCTTTGGGAACTGTGCTATGTTTCTCTGAAGTGCACCAAGAACCTGTTACATTGCACATAAAAATAGACCAGAGAGAAGGACGATTTCATATTTTAAAGATGTGACGTATCTTTTAGGGAAGCATATCGAAGGCCCATGACACCTTTCAACTTCTAAATGATCATTGAATGCCACACACTCCTTATGGTGTAAATTCGTAGGAAGCGGGTCACGAATGTCCCGGTATTCAAGTCACTCTGCTTGCTGAAAATCAGGCACGCTCATTGATCAAGCACATTGCATCCTGAACCATTGCAATAGTTCTCGATTTTCATGTACGGGATATCAGTCTCTATTTCAGAATCACCCAAGAAAAGCTATGGTGAAACGCTTGGAATCACACAAGTGCAGCATACAGTGTAATGCTATTAGAGCTACGGTACGTGCTCCTAATTAATGTAAACGGTAAAATTCCCATCTGGACTGACTTTGGCCTACACTGCCGTGTTTCTCAGAACTTCACCAAGTACATCCTTGATTGCACATGAGACTATCAGAGTACCTGCTCAATTGCTGTTTTCACAGATGTGACATGTGTTTTACTTATGATCCTGAAAGTATGAATGTGCTAAGTGAATTCCTGCAGTTCCGACAGTGGAAATTCGTAGGAAGCGGGTTCTCGTTTTCCTGGAATACAAGGCATCTGCCTTGCTGCCACTGAAGCCAACTTCATAATATATGATATTGAACCAGATACCATTCTTGTAGTTCTCTCTTACACGTCCCGGTTAGCAATCACTGGTAGTGTTATTGAGAGGCGGTAACGCACAAGAACCCAATATGAATATTTGAGTTTGGAACGGAGAAACGCAAAGTTGCACAGCTCTTCCAGCATTGTTTAGTTAAGTGTATCACAGCATTAAAGCCATATCAAGTCCAAGTCTTATTTGTGTTTGCTTTGGGAACTGTGCTTTGTTTCTCTGAAGTGCAGCAAGTACGTGGTATATTGCACATGAAAATGGACCAGAGAGATTTAGGGAAAGGTTTAGTGTTAGGGTTAGGCTTAGGGTTGGGGTTAGGATGAGGGTCAGGGTGAAGTTCAGGGTCAGAATCAGTGTCAGGTCAGGGTCAGGGTCAGTGTCAGGGACAAAGTCAGGGTCAGGGCCAGGGTCTGAGTCAGGGTTAGGTTTCGAGTCAGGGTCAAGGTTAAATTGAGGGTCAGGGTGAGGGTCAGAGTTAGGTTCAGAGTCAGGCTCAGGGTCAGTGTAAGGGGTAGGTCAGGTCCAGTTTCAGGCTTGGGTCATTTTGAGAGTTAGGGTCAGGGCCAGGGTCAACATCAGGGTCAGGGTCTGTGTCAGTGTCACAATCAGGGTTTTTGTTTTGGTTCGGGTGAGGTCATGGGTAGGGTCAGGGTTAGGTTCAACATCATAGTCAGGGTCCTGATTCGGGTCAGGGTCAGTGTCAGGGTTTGGTTTAGGGTTAGGGTTAGGGATAGGGGAGGGTCAGTGTCAACATCAGTCTCAGGGTCAGGTTCAGGGTCAGTGTCTGGTTCAGGGTCACTTTCTAGTTTGGAGCCAGGGTAGGGTCAGCGTTAGCATCAGGGTCAAAATCAGGGTCAGTTGCAGGGTCAGGGTACGCGTTAGGGTTACCTCAGAATTAGGGTCAGTGTCAGGGTCAGGGTGAGGGGTAGCGTCAGTGTCAGGTTCAGAGTCAGGGTCAGAGTTAGTGTCAGGTTTAGTTTCGGGGTCAAGGTCAAGTTCAGGGTTTGTGTTAGGGTCAGGGTCACGGTCGAGGTCAGGGTTAGTTTTACTGTCAGGTTCAGGGTCAGGGTCAAAGTCAGGGTTCGTTTTCCTGTCATTCTCTGGGTCAAGGTCCGGTATAGTGCTATGGTTTCGGTCATGGTTAGTGTTAGGGTTAGGGTCTGGTTCAGAGTCAGGGTCAGCCTGATGGTGAAGTTTAGCCTCAGGGTCACGCTCAAGGTCAGGTTCAGCGTCTCTGTCATGGTCACGGTTTGGTTTAGAGACAAGGTCAGGTTCAGGGGGAGCGTCAAGATCAGTGTCTGGTCAGGGAGAGGGTCAGGTTTCGGTCAGGGTCAGGGTCATGTTTAGGGTGAGGGTTAGTGTCAAGATGAGGGTCAATGTCAGTGTCAGGGTTAGGTTCAGAGTCAGGCTCAGGGTCGATGCCAGGGTGAGGTTCAGGGTCAGTGTCAAGGTCAGGGTCAGGGTCAGAATAAGGGTCACGGTCACGGTCAGTGTCAGTGTTAGAGTGAGGGTTAGATCTAGGGTCAGGTTCAGGTGTAGGGTTATGTTCACTTAAGGGTGAAGGTCACGGTCAAGGTCAGGGTCAGGGTCAGGGCCGTGGTCAGTTTTTGGTCAGGGTTAGGGTCAGGGTCAGAATCAGGGTCAGGGATTGGATCACTGTCAGAGTCAGGGTCAGGGTCTGGGTCTGGTTCAGTGTCAGGGTCAGGATCAGTATGAGGGTCAGGTCAGGTTCAGGGTTAGGGTTACGTTCAGGGTCAAGGACAAGATTAGGGTCAAGGTCAGGGTCAGGATCCAGGTTAGGGTAAGGGTCAGGGTCCGTGTCAGGGTTAGGGTTACGGTCAAGTTCCGGGTCAGGGTCAGCGTCAAGGTCAGAGTCAGGGGTTAGGTGAGTGTCGTGCTTAGGGTCAGGTTCAGGGTTAATGTTTTGGTCCGTGTCTGGGTCCGCGTCAGTGTCAGCGTCAACGTTAGGGCCAGGGTCAGTGTCAGGTCACGGTCAGGGTCAGGGTCTGGTTTCGGTCATCGTCAGGGTCAGGATGATGGTTAGGGTCAGGGTGAGTGTCAAGGTCAGGTTCAGGGTCAGTGTCAGGCTTAGATTCAGATTCAGGCTCAGGGTCAAGGCCAGGGTTAGGTTCAGGGTGAGTGTCAAGGTCATGCTGAGGGTTATGTTCACGGTCAGGGTCAAGGTCAGACTCAGGGTCTGGGTCAGGCTCAGGGTCTGGTTCAGGGTCATGGTCAATGTTAGCGTCAAGGTCAGGTTCAGGGTCAGGGACAGGGTCAGTGTCAGGTTAGGGTTTGGGTTAGGGTTAGGGTTAGGTTTTGGGTTAGGGTTAGGGTTAAGGTTAGGGTTAGGGTTGGGTTAGGGTTAGGTTTTGGGTTAGGGTTAGGGTTAGGTTTAGGGATAGGGTTAAATCTATAGTCAAGCTCAGGGTCAGGTACAGCATTAGGGTAAGGTTCATGGTCAGCGTCAGGATTAGGGTCAGCGTCAGGGTAAGTGTTAGGCTTACTGTCAGGTTCAGAGACACGGTGTGGGTACGGTTAGGGTCAGTGTCAGGGTTAGGGTGAGGATTAGGGTCAGGGTCACGGTCAGGCTTAGGTTCAGAATCACGGTCAGGGTCAGGGTCAGGTTTAGTGTTCCGGTGTGGTTCAGGGTCAGGGTTTGGGTTATGATCAGGTCCAGGGTCAGGTTCAGGGTCATGGTTGAGGTCTGGGAAAAGGCCAGTGTCAGGGTTCGGCTTAGCGTTCGGGTTTCTCTTTGGGTAAGGCTTAGTGGTACGCTTATGTTCAGGTTCAAGGTCAAGGTCACGTTTAGGGTCATGGTCCTGTTTAAGTTTATGGTCAGTGTCAGGGTCAGGGTTAGCTTCTGAGGCAGGCTCAGGTTCAGGTTCAGGATTAGGGTCAAGGTCATCGTCATGGTAAGAATGAAGGTTCGGTATGGTTGAGGGTCACAGTCTGGTTCAGGGTCAGAGTGAAGGTCAGGGTCAGAGTCAGGGTCTGGTTCAGGGTCAGGGTCAGTGTCAGGGTGAGTGCTAGCGTCAAGGTCAGGGTCAGGGTAAGTGTACCGAAAAGGGTTAGCGTCAGAATCAGTGTCAGTGTCTGCGTCCGGATTAAGGTCTGGGTCAGGGTCAGGTTCAGGTTCAGTGTCAGGGTCAGCGTCTGAGTCAGGGTCAGTAACAGGGTCAAGGGTAGGATTAGGGTCAGGGTCAGGGACAGGATTAGAATCATGGTCAAGGTCAGGATCAAGGTTAGGGTTTGGGTCAGGTTCAGTTTCAGGATTAGGGTTACGGTCAAGTTCAGGGTCAGGGTCAGGTAAGGATTATGGTTAGTGTCAAGTTTAAGCTCAGGGTCAGGTTTTGTGTCAGGTTTACTGTCAGAATCATCGGTCGAGGTCAGAGTGAAAGTGAGGGTCAGGTTCGGGCTCAGTGTCGAGGCCAGTGTCAGGCTTACGTTTCGTGTCAGGTTTACGGTCACTGTCAAGGTGATGGTCACGTTTAGGTTTAGGGTCAGCCTCTGGGTCAAGGTCATGGTGAGGGTTAGGTTTACGGTCAGGGTGAGGTTCAGGGTTAGGGTGTGGGTCTGCGTCAGGTTCAGGGTCAGGTTTATGGGGAAGGTTTAAATAAGATTGCATTTCGAATTAGTGCAACAATTCTTGCTTTCCTTGTATTGGATATCACTCTCCATTGCAGAATCACCCCAAAACTCCTGTTTTCATACGCTTGAAGACGCAGTGGTGAAGTGTATGGGGTTAAGCTCTTATACCTATGGTACGTTTTGTAAGCACTGTACAGTGTCAAATTCCATTCTGTATTGACTTTGAGGTACACTGCCGTGTTTTTCTGAACTGCACCAAGTACCGCATTGATTGCACATGAGAATATCGGAGTACCTGCCCAATTGCTCTTTGGACAGAGGTGACTTTTGTTTTACTGAGGATCCTGAAAGTATGAACTTGCTAAGTGCATTCCCAGAAAAACGACAGTGGAAATTCGCAGGAAGCGGGTTCTCGGTTCACTAAAAAACAAGGCATCTGCCTTGCTGGCAAGGAAGCAAACTTCATAATGTATGATATTGTCCCAGATACCATTCCTGTAGATCAATCTTTCATGTCCAGGTTAGCAATCACTGTTAGAGTTAGGGATAGGTTGGAAAGCAGAAGAAGCTATTTTGAATACTTGCGCTTGTAGCAGAGAAACGCAAAGCAGCAGAGCTCTTACAGCACTGTTTAGATAAATGTATCACATCACTGAAGCCATTTCAAGCACAATTATTATTTGTATTTGCTTTGGGAACTGTGCTTTGTTTCCCTGAAGTGCACCAAGTACTTGGATTATGGCGCATGCCAAACGACCAGAGAGAATGCCGATTGCAGGATGTAAACCTGTGATGTATCTTTTAGTTAAGCATATTGAACGGCAGTGACACATTTCAACATCCAAGTGATCACTGAATGCTACAAAGGTCATAGAGTGAAAATTCGTAGGAAGCGGGTTCAGATTGTACCGGTATTCAAGTTACTCTGCTTGCTGAAAATCAAGCACGCTCATTGATCAAGCACATTGCATCCTGAACCGTTGCAATACCTCTCGCTTTTCCTGTATGGCATGTCAATCTCTATTTCAGAATCACCCAAGAAAAGCAATGGTGAAATGCCTGGAAGCATCAAAGTGCAGAATACGGTGTTATGATATTAGCACTACGTTTAGTGCTCTTAACAATGTAAACTATAAAATTCCAATCTGGATTTACTTTGGCCTACACTGCCATGTTTCTCTTCACTTCACATATTACATCCTTTATTGCACATGAGAATATCGGAGTACCTGCCAATTGCTCTTTTGACAGATGTGACATGTGTTTTACTTATGATCCTGAAAGTATCCATGTGCAACGTGATCTCCTGCAGTTCCGACAGTGGAAATTGTAGGTAGCGGGTTCTCGTTTTCTTGGAATACAAGGCATCTGCCTTGCTGCCACCGAAGCAAACTTCATAATATATGATATTGAACCAGATACCATTCTTGTAGTTCTCTCTTACACGTCCAGCTTAGCAATCACTAATATTGTTATTGATAGGTTGTAACGCACAAGCACCCATTATGAACATTTCAGTTTGTAACAGAGAAACGCAATGTTGCACAGCTCTGACGGCATTGTTTAGTGAAATGTATCACAGCACCAAAGACACATCAAGTACAATTCTTATTTGTATTTGCTTTGGGAACTGTGCTATGTTTCTCTGAAGTGCACCAAGAACCTGTTACATTGCACATAAAAATAGACCAGAGAGAAGGACGATTTCATATTTTAAAGATGTGACGTATCTTTTAGGGAAGCATATCGAAGGCCCATGACACCTTTCAACTTCTAAATGATCATTGAATGCCACACACTCCTTATGGTGTAAATTCGTAGGAAGCGGGTCACGAATGTCCCGGTATTCAAGTCACTCTGCTTGCTGAAAATCAGGCACGCTCATTGATCAAGCACATTGCATCCTGAACCATTGCAATAGTTCTCGATTTTCATGTACGGGATATCAGTCTCTATTTCAGAATCACCCAAGAAAAGCTATGGTGAAACGCTTGGAATCACACAAGTGCAGCATACAGTGTAATGCTATTAGAGCTACGGTACGTGCTCCTAATTAATGTAAACGGTAAAATTCCCATCTGGACTGACTTTGGCCTACACTGCCGTGTTTCTCGGGACTTCACCAAGTACATCCTTTATTGCACACGAGACTATCAGAGTACCTGCTCAATTGCTGTTTTCACAGATATGACATGTGTTTTACTTATGATCCTGAAAGTATGAATGTGCTAAGTGAATTCCTGGAGTTCCGACAGTGGAAATTCGTAGGAAGCGGGTTCTCGTTTTCCTGGAATACAAGGCATCTGCCTTGCTGCCACTGAAGCCAACTTCATAATATATGATATTGAACCAGATACCATTCTTGTAGTTCTCTCTTACACGTCCCGGTTAGCAATCACTGGTAGTGTTATTGAGAGGCGGTAACGCACAAGAACCCAATATGAATATTTGAGTTTGGAACGGAGAAACGCAAAGTTGCACAGCTCTTCCAGCATTGTTTAGTTAAGTGTATCACAGCATTAAAGCCATATCAAGTCCAAGTCTTATTTGTGTTTGCTTTGGGAACTGTGCTTTGTTTCTCTGAAGTGCAGCAAGTACGTGGTATATTGCACATGAAAATGGACCAGAGAGATTTAGGGAAAGGTTTAGTGTTAGGGTTAGGCTTAGGGTTGGGGTTAGGATGAGGGTCAGGGTGAAGTTCAGGGTCAGAATCAGTGTCAGGTCAGGGTCAGGGTCAGTGTCAGGGACAAAGTCAGGGTCAGGGCCAGGGTCTGAGTCAGGGTTAGGTTTCGAGTCAGGGTCAAGGTTAAATTGAGGGTCAGGGTGAGGGTCAGAGTTAGGTTCAGAGTCAGGCTCAGGGTCAGTGTAAGGGGTAGGTCAGGTCCAGTTTCAGGCTTGGGTCATTTTGAGAGTTAGGGTCAGGGCCAGGGTCAACATCAGGGTCAGGGTCTGTGTCAGGGTCACTGTGAGGGTTTGTGTTTTGGTTCGGGTGAGGTCATGGGTAGGGTCTGGGTTAGGTTCAACATCATAGTCAGGGTCCTGATTCGGGTCAGGGTCAGTGTCAGGGTTTGGTTTAGGGTTAGGGTTAGGGATAGGGGAGGGTCAGTGTCAACATCAGTCTCAGGGTCAGGTTCAGGGTCAGTGTCTGGTTCAGGGTCACTTTCTAGTTTGGAGCCAGGGTAGGGTCAGCGTTAGCATCAGGGTCAAAATCAGGGTCAGTTGCAGGGTCAGGGTGCAGCGTTAGGGTTACCTCAGAATTAGGGTCAGTGTCAGGGTCAGGGTGAGGGGTAGCGTCAGTGTCAGGTTCAGAGTCAGGGTCAGAGTTAGTGTCAGGTTTAGTTTCGGGGTCAAGGTCAAGTTCAGGGTTTGTGTTAGGGTCAGGGTCACGGTCGAGGTCAGGGTTAGTTTTACTGTCAGGTTCAGGGTCAGGGTCAAAGTCAGGGTTCGTTTTCCTGTCATTCTCTGGGTCAAGGTCCGGTATAGTGCTATGGTTTCGGTCATGGTTAGTGTTAGGGTTAGGGTCTGGTTCAGAGTCAGGGTCAGCCTGATGGTGAAGTTTAGCCTCAGGGTCACGCTCAAGGTCAGGTTCAGCGTCTCTGTCATGGTCACGGTTTGGTTTAGAGACAAGGTCAGGTTCAGGGGGAGCGTCAAGATCAGTGTCTGGTCAGGGAGAGGGTCAGGTTTCGGTCAGGGTCAGGGTCATGTTTAGGGTGAGGGTTAGTGTCAAGATGAGGGTCAATGTCAGTGTCAGGGTTAGGTTCAGAGTCAGGCTCAGGGTCGATGCCAGGGTGAGGTTCAGGGTCAGTGTCAAGGTCAGGGTCAGGGTCAGAATAAGGGTCACGGTCACGGTCAGTGTCAGTGTTAGAGTGAGGGTTAGATCTAGGGTCAGGTTCAGGTGTAGGGTTATGTTCACTTAAGGGTGAAGGTCACGGTCAAGGTCAGGGTCAGGGTCAGGGCCGTGGTCAGTTTTTGGTCAGGGTTAGGGTCAGGGTCAGAATCAGGGTCAGGGATTGGATCACTGTCAGAGTCAGGGTCAAGGTCTGGGTCTGGTTCAGTGTCAGGGTCAGGATCAGTATGAGGGTCAGGTCAGGTTCAGGGTTAGGGTTACGTTCAGGGTCAAGGACAAGATTAGGGTCAAGGTCAGGGTCAGGATCCAGGTTAGGGTAAGGGTCAGGGTCCGTGTCAGGGTTAGGGTTACGGTCAAGTTCCGGGTCAGGGTCAGCGTCAAGGTCAGAGTCAGGGGTTAGGTGAGTGTCGTGCTTAGGGTCAGGTTCAGGGTTAATGTTTTGGTCCGTGTCTGGGTCCGCGTCAGTGTCAGCGTCAACGTTAGGGCCAGGGTCAGTGTCAGGTCACGGTCAGGGTCAGGGTCTGGTTTCGGTCATCGTCAGGGTCAGGATGATGGTTAGGGTCAGGGTGAGTGTCAAGGTCAGGTTCAGGGTCAGTGTCAGGCTTAGATTCAGATTCAGGCTCAGGGTCAAGGCCAGGGTTAGGTTCAGGGTGAGTGTCAAGGTCATGCTGAGGGTTATGTTCACGGTCAGGGTCAAGGTCAGACTCAGGGTCTGGGTCAGGCTCAGGGTCTGGTTCAGGGTCATGGTCAATGTTAGCGTCAAGGTCAGGTTCAGGGTCAGGGACAGGGTCAGTGTCAGGTTAGGGTTTGGGTTAGGGTTAGGGTTAGGTTTTGGGTTAGGGTTAGGGTTAAGGTTAGGGTTAGGGTTGGGTTAGGGTTATGGTTAGGGTTAGGGTTAGGGTTAGGTTTAGGGATAGGGTTAAATCTATAGTCAAGCTCAGGGTCAGGTACAGCATTAGGGTAAGGTTCATGGTCAGCGTCAGGATTAGGGTCAGCGTCAGGGTAAGTGTTAGGCTTACTGTCAGGTTCAGAGACACGGTGTGGGTACGGTTAGGGTCAGTGTCAGGGTTAGGGTGAGGATTAGGGTCAGGGTCACGGTCAGGCTTAGGTTCAGAATCACGGTCAGGGTCAGGGTCAGGTTTAGTGTTCCGGTGTGGTTCAGGGTCAGGGTTTGGGTTATGATCAGGTCCAGGGTCAGGTTCAGGGTCATGGTTGAGGTCTCTGGGAAAAGGCCAGTGTCAGGGTTCGGCTTAGCGTTCGGGTTTCTCTTTGGGTAAGGCTTAGTGGTACGCTTATGTTCAGGTTCAAGGTCAAGGTCACGTTTAGGGTCATGGTCCTGTTTAAGTTTATGGTCAGTGTCAGGGTCAGGGTTAGCTTCTGAGGCAGGCTCAGGTTCAGGTTCAGGATTAGGGTCAAGGTCATCGTCATGGTAAGAATGAAGGTTCGGTATGGTTGAGGGTCACAGTCTGGTTCAGGGTCAGAGTGAAGGTCAGGGTCAGAGTCAGGGTCTGGTTCAGGGTCAGGGTCAGTGTCAGGGTGAGTGCTAGCGTCAAGGTCAGGGTCAGGGTAAGTGTACCGAAAAGGGTTAGCGTCAGAATCAGTGTCAGTGTCTGCGTCCGGATTAAGGTCTGGGTCAGGGTCAGGTTCAGGTTCAGTGTCAGGGTCAGCGTCTGAGTCAGGGTCAGTAACAGGGTCAAGGGTAGGATTAGGGTCAGGGTCAGGGACAGGATTAGAATCATGGTCAAGGTCAGGATCAAGGTTAGGGTTTGGGTCAGGTTCAGTTTCAGGATTAGGGTTACGGTCAAGTTCAGGGTCAGGGTCAGGTAAGGATTATGGTTAGTGTCAAGTTTAAGCTCAGGGTCAGGTTTTGTGTCAGGTTTACTGTCAGAATCATCGGTCGAGGTCAGAGTGAAAGTGAGGGTCAGGTTCGGGCTCAGTGTCGAGGCCAGTGTCAGGCTTACGTTTCGTGTCAGGTTTACGGTCACTGTCAAGGTGATGGTCACGTTTAGGTTTAGGGTCAGCCTCTGGGTCAAGGTCATGGTGAGGGTTAGGTTTACGGTCAGGGTGAGGTTCAGGGTTAGGGTGTGGGTCTGCGTCAGGTTCAGGGTCAGGTTTATGGGGAAGGTTTAAATAAGATTGCATTTCGAATTAGTGCAACAATTCTTGCTTTCCTTGTATTGGATATCACTCTCCATTGCAGAATCACCCCAAAACTCCTGTTTTCATACGCTTGAAGACGCAGTGGTGAAGTGTATGGGGTTAAGCTCTTATACCTATGGTACGTTTTGTAAGCACTGTACAGTGTCAAATTCCATTCTGTATTGACTTTGAGGTACACTGCCGTGTTTTTCTGAACTGCACCAAGTACCGCATTGATTGCACATGAGAATATCGGAGTACCTGCCCAATTGCTCTTTGGACAGAGGTGACTTTTGTTTTACTGAGGATCCTGAAAGTATGAACTTGCTAAGTGCATTCCCAGAAAAACGACAGTGGAAATTCGCAGGAAGCGGGTTCTCGGTTCACTAAAAACAAGGCATCTGCCTTGCTGGCAAGGAAGCAAACTTCATAATGTATGATATTGTCCCAGATACCATTCCTGTAGATCAATCTTTCATGTCCAGGTTAGCAATCACTGTTAGAGTTAGGGATAGGTTGGAAAGCAGAAGAAGCTATTTTGAATACTTGCGCTTGTAGCAGAGAAACGCAAAGCAGCAGAGCTCTTACAGCACTGTTTAGATAAATGTATCACATCACTGAAGCCATTTCAAGCACAATTATTATTTGTATTTGCTTTGGGAACTGTGCTTTGTTTCCCTGAAGTGCACCAAGTACTTGGATTATGGCGCATGCCAAACGACCAGAGAGAATGCCGATTGCAGGATGTAAACCTGTGATGTATCTTTTAGTTAAGCATATTGAACGGCAGTGACACATTTCAACATCCAAGTGATCACTGAATGCTACAAAGGTCATAGAGTGAAAATTCGTAGGAAGCGGGTTCAGATTGTACCGGTATTCAAGTTACTCTGCTTGCTGAAAATCAAGCACGCTCATTGATCAAGCACATTGCATCCTGAACCGTTGCAATACCTCTCGCTTTTCCTGTATGGCATGTCAATCTCTATTTCAGAATCACCCAAGAAAAGCAATGGTGAAATGCCTGGAAGCATCAAAGTGCAGAATACGGTGTTATGATATTAGCACTACGTTTAGTGCTCTTAACAATGTAAACTATAAAATTCCAATCTGGATTTACTTTGGCCTACACTGCCATGTTTCTCTTCACTTCACATATTACATCCTTTATTGCACATGAGAATATCGGAGTACCTGCCAATTGCTCTTTTGACAGATGTGACATGTGTTTTACTTATGATCCTGAAAGTATCCATGTGCAACGTGATCTCCTGCAGTTCCGACAGTGGAAATTCGTAGGTAGCGGGTTCTCGTTTTCTTGGAATACAAGGCATCTGCCTTGCTGCCACCGAAGCTAACTTCATAATATATGATATTGAACCAGATACCATTCTTGTAGTTCTCTCTTACACGTCCAGCTTAGCAATCACTAATATTGTTATTGATATGTTGTAACGCACAAGCACCCATTATGAACATTTCAGTTTGTAACAGAGAAACGCAATGTTGCACAGCTCTGACGGCATTGTTTAGTGAAATGTATCACAGCACCAAGGACACATCAAGTACAATTCTTATTTGTATTTGCTTTGGGAACTGTGCTATGTTTCTCTGAAGTGCACCAAGAACCTGTTACATTGCACATAAAAATAGACCAGAGAGAAGGACGATTTCATATTTTAAAGATGTGACGTATCTTTTAGGGAAGCATATCGAAGGCCCATGACACCTTTCAACTTCTAAATGATCATTGAATGCCACACACTCCTTATGGTGTAAATTCGTAGGAAGCGGGTCACGAATGTCCCGGTATTCAAGTCACTCTGCTTGCTGAAAATCAGGCACGCTCATTGATCAAGCACATTGCATCCTGAACCATTGCAATAGTTCTCGATTTTCATGTACGGGATATCAGTCTCTATTTCAGAATCACCCAAGAAAAGCTATGGTGAAACGCTTGGAATCACACAAGTGCAGCATACAGTGTAATGCTATTAGAGCTACGGTACGTGCTCCTAATTAATGTAAACGGTAAAATTCCCATCTGGACTGACTTTGGCCTACACTGCCGTGTTTCTCGGGACTTCACCAAGTACATCCTTTATTGCACACGAGACTATCAGAGTACCTGCTCAATTGCTGTTTTCACAGATATGACATGTGTTTTACTTATGATCCTGAAAGTATGAATGTGCTAAGTGAATTCCTGGAGTTCCGACAGTGGAAATTCGTAGGAAGCGGGTTCTCGTTTTCCTGGAATACAAGGCATCTGCCTTGCTGCCACTGAAGCCAACTTCATAATATATGATATTGAACCAGATACCATTCTTGTAGTTCTCTCTTACACGTCCCGGTTAGCAATCACTGGTAGTGTTATTGAGAGGCGGTAACGCACAAGAACCCAATATGAATATTTGAGTTTGGAACGGAGAAACGCAAAGTTGCACAGCTCTTCCAGCATTGTTTAGTTAAGTGTATCACAGCATTAAAGCCATATCAAGTCCAAGTCTTATTTGTGTTTGCTTTGGGAACTGTGCTTTGTTTCTCTGAAGTGCAGCAAGTACGTGGTATATTGCACATGAAAATGGACCAGAGAGATTTAGGGAAAGGTTTAGTGTTAGGGTTAGGCTTAGGGTTGGGGTTAGGATGAGGGTCAGGGTGAAGTTCAGGGTCAGAATCAGTGTCAGGTCAGGGTCAGGGTCAGTGTCAGGGACAAAGTCAGGGTCAGGGCCAGGGTCTGAGTCAGGGTTAGGTTTCGAGTCAGGGTCAAGGTTAAATTGAGGGTCAGGGTGAGGGTCAGAGTTAGGTTCAGAGTCAGGCTCAGGGTCAGTGTAAGGGGTAGGTCAGGTCCAGTTTCAGGCTTGGGTCATTTTGAGAGTTAGGGTCAGGGCCAGGGTCAACATCAGGGTCAGGGTCTGTGTCAGTGTCACAATCAGGGTTTTTGTTTTGGTTCGGGTGAGGTCATGGGTAGGGTCAGGGTTAGGTTCAACATCATAGTCAGGGTCCTGATTCGGGTCAGGGTCAGTGTCAGGGTTTGGTTTAGGGTTAGGGTTAGGGATAGGGGAGGGTCAGTGTCAACATCAGTCTCAGGGTCAGGTTCAGGGTCAGTGTCTGGTTCAGGGTCACTTTCTAGTTTGGAGCCAGGGTAGGGTCAGGGTTAGCATCAGGGTCAAAATCAGGGTCAGTTGCAGGGTCAGGGTAACCGTTAGGGTTACCTCAGAATTAGGGTCAGTGTCAGGGTCAGGGTGAGGGGTAGCGTCAGTGTCAGGTTCAGAGTCAGGGTCAGAGTTAGTGTCAGGTTTAGTTTCGGGGTCAAGGTCAAGTTCAGGGTTTGTGTTAGGGTCAGGGTCACGGTCGAGGTCAGGGTTAGTTTTACTGTCAGGTTCAGGGTCAGGGTCAAAGTCAGGGTTCGTTTTCCTGTCATTCTCTGGGTCAAGGTCCGGTATAGTGCTATGGTTTCGGTCATGGTTAGTGTTAGGGTTAGGGTCTGGTTCAGAGTCAGGGTCAGCCTGATGGTGAAGTTTAGCCTCAGGGTCACGCTCAAGGTCAGGTTCAGCGTCTCTGTCATGGTCACGGTTTGGTTTAGAGACAAGGTCAGGTTCAGGGGGAGCGTCAAGATCAGTGTCTGGTCAGGGAGAGGGTCAGGTTTCGGTCAGGGTCAGGGTCATGTTTAGGGTGAGGGTTAGTGTCAAGATGAGGGTCAATGTCAGTGTCAGGGTTAGGTTCAGAGTCAGGCTCAGGGTCGATGCCAGGGTGAGGTTCAGGGTCAGTGTCAAGGTCAGGGTCAGGGTCAGAATAAGGGTCACGGTCACGGTCAGTGTCAGTGTTAGAGTGAGGGTTAGATCTAGGGTCAGGTTCAGGTGTAGGGTTATGTTCACTTAAGGGTGAAGGTCACGGTCAAGGTCAGGGTCAGGGTCAGGGCCGTGGTCAGTTTTTGGTCAGGGTTAGGGTCAGGGTCAGAATCAGGGTCAGGGATTGGATCACTGTCAGAGTCAGGGTCAAGGTCTGGGTCTGGTTCAGTGTCAGGGTCAGGATCAGTATGAGGGTCAGGTCAGGTTCAGGGTTAGGGTTACGTTCAGGGTCAAGGACAAGATTAGGGTCAAGGTCAGGGTCAGGATCCAGGTTAGGGTAAGGGTCAGGGTCCGTGTCAGGGTTAGGGTTACGGTCAAGTTCCGGGTCAGGGTCAGCGTCAAGGTCAGAGTCAGGGGTTAGGTGAGTGTCGTGCTTAGGGTCAGGTTCAGGGTTAATGTTTTGGTCCGTGTCTGGGTCCGCGTCAGTGTCAGCGTCAACGTTAGGGCCAGGGTCAGTGTCAGGTCACGGTCAGGGTCAGGGTCTGGTTTCAGTCATCGTCAGGGTCAGGATGATGGTTACGGTCAGGGTGAGTGTCAAGGTCAGGTTCAGGGTCAGTGTCAGGCTTAGATTCAGATTCAGGCTCAGGGTCAAGGCCAGGGTTAGGTTCAGGGTGAGTGTCAAGGTCATGCTGAGGGTTATGTTCACGGTCAGGGTCAAGGTCAGACTCAGGGTCTGGGTCAGGCTCAGGGTCTGGTTCAGGGTCATGGTCAATGTTAGCGTCAAGGTCAGGTTCAGGGTCAGGGACAGGGTCAGTGTCAGGTTAGGGTTTGGGTTAGGGTTAGGGTTAGGTTTTGGGTTAGGGTTAGGGTTAAGGTTAGGGTTAGGGTTGGGTTAGGGTTATGGTTAGGGTTAGGGTTAGGGTTAGGTTTAGGGATAGGGTTAAATCTATAGTCAAGCTCAGGGTCAGGTACAGCATTAGGGTAAGGTTCATGGTCAGCGTCAGGATTAGGGTCAGCGTCAGGGTAAGTGTTAGGCTTACTGTCAGGTTCAGAGACACGGTGTGGGTACGGTTAGGGTCAGTGTCAGGGTTAGGGTGAGGATTAGGGTCAGGGTCACGGTCAGGCTTAGGTTCAGAATCACGGTCAGGGTCAGGGTCAGGTTTAGTGTTCCGGTCTGGTTCAGGGTCAGGGTTTGGGTTATGATCAGGTCCAGGGTCAGGTTCAGGGTCATGGTTGAGGTCTGGGAAAAGGCCAGTGTCAGGGTTCGGCTTAGCGTTCGGGTTTCTCTTTGGGTAAGGCTTAGTGGTACGCTTATGTTCAGGTTCAAGGTCAAGGTCACGTTTAGGGTCATGGTCCTGTTTAAGTTTATGGTCAGTGTCAGGGTCAGGGTTAGCTTCTGAGGCAGGCTCAGGTTCAGGTTCAGGATTAGGGTCAAGGTCATCGTCATGGTAAGAATGAAGGTTCGGTATGGTTGAGGGTCACAGTCTGGTTCAGGGTCAGAGTGAAGGTCAGGGTCAGAGTCAGGGTCTGGTTCAGGGTCAGGGTCAGTGTCAGGGTGAGTGCTAGCGTCAAGGTCAGGGTCAGGGTAAGTGTACCGAAAGGGGTTAGCGTCAGAATCAGTGTCAGTGTCTGCGTCCGGATTAAGGTCTGGGTCAGGGTCAGGTTCAGGTTCAGTGTCAGGGTCAGCGTCTGAGTCAGGGTCAGTAACAGGGTCAAGGGTAGGATTAGGGTCAGGGTCAGGGACAGGATTAGAATCATGGTCAAGGTCAGGATCAAGGTTAGGGTTTGGGTCAGGTTCAGTTTCAGGATTAGGGTTACGGTCAAGTTCAGGGTCAGGGTCAGGTAAGGATTATGGTTAGTGTCAAGTTTAAGCTCAGGGTCAGGTTTTGTGTCAGGTTTACTGTCAGAATCATCGGTCGAGGTCAGAGTGAAAGTGAGGGTCAGGTTCGGGCTCAGTGTCGAGGCCAGTGTCAGGCTTACGTTTCGTGTCAGGTTTACGGTCACTGTCAAGGTGATGGTCACGTTTAGGTTTAGGGTCAGCCTCTGGGTCAAGGTCATGGTGAGGGTTAGGTTTACGGTCAGGGTGAGGTTCAGGGTTAGGGTGTGGGTCTGCGTCAGGTTCAGGGTCAGGTTTATGGGGAAGGTTTAAATAAGATTGCATTTCGAATTAGTGCAACAATTCTTGCTTTCCTTGTATTGGATATCACTCTCCATTGCAGAATCACCCCAAAACTCCTGTTTTCATACGCTTGAAGACGCAGTGGTGAAGTGTATGGGGTTAAGCTCTTATACCTATGGTACGTTTTGTAAGCACTGTACAGTGTCAAATTCCATTCTGTATTGACTTTGAGGTACACTGCCGTGTTTTTCTGAACTGCACCAAGTACCGCATTGATTGCACATGAGAATATCGGAGTACCTGCCCAATTGCTCTTTGGACAGAGGTGACTTTTGTTTTACTGAGGATCCTGAAAGTATGAACTTGCTAAGTGCATTCCCAGAAAAACGACAGTGGAAATTCGCAGGAAGCGGGTTCTCGGTTCACTAAAAACAAGGCATCTGCCTTGCTGGCAAGGAAGCAAACTTCATAATGTATGATATTGTCCCAGATACCATTCCTGTAGATCAATCTTTCATGTCCAGGTTAGCAATCACTGTTAGAGTTAGGGATAGGTTGGAAAGCAGAAGAAGCTATTTTGAATACTTGCGCTTGTAGCAGAGAAACGCAAAGCAGCAGAGCTCTTACAGCACTGTTTAGATAAATGTATCACATCACTGAAGCCATTTCAAGCACAATTATTATTTGTATTTGCTTTGGGAACTGTGCTTTGTTTCCCTGAAGTGCACCAAGTACTTGGATTATGGCGCATGCCAAACGACCAGAGAGAATGCCGATTGCAGGATGTAAACCTGTGATGTATCTTTTAGTTAAGCATATTGAACGGCAGTGACACATTTCAACATCCAAGTGATCACTGAATGCTACAAAGGTCATAGAGTGAAAATTCGTAGGAAGCGGGTTCAGATTGTACCGGTATTCAAGTTACTCTGCTTGCTGAAAATCAAGCACGCTCATTGATCAAGCACATTGCATCCTGAACCGTTGCAATACCTCTCGCTTTTCCTGTATGGCATGTCAATCTCTATTTCAGAATCACCCAAGAAAAGCAATGGTGAAATGCCTGGAAGCATCAAAGTGCAGAATACGGTGTTATGATATTAGCACTACGTTTAGTGCTCTTAACAATGTAAACTATAAAATTCCAATCTGGATTTACTTTGGCCTACACTGCCATGTTTCTCTTCACTTCACATATTACATCCTTTATTGCACATGAGAATATCGGAGTACCTGCCAATTGCTCTTTTGACAGATGTGACATGTGTTTTACTTATGATCCTGAAAGTATCCATGTGCAACGTGATCTCCTGCAGTTCCGACAGTGGAAATTCGTAGGTAGCGGGTTCTCGTTTTCTTGGAATACAAGGCATCTGCCTTGCTGCCACCGAAGCAAACTTCATAATATATGATATTGAACCAGATACCATTCTTGTAGTTCTCTCTTACACGTCCAGCTTAGCAATCACTAATATTGTTATTGATATGTTGTAACGCACAAGCACCCATTATGAACATTTCAGTTTGTAACAGAGAAACGCAATGTTGCACAGCTCTGACGGCATTGTTTAGTGAAATGTATCACAGCACCAAGGACACATCAAGTACAATTCTTATTTGTATTTGCTTTGGGAACTGTGCTATGTTTCTCTGAAGTGCACCAAGAACCTGTTACATTGCACATAAAAATAGACCAGAGAGAAGGACGATTTCATATTTTAAAGATGTGACGTATCTTTTAGGGAAGCATATCGAAGGCCCATGACACCTTTCAACTTCTAAATGATCATTGAATGCCACACACTCCTTATGGTGTAAATTCGTAGGAAGCGGGTCACGAATGTCCCGGTATTCAAGTCACTCTGCTTGCTGAAAATCAGGCACGCTCATTGATCAAGCACATTGCATCCTGAACCATTGCAATAGTTCTCGATTTTCATGTACGGGATATCAGTCTCTATTTCAGAATCACCCAAGAAAAGCTATGGTGAAACGCTTGGAATCACACAAGTGCAGCATACAGTGTAATGCTATTAGAGCTACGGTACGTGCTCCTAATTAATGTAAACGGTAAAATTCCCATCTGGACTGACTTTGGCCTACACTGCCGTGTTTCTCAGAACTTCACCAAGTACATCCTTTATTGCACACGAGACTATCAGAGTACCTGCTCAATTGCTGTTTTCACAGATATGACATGTGTTTTACTTATGATCCTGAAAGTATGAATGTGCTAAGTGAATTCCTGGAGTTCCGACAGTGGAAATTCGTAGGAAGCGGGTTCTCGTTTTCCTGGAATACAAGGCATCTGCCTTGCTGCCACTGAAGCCAACTTCATAATATATGATATTGAACCAGATACCATTCTTGTAGTTCTCTCTTACACGTCCCGGTTAGCAATCACTGGTAGTGTTATTGAGAGGCGGTAACGCACAAGAACCCAATATGAATATTTGAGTTTGGAACGGAGAAACGCAAAGTTGCACAGCTCTTCCAGCATTGTTTAGTTAAGTGTATCACAGCATTAAAGCCATATCAAGTCCAAGTCTTATTTGTGTTTGCTTTGGGAACTGTGCTTTGTTTCTCTGAAGTGCAGCAAGTACGTGGTATATTGCACATGAAAATGGACCAGAGAGATTTAGGGAAAGGTTTAGTGTTAGGGTTAGGCTTAGGGTTGGGGTTAGGATGAGGGTCAGGGTGAAGTTCAGGGTCAGAATCAGTGTCAGGTCAGGGTCAGGGTCAGTGTCAGGGACAAAGTCAGGGTCAGGGCCAGGGTCTGAGTCAGGGTTAGGTTTCGAGTCAGGGTCAAGGTTAAATTGAGGGTCAGGGTGAGGGTCAGAGTTAGGTTCAGAGTCAGGCTCAGGGTCAGTGTAAGGGGTAGGTCAGGTCCAGTTTCAGGCTTGGGTCATTTTGAGAGTTAGGGTCAGGGCCAGGGTCAACATCAGGGTCAGGGTCTGTGTCAGTGTCACAATCAGGGTTTTTGTTTTGGTTCGGGTGAGGTCATGGGTAGGGTCAGGGTTAGGTTCAACATCATAGTCAGGGTCCTGATTCGGGTCAGGGTCAGTGTCAGGGTTTGGTTTAGGGTTAGGGTTAGGGATAGGGGAGGGTCAGTGTCAACATCAGTCTCAGGGTCAGGTTCAGGGTCAGTGTCTGGTTCAGGGTCACTTTCTAGTTTGGAGCCAGGGTAGGGTCAGCGTTAGCATCAGGGTCAAAATCAGGGTCAGTGTCAGGGTCAGGGTGAGGGGTAGCGTCAGTGTCAGGTTCAGAGTCAGGGTCAGAGTTAGTGTCAGGTTTAGTTTCGGGGTCAAGGTCAAGTTCAGGGTTTGTGTTAGGGTCAGGGTCACGGTCGAGGTCAGGGTTAGTTTTACTGTCAGGTTCAGGGTCAGGGTCAAAGTCAGGGTTCGTTTTCCTGTCATTCTCTGGGTCAAGGTCCGGTATAGTGCTATGGTTTCGGTCATGGTTAGTGTTAGGGTTAGGGTCTGGTTCAGAGTCAGGGTCAGCCTGATGGTGAAGTTTAGCCTCAGGGTCACGCTCAAGGTCAGGTTCAGCGTCTCTGTCATGGTCACGGTTTGGTTTAGAGACAAGGTCAGGTTCAGGGGGAGCGTCAAGATCAGTGTCTGGTCAGGGAGAGGGTCAGGTTTCGGTCAGGGTCAGGGTCATGTTTAGGGTGAGGGTTAGTGTCAAGATGAGGGTCAATGTCAGTGTCAGGGTTAGGTTCAGAGTCAGGCTCAGGGTCGATGCCAGGGTGAGGTTCAGGGTCAGTGTCAAGGTCAGGGTCAGGGTCAGAATAAGGGTCACGGTCACGGTCAGTGTCAGTGTTAGAGTGAGGGTTAGATCTAGGGTCAGGTTCAGGTGTAGGGTTATGTTCACTTAAGGGTGAAGGTCACGGTCAAGGTCAGGGTCAGGGTCAGGGCCGTGGTCAGTTTTTGGTCAGGGGTAGGGTCAGGGTCAGAATCAGGGTCAGGGATTGGATCACTGTCAGAGTCAGGGTCAAGGTCTGGGTCTGGTTCAGTGTCAGGGTCAGGATCAGTATGAGGGTCAGGTCAGGTTCAGGGTTAGGGTTACGTTCAGGGTCAAGGACAAGATTAGGGTCAAGGTCAGGGTCAGGATCCAGGTTAGGGTAAGGGTCAGGGTCCGTGTCAGGGTTAGGGTTACGGTCAAGTTCCGGGTCAGGGTCAGCGTCAAGGTCAGAGTCAGGGGTTAGGTGAGTGTCGTGCTTAGGGTCAGGTTCAGGGTTAATGTTTTGGTCCGTGTCTGGGTCCGCGTCAGTGTCAGCGTCAACGTTAGGGCCAGGGTCAGTGTCAGGTCACGGTCAGGGTCAGGGTCTGGTTTCGGTCATCGTCAGGGTCAGGATGATGGTTAGGGTCAGGGTGAGTGTCAAGGTCAGGTTCAGGGTCAGTGTCAGGCTTAGATTCAGATTCAGGCTCAGGGTCAAGGCCAGGGTTAGGTTCAGGGTCAGTGTCAAGGTCATGCTGAGGGTTATGTTCACGGTCAGGGTCAAGGTCAGACTCAGGGTCTGGGTCAGGCTCAGGGTCTGGTTCAGGGTCATGGTCAATGTTAGCGTCAAGGTCAGGTTCAGGGTCAGGGACAGGGTCAGTGTCAGGTTAGGGTTTGGGTTAGGGTTAGGGTTAGGTTTTGGGTTAGGGTTAGGGTTAAGGTTAGGGTTAGGGTTGGGTTAGGGTTATGGTTAGGGTTAGGGTTAGGGTTAGGTTTAGGGATAGGGTTAAATCTATAGTCAAGCTCAGGGTCAGGTACAGCATTAGGGTAAGGTTCATGGTCAGCGTCAGGATTAGGGTCAGCGTCAGGGTAAGTGTTAGGCTTACTGTCAGGTTCAGAGACACGGTGTGGGTACGGTTAGGGTCAGTGTCAGGGTTAGGGTGAGGATTAGGGTCAGGGTCACGGTCAGGCTTAGGTTCAGAATCACGGTCAGGGTCAGGGTCAGGTTTAGTGTTCCGGTGTGGTTCAGGGTCAGGGTTTGGGTTATGATCAGGTCCAGGGTCAGGTTCAGGGTCATGGTTGAGGTCTGGGAAAAGGCCAGTGTCAGGGTTCGGCTTAGCGTTCGGGTTTCTCTTTGGGTAAGGCTTAGTGGTACGCTTATGTTCAGGTTCAAGGTCAAGGTCACGTTTAGGGTCATGGTCCTGTTTAAGTTTATGGACAGAGTCAGGGTCAGTTGTAGCTTCTGAGGCAGGCTCAGGTTCAGGTTCAGGATTAGGGTCAAGGTCATCGTCATGGTAAGAATGAAGGTTCGGTATGGTTGAGGGTCACAGTCTGGTTCAGGGTCAGAGTGAAGGTCAGGGTCAGAGTCAGGGTCTGGTTCAGGGTCAGGGTCAGTGTCAGGGTGAGTGCTAGCGTCAAGGTCAGGGTCAGGGTAAGTGTACCGAAAGGGTTAGCGTCAGAATCAGTGTCAGTGTCTGCGTCCGGATTAAGGTCTGGGTCAGGGTCAGGTTCAGGTTCAGTGTCAGGGTCAGCGTCTGAGTCAGGGTCAGTAACAGGGTCAAGGGTAGGATTAGGGTCAGGGTCAGGGACAGGATTAGAATCATGGTCAAGGTCAGGATCAAGGTTAGGGTTTGGGTCAGGTTCAGTTTCAGGATTAGGGTTACGGTCAAGTTCAGGGTCAGGGTCAGGTAAGGATTATGGTTAGTGTCAAGTTTAAGCTCAGGGTCAGGTTTTGTGTCAGGTTTACTGTCAGAATCATCGGTCGAGGTCAGAGTGAAAGTGAGGGTCAGGTTCGGGCTCAGTGTCGAGGCCAGTGTCAGGCTTACGTTTCGTGTCAGGTTTACGGTCACTGTCAAGGTGATGGTCACGTTTAGGTTTAGGGTCAGCCTCTGGGTCAAGGTCATGGTGAGGGTTAGGTTTACGGTCAGGGTGAGGTTCAGGGTTAGGGTGTGGGTCTGCGTCAGGTTCAGGGTCAGGTTTATGGGGAAGGTTTAAATAAGATTGCATTTCGAATTAGTGCAACAATTCTTGCTTTCCTTGTATTGGATATCACTCTCCATTGCAGAATCACCCCAAAACTCCTGTTTTCATACGCTTGAAGACGCAGTGGTGAAGTGTATGGGGTTAAGCTCTTATACCTATGGTACGTTTTGTAAGCACTGTACAGTGTCAAATTCCATTCTGTATTGACTTTGAGGTACACTGCCGTGTTTTTCTGAACTGCACCAAGTACCGCATTGATTGCACATGAGAATATCGGAGTACCTGCCCAATTGCTCTTTGGACAGAGGTGACTTTTGTTTTACTGAGGATCCTGAAAGTATGAACTTGCTAAGTGCATTCCCAGAAAAACGACAGTGGAAATTCGCAGGAAGCGGGTTCTCGGTTCACTAAAAACAAGGCATCTGCCTTGCTGGCAAGGAAGCAAACTTCATAATGTATGATATTGTCCCAGATACCATTCCTGTAGATCAATCTTTCATGTCCAGGTTAGCAATCACTGTTAGAGTTAGGGATAGGTTGGAAAGCAGAAGAAGCTATTTTGAATACTTGCGCTTGTAGCAGAGAAACGCAAAGCAGCAGAGCTCTTACAGCACTGTTTAGATAAATGTATCACATCACTGAAGCCATTTCAAGCACAATTATTATTTGTATTTGCTTTGGGAACTGTGCTTTGTTTCCCTGAAGTGCACCAAGTACTTGGATTATGGCGCATGCCAAACGACCAGAGAGAATGCCGATTGCAGGATGTAAACCTGTGATGTATCTTTTAGTTAAGCATATTGAACGGCAGTGACACATTTCAACATCCAAGTGATCACTGAATGCTACAAAGGTCATAGAGTGAAAATTCGTAGGAAGCGGGTTCAGATTGTACCGGTATTCAAGTTACTCTGCTTGCTGAAAATCAAGCACGCTCATTGATCAAGCACATTGCATCCTGAACCGTTGCAATACCTCTCGCTTTTCCTGTATGGCATGTCAATCTCTATTTCAGAATCACCCAAGAAAAGCAATGGTGAAATGCCTGGAAGCATCAAAGTGCAGAATACGGTGTTATGATATTAGCACTACGTTTAGTGCTCTTAACAATGTAAACTATAAAATTCCAATCTGGATTTACTTTGGCCTACACTGCCATGTTTCTCTTCACTTCACATATTACATCCTTTATTGCACATGAGAATATCGGAGTACCTGCCAATTGCTCTTTTGACAGATGTGACATGTGTTTTACTTATGATCCTGAAAGTATCCATGTGCAACGTGATCTCCTGCAGTTCCGACAGTGGAAATTCGTAGGTAGCGGGTTCTCGTTTTCTTGGAATACAAGGCATCTGCCTTGCTGCCACCGAAGCAAACTTCATAATATATGATATTGAACCAGATACCATTCTTGTAGTTCTCTCTTACACGTCCAGCTTAGCAATCACTAATATTGTTATTGATAGGTTGTAACGCACAAGCACCCATTATGAACATTTCAGTTTGTAACAGAGAAACGCAATGTTGCACAGCTCTGACGGCATTGTTTAGTGAAATGTATCACAGCACCAAAGACACATCAAGTACAATTCTTATTTGTATTTGCTTTGGGAACTGTGCTATGTTTCTCTGAAGTGCACCAAGAACCTGTTACATTGCACATAAAAATAGACCAGAGAGAAGGACGATTTCATATTTTAAAGATGTGACGTATCTTTTAGGGAAGCATATCGAAGGCCCATGACACCTTTCAACTTCTAAATGATCATTGAATGCCACACACTCCTTATGGTGTAAATTCGTAGGAAGCGGGTCACGAATGTCCCGGTATTCAAGTCACTCTGCTTGCTGAAAATCAGGCACGCTCATTGATCAAGCACATTGCATCCTGAACCATTGCAATAGTTCTCGATTTTCATGTACGGGATATCAGTCTCTATTTCAGAATCACCCAAGAAAAGCTATGGTGAAACGCTTGGAATCACACAAGTGCAGCATACAGTGTAATGCTATTAGAGCTACGGTACGTGCTCCTAATTAATGTAAACGGTAAAATTCCCATCTGGACTGACTTTGGCCTACACTGCCGTGTTTCTCAGAACTTCACCAAGTACATCCTTGATTGCACATGAGACTATCAGAGTACCTGCTCAATTGCTGTTTTCACAGATATGACATGTGTTTTACTTATGATCCTGAAAGTATGAATGTGCTAAGTGAATTCCTGGAGTTCCGACAGTGGAAATTCGTAGGAAGCGGGTTCTCGTTTTCCTGGAATACAAGGCATCTGCCTTGCTGCCACTGAAGCCAACTTCATAATATATGATATTGAACCAGATACCATTCTTGTAGTTCTCTCTTACACGTCCCGGTTAGCAATCACTGGTAGTGTTATTGAGAGGCGGTAACGCACAAGAACCCAATATGAATATTTGAGTTTGGAACGGAGAAACGCAAAGTTGCACAGCTCTTCCAGCATTGTTTAGTTAAGTGTATCACAGCATTAAAGCCATATCAAGTCCAAGTCTTATTTGTGTTTGCTTTGGGAACTGTGCTTTGTTTCTCTGAAGTGCAGCAAGTACGTGGTATATTGCACATGAAAATGGACCAGAGAGATTTAGGGAAAGGTTTAGTGTTAGGGTTAGGCTTAGGGTTGGGGTTAGGATGAGGGTCAGGGTGAAGTTCAGGGTCAGAATCAGTATTAGGTCAGGGTCAGGGTCAGTGACAGGGACAAAGTCAGGGTCAGGGCCAGGGTCTGAGTTAGGGTTAGGGTCAGGGTTAGGTTTCGAGTCAGGGTCAGGGTTAAATTGAGGGTCAGGGTGAGGGTCAGAGTTAGGTTCAGAGTCAGGCTCAGGGTCAGTGTAAGGGGTAGGTCAGGTCCAGTTTCAGGCTTGGGTCATTTTGAGAGTTAGGGTCAGGGCCAGGGTCAACATCAGGGTCAGGGTCTGTGTCAGTGTCACAATCAGGGTTTTTGTTTTGGTTCGGGTGAGGTCATGGGTAGGGTCAGGGTTAGGTTCAACATCATAGTCAGGGTCCTGATTCGGGTCAGGGTCAGTGTCAGGGTTTGGTTTAGGGTTAGGGTTAGGGATAGGGGAGGGTCAGTGTCAACATCAGTCTCAGGGTCAGGTTCAGGGTCAGTGTCTGGTTCAGGGTCACTTTCTAGTTTGGAGCCAGGGTAGGGTCAGCGTTAGCATCAGGGTCAAAATCAGGGTCAGTTGCAGGGTCAGGGTACGCGTTAGGGTTACCTCAGAATTAGGGTCAGTGTCAGGGTCAGGGTGAGGGGTAGCGTCAGTGTCAGGTTCAGAGTCAGGGTCAGAGTTAGTGTCAGGTTTAGTTTCGGGGTCAAGGTCAAGTTCAGGGTTTGTGTTAGGGTCAGGGTCAGGTTCAGGGTCAAGGTCAAGGTCAGGGTTAGGGTCAGGGTCACGGTCGAGGTCAGGGTTAGTTTTACTGTCAGGTTCAGGGTCAGGGTCAAAGTCAGGGTTCGTTTTCCTGTCATTCTCTGGGTCAAGGTCCGGTATAGTGCTATGGTTTCGGTCATGGTTAGTGTTAGGGTTAGGGTCTGGTTCAGAGTCAGGGTCAGCCTGATGGTGAAGTTTAGCCTCAGGGTCACGCTCAAGGTCAGGTTCAGCGTCTCTGTCATGGTCACGGTTTGGTTTAGAGACAAGGTCAGGTTCAGGGGGAGCGTCAAGATCAGTGTCTGGTCAGGGAGAGGGTCAGGTTTCGGTCAGGGTCAGGGTCATGTTTAGGGTGAGGGTTAGTGTCAAGATGAGGGTCAATGTCAGTGTCAGGGTTAGGTTCAGAGTCAGGCTCAGGGTCGATGCCAGGGTGAGGTTCAGGGTCAGTGTCAAGGTCAGGGTCAGGGTCAGAATAAGGGTCACGGTCACGGTCAGTGTCAGTGTTAGAGTGAGGGTTAGATCTAGGGTCAGGTTCAGGTGTAGGGTTATGTTCACTTAAGGGTGAAGGTCACGGTCAAGGTCAGGGTCAGGGTCAGGGCCATGGTCAATTTTCGTCAGGGTTAGGGTCAGGGTCAGAATCAGGGTCAGGGATTGGATCACTGTCAGAGTCAGGGTCAGGGTCTGGGTCTGGTTCAGTGTCAGGGTCAGGATCAGTATGAGGGTCAGGTCAGGTTCAGGGTTAGGGTTACGTTCAGGGTCAAGGACAAGATTAGGGTCAAGGTCAGGGTCAGGATCCAGGTTAGGGTAAGGGTCAGGGTCCGTGTCAGGGTTAGGGTTACGGTCAAGTTCCGGGTCAGGGTCAGCGTCAAGGTCAGAGTCAGGGGTTAGGTGAGTGTCGTGCTTAGGGTCAGGTTCAGGGTTAATGTTTTGGTCCGTGTCTGGGTCCGCGTCAGTGTCAGCGTCAACGTTAGGGCCAGGGTCAGTGTCAGGTCACGGTCAGGGTCAGGGTCTGGTTTCGGTCATCGTCAGGGTCAGGATGATGGTTGGGGTCAGGGTGAGTGTCAAAGTCAGGTTCAGGGTCAGTGTCAGGCTTAGATTCAGATTCAGGCTCAGGGTCAAGGCCAGGGTTAGGTTCAGGGTGAGTGTCAAGGTCATGCTGAGGGTTATGTTCACGGTCAGGGTCAAGGTCAGACTCAGGGTCTGGGTCAGGCTCAGGGTCTGGTTCAGGGTCATGGTCAATGTTAGCGTCAAGGTCAGGTTCAGGGTCAGGGACAGGGTCAGTGTCAGGTTAGGGTTTGGGTTAGGGTTAGGGTTAGGTTTTGGGTTAGGGTTAGGTTTAGGGTTAGGGTTTAGAATTAGGGTTAGGGTTATGGTTAGGGTTAGGGTTAGGGTTAGGTTTAGGGATAGGGTTAAATCTATAGTCAAGCTCAGGGTCAGGTACAGCATTAGGGTAAGGTTCATGGTCAGCGTCAGGATTAGGGTCAGCGTCAGGGTAAGTGTTAGGCTTACTGTCAGGTTCAGAGACACGGTGTGGGTACGGTTAGGGTCAGTGTCAGGGTTAGGGTGAGGATTAGGGTCAGGGTCACGGTCAGGCTTAGGTTCAGAATCACGGTCAGGGTCAGGGTCAGGGTTTGGGTTATGATCAGGTCCAGGGTCAGGTTCAGGGTCATGGTTGAGGTCTGGGAAAAGGCCAGTGTCAGGGTTCGGCTTAGCGTTCGGGTTTCTCTTTGGGTAAGGCTTAGTGGTACGCTTATGTTCAGGTTCAAGGTCAAGGTCACGTTTAGGGTCATGGTCCTGTTTAAGTTTATGGTCAGTGTCAGGGTCAGGGTTAGCTTCTGAGGCAGGCTCAGGTTCAGGTTCAGGATTAGGGTCAAGGTCATCGTCATGGTAAGAATGAAGGTTCGGTATGGTTGAGGGTCACAGTCTGGTTCAGGGTCAGAGTGAAGGTCAGGGTCAGAGTCAGGGTCTGGTTCAGGGTCAGGGTCAGTGTCAGGGTGAGTGCTAGCGTCAAGGTCAGGGTCAGGGTAAGTGTACCGAACAGGGTTAGCGTCAGAATCAGTGTCAGTGTCTGCGTCCGGATTAAGGTCTGGGTCAGGGTCAGGTTCAGGTTCAGTGTCAGGGTCAGCGTCTGAGTCAGGGTCAGTAACAGGGTCAAGGGTAGGATTAGGGTCAGGGTCAGGGACAGGATTAGAATCATGGTCAAGGTCAGGATCAAGGTTAGGGTTTGGGTCAGGTTCAGTTTCAGGATTAGGGTTACGGTCAAGTTCAGGGTCAGGGTCAGGTAAGGATTATGGTTAGTGTCAAGTTTAAGCTCAGGGTCAGGTTTTGTGTCAGGTTTACTGTCAGAATCATCGGTCGAGGTCAGAGTGAAAGTGAGGGTCAGGTTCGGGCTCAGTGTCGAGGCCAGTGTCAGGCTTACGTTTCGTGTCAGGTTTACGGTCACTGTCAAGGTGATGGTCACGTTTAGGTTTAGGGTCAGCCTCTGGGTCAAGGTCATGGTGAGGGTTAGGTTTACGGTCAGGGTGAGGTTCAGGGTTAGGGTGTGGGTCTGCGTCAGGTTCAGGGTCAGGTTTATGGGGAAGGTTTAAATAAGATTGCATTTCGAATTAGTGCAACAATTCTTGCTTTCCTTGTATTGGATATCACTCTCCATTGCAGAATCACCCCAAAACTCCTGTTTTCATACGCTTGAAGACGCAGTGGTGAAGTGTATGGGGTTAAGCTCTTATACCTATGGTACGTTTTGTAAGCACTGTACAGTGTCAAATTCCATTCTGTATTGACTTTGAGGTACACTGCCGTGTTTTTCTGAACTGCACCAAGTACCGCATTGATTGCACATGAGAATATCGGAGTACCTGCCCAATTGCTCTTTGGACAGAGGTGACTTTTGTTTTACTGAGGATCCTGAAAGTATGAACTTGCTAAGTGCATTCCCAGAAAAACGACAGTGGAAATTCGCAGGAAGCGGGTTCTCGGTTCACTAAAAACAAGGCATCTGCCTTGCTGGCAAGGAAGCAAACTTCATAATGTATGATATTGTCCCAGATACCATTCCTGTAGATCAATCTTTCATGTCCAGGTTAGCAATCACTGTTAGAGTTAGGGATAGGTTGGAAAGCAGAAGAAGCTATTTTGAATACTTGCGCTTGTAGCAGAGAAACGCAAAGCAGCAGAGCTCTTACAGCACTGTTTAGATAAATGTATCACATCACTGAAGCCATTTCAAGCACAATTATTATTTGTATTTGCTTTGGGAACTGTGCTTTGTTTCCCTGAAGTGCACCAAGTACTTGGATTATGGCGCATGCCAAACGACCAGAGAGAATGCCGATTGCAGGATGTAAACCTGTGATGTATCTTTTAGTTAAGCATATTGAACGGCAGTGACACATTTCAACATCCAAGTGATCACTGAATGCTACAAAGGTCATAGAGTGAAAATTCGTAGGAAGCGGGTTCAGATTGTACCGGTATTCAAGTTACTCTGCTTGCTGAAAATCAAGCACGCTCATTGATCAAGCACATTGCATCCTGAACCGTTGCAATACCTCTCGCTTTTCCTGTATGGCATGTCAATCTCTATTTCAGAATCACCCAAGAAAAGCAATGGTGAAATGCCTGGAAGCATCAAAGTGCAGAATACGGTGTTATGATATTAGCACTACGTTTAGTGCTCTTAACAATGTAAACTATAAAATTCCAATCTGGATTTACTTTGGCCTACACTGCCATGTTTCTCTTCACTTCACATATTACATCCTTTATTGCACATGAGAATATCGGAGTACCTGCCAATTGCTCTTTTGACAGATGTGACATGTGTTTTACTTATGATCCTGAAAGTATCCATGTGCAACGTGATCTCCTGCAGTTCCGACAGTGGAAATTCGTAGGTAGCGGGTTCTCGTTTTCTTGGAATACAAGGCATCTGCCTTGCTGCCACCGAAGCAAACTTCATAATATATGATATTGAACCAGATACCATTCTTGTAGTTCTCTCTTACACGTCCAGCTTAGCAATCACTAATATTGTTATTGATATGTTGTAACGCACAAGCACCCATTATGAACATTTCAGTTTGTAACAGAGAAACGCAATGTTGCACAGCTCTGACGGCATTGTTTAGTGAAATGTATCACAGCACCAAAGACACATCAAGTACAATTCTTATTTGTATTTGCTTTGGGAACTGTGCTATGTTTCTCTGAAGTGCACCAAGAACCTGTTACATTGCACATAAAATAGACCAGAGAGAAGGACGATTTCATATTTTAAAGATGTGACGTATCTTTTAGGGAAGCATATCGAAGGCCCATGACACCTTTCAACTTCTAAATGATCATTGAATGCCACACTCCTTATGGTGTAAATTCGTAGGAAGCGGGTCACGAATGTCCCGGTATTCAAGTCACTCTGCTTGCTGAAAATCAGGCACGCTCATTGATCAAGCACATTGCATCCTGAACCATTGCAATAGTTCTCGATTTTCATGTACGGGATATCAGTCTCTATTTCAGAATCACCCAAGAAAAGCTATGGTGAAACGCTTGGAATCACACAAGTGCAGCATACAGTGTAATGCTATTAGAGCTACGGTACGTGCTCCTAATTAATGTAAACGGTAAAATTCCCATCTGGACTGACTTTGGCCTACACTGCCGTGTTTCTCGGGACTTCACCAAGTACATCCTTTATTGCACACGAGACTATCAGAGTACCTGCTCAATTGCTGTTTTCACAGATATGACATGTGTTTTACTTATGATCCTGAAAGTATGAATGTGCTAAGTGAATTCCTGGAGTTCCGACAGTGGAAATTCGTAGGAAGCGGGTTCTCGTTTTCCTGGAATACAAGGCATCTGCCTTGCTGCCACTGAAGCCAACTTCATAATATATGATATTGAACCAGATACCATTCTTGTAGTTCTCTCTTACACGTCCCGGTTAGCAATCACTGGTAGTGTTATTGAGAGGCGGTAACGCACAAGAACCCAATATGAATATTTGAGTTTGGAACGGAGAAACGCAAAGTTGCACAGCTCTTCCAGCATTGTTTAGTTAAGTGTATCACAGCATTAAAGCCATATCAAGTCCAAGTCTTATTTGTGTTTGCTTTGGGAACTGTGCTTTGTTTCTCTGAAGTGCAGCAAGTACGTGGTATATTGCACATGAAAATGGACCAGAGAGATTTAGGGAAAGGTTTAGTGTTAGGGTTAGGCTTAGGGTTGGGGTTAGGATGAGGGTCAGGGTGAAGTTCAGGGTCAGAATCAGTGTCAGGTCAGGGTCAGGGTCAGTGTCAGGGACAAAGTCAGGGTCAGGGCCAGGGTCTGAGTTAGGGTTAGGGTCAGGGTTAGGTTTCGAGTCAGGGTCAAGGTTAAATTGAGGGTCAGGGTGAGGGTCAGAGTTAGGTTCAGAGTCAGGCTCAGGGTCAGTGTAAGGGGTAGGTCAGGTCCAGTTTCAGGCTTGGGTCATTTTGAGAGTTAGGGTCAGGGCCAGGGTCAACATCAGGGTCAGGGTCTGTGTCAGTGTCACAATCAGGGTTTTTGTTTTGGTTCGGGTGAGGTCATGGGTAGGGTCAGGGTTAGGTTCAACATCATAGTCAGGGTCCTGATTCGGGTCAGGGTCAGTGTCAGGGTTTGGTTTAGGGTTAGGGTTAGGGATAGGGGAGGGTCAGTGTCAACATCAGTCTCAGGGTCAGGTTCAGGGTCAGTGTCTGGTTCAGGGTCACTTTCTAGTTTGGAGCCAGGGTAGGGTCAGCGTTAGCATCAGGGTCAAAATCAGGGTCAGTTGCAGGGTCAGGGTACGCGTTAGGGTTACCTCAGAATTAGGGTCAGTGTCAGGGTCAGGGTGAGGGGTAGCGTCAGTGTCAGGTTCAGAGTCAGGGTCAGAGTTAGTGTCAGGTTTAGTTTCGGGGTCAAGGTCAAGTTCAGGGTTTGTGTTAGGGTCAGGGTCACGGTCGAGGTCAGGGTTAGTTTTACTGTCAGGTTCAGGGTCAGGGTCAAAGTCAGGGTTCGTTTTCCTGTCATTCTCTGGGTCAAGGTCCGGTATAGTGCTATGGTTTCGGTCATGGTTAGTGTTAGGGTTAGGGTCTGGTTCAGAGTCAGGGTCAGCCTGATGGTGAAGTTTAGCCTCAGGGTCACGCTCAAGGTCAGGTTCAGCGTCTCTGTCATGGTCACGGTTTGGTTTAGAGACAAGGTCAGGTTCAGGGGGCGTCAAGATCAGTGTCTGGTCAGGGAGAGGGTCAGGTTTCGGTCAGGGTCAGGGTCATGTTTAGGGTGAGGGTTAGTGTCAAGATGAGGGTCAATGTCAGTGTCAGGGTTAGGTTCAGAGTCAGGCTCAGGGTCGATGCCAGGGTGAGGTTCAGGGTCAGTGTCAAGGTCAGGGTCAGGGTCAGAATAAGGGTCACGGTCACGGTCAGTGTCAGTGTTAGAGTGAGGGTTAGATCTAGGGTCAGGTTCAGGTGTAGGGTTATGTTCACTTAAGGGTGAAGGTCACGGTCAAGGTCAGGGTCAGGGTCAGGGCCGTGGTCAGTTTTTGGTCAGGGTTAGGGTCAGGGTCAGAATCAGGGTCAGGGATTGGATCACTGTCAGAGTCAGGGTCAGGGTCTGGGTCTGGTTCAGTGTCAGGGTCAGGATCAGTATGAGGGTCAGGTCAGGTTCAGGGTTAGGGTTACGTTCAGGGTCAAGGACAAGATTAGGGTCAAGGTCAGGGTCAGGATCCAGGTTAGGGTAAGGGTCAGGGTCCGTGTCAGGGTTAGGGTTACGGTCAAGTTCCGGGTCAGGGTCAGCGTCAAGGTCAGAGTCAGGGGTTAGGTGAGTGTCGTGCTTAGGGTCAGGTTCAGGGTTAATGTTTTGGTCCGTGTCTGGGTCCGCGTCAGTGTCAGCGTCAACGTTAGGGCCAGGGTCAGTGTCAGGTCACGGTCAGGGTCAGGGTCTGGTTTCGGTCATCGTCAGGGTCAGGATGATGGTTACGGTCAGGGTGAGTGTCAAGGTCAGGTTCAGGGTCAGTGTCAGGCTTAGATTCAGATTCAGGCTCAGGGTCAAGGCCAGGGTTAGGTTCAGGGTGAGTGTCAAGGTCATGCTGAGGGTTATGTTCACGGTCAGGGTCAAGGTCAGACTCAGGGTCTGGGTCAGGCTCAGGGTCTGGTTCAGGGTCATGGTCAATGTTAGCGTCAAGGTCAGGTTCAGGGTCAGGGACAGGGTCAGTGTCAGGTTAGGGTTTGGGTTAGGGTTAGGGTTAGGTTTTGGGTTAGGGTTAGGGTTAAGGTTAGGGTTAGGGTTGGGTTAGGGTTATGGTTAGGGTTAGGGTTAGGGTTAGGTTTAGGGATAGGGTTAAATCTATAGTCAAGCTCAGGGTCAGGTACAGCATTAGGGTAAGGTTCATGGTCAGCGTCAGGATTAGGGTCAGCGTCAGGGTAAGTGTTAGGCTTACTGTCAGGTTCAGAGACACGGTGTGGGTACGGTTAGGGTCAGTGTCAGGGTTAGGGTGAGGATTAGGGTCAGGGTCACGGTCAGGCTTAGGTTCAGAATCACGGTCAGGGTCAGGGTCAGGTTTAGTGTTCCGGTGTGGTTCAGGGTCAGGGTTTGGGTTATGATCAGGTCCAGGGTCAGGTTCAGGGTCATGGTTGAGGTCTGGGAAAAGGCCAGTGTCAGGGTTCGGCTTAGCGTTCGGGTTTCTCTTTGGGTAAGGCTTAGTGGTACGCTTATGTTCAGGTTCAAGGTCAAGGTCACGTTTAGGGTCATGGTCCTGTTTAAGTTTATGGTCAGTGTCAGGGTCAGGGTTAGCTTCTGAGGCAGGCTCAGGTTCAGGTTCAGGATTAGGGTCAAGGTCATCGTCATGGTAAGAATGAAGGTTCGGTATGGTTGAGGGTCACAGTCTGGTTCAGGGTCAGAGTGAAGGTCAGGGTCAGAGTCAGGGTCTGGTTCAGGGTCAGGGTCAGTGTCAGGGTGAGTGCTAGCGTCAAGGTCAGGGTCAGGGTAAGTGTACCGAAAAGGGTTAGCGTCAGAATCAGTGTCAGTGTCTGCGTCCGGATTAAGGTCTGGGTCAGGGTCAGGTTCAGGTTCAGTGTCAGGGTCAGCGTCTGAGTCAGGGTCAGTAACAGGGTCAAGGGTAGGATTAGGGTCAGGGTCAGGGACAGGATTAGAATCATGGTCAAGGTCAGGATCAAGGTTAGGGTTTGGGTCAGGTTCAGTTTCAGGATTAGGGTTACGGTCAAGTTCAGGGTCAGGGTCAGGTAAGGATTATGGTTAGTGTCAAGTTTAAGCTCAGGGTCAGGTTTTGTGTCAGGTTTACTGTCAGAATCATCGGTCGAGGTCAGAGTGAAAGTGAGGGTCAGGTTCGGGCTCAGTGTCGAGGCCAGTGTCAGGCTTACGTTTCGTGTCAGGTTTACGGTCACTGTCAAGGTGATGGTCACGTTTAGGTTTAGGGTCAGCCTCTGGGTCAAGGTCATGGTGAGGGTTAGGTTTACGGTCAGGGTGAGGTTCAGGGTTAGGGTGTGGGTCTGCGTCAGGTTCAGGGTCAGGTTTATGGGGAAGGTTTAAATAAGATTGCATTTCGAATTAGTGCAACAATTCTTGCTTTCCTTGTATTGGATATCACTCTCCATTGCAGAATCACCCCAAAACTCCTGTTTTCATACGCTTGAAGACGCAGTGGTGAAGTGTATGGGGTTAAGCTCTTATACCTATGGTACGTTTTGTAAGCACTGTACAGTGTCAAATTCCATTCTGTATTGACTTTGAGGTACACTGCCGTGTTTATCTGAACTGCACCAAGTACCGCATTGATTGCACATGAGAATATCGGAGTACCTGCCCAATTGCTCTTTGGACAGAGGTGACTTTTGTTTTACTGAGGATCCTGAAAGTATGAACTTGCTAAGTGCATTCCCAGAAAAACGACAGTGGAAATTCGCAGGAAGCGGGTTCTCGGTTCACTAAAAACAAGGCATCTGCCTTGCTGGCAAGGAAGCAAACTTCATAATGTATGATATTGTCCCAGATACCATTCCTGTAGATCAATCTTTCATGTCCAGGTTAGCAATCACTGTTAGAGTTAGGGATAGGTTGGAAAGCAGAAGAAGCTATTTTGAATACTTGCGCTTGTAGCAGAGAAACGCAAAGCAGCAGAGCTCTTACAGCACTGTTTAGATAAATGTATCACATCACTGAAGCCATTTCAAGCACAATTATTATTTGTATTTGCTTTGGGAACTGTGCTTTGTTTCCCTGAAGTGCACCAAGTACTTGGATTATGGCGCATGCCAAACGACCAGAGAGAATGCCGATTGCAGGATGTAAACCTGTGATGTATCTTTTAGTTAAGCATATTGAACGGCAGTGACACATTTCAACATCCAAGTGATCACTGAATGCTACAAAGGTCATAGAGTGAAAATTCGTAGGAAGCGGGTTCAGATTGTACCGGTATTCAAGTTACTCTGCTTGCTGAAAATCAAGCACGCTCATTGATCAAGCACATTGCATCCTGAACCGTTGCAATACCTCTCGCTTTTCCTGTATGGCATGTCAATCTCTATTTCAGAATCACCCAAGAAAAGCAATGGTGAAATGCCTGGAAGCATCAAAGTGCAGAATACGGTGTTATGATATTAGCACTACGTTTAGTGCTCTTAACAATGTAAACTATAAAATTCCAATCTGGATTTACTTTGGCCTACACTGCCATGTTTCTCTTCACTTCACATATTACATCCTTTATTGCACATGAGAATATCGGAGTACCTGCCAATTGCTCTTTTGACAGATGTGACATGTGTTTTACTTATGATCCTGAAAGTATCCATGTGCAACGTGATCTCCTGCAGTTCCGACAGTGGAAATTCGTAGGTAGCGGGTTCTCGTTTTCTTGGAATACAAGGCATCTGCCTTGCTGCCACTGAAGCTAACTTCATAATATATGATATTGAACCAGATACCATTCTTGTAGTTCTCTTACACGTCCAGCTTAGCAATCACTAATATTGTTATTGATATGTTGTAACGCACAAGCACCCATTATGAACATTTCAGTTTGTAACAGAGAAACGCAATGTTGCACAGCTCTGACGGCATTGTTTAGTGAAATGTATCACAGCACCAAGGACACATCAAGTACAATTCTTATTTGTATTTGCTTTGGGAACTGTGCTATGTTTCTCTGAAGTGCACCAAGAACCTGTTACATTGCACATAAAACTAGACCAGAGAGAAGGACGATTTCATATTTTAAAGATGTGACGTATCTTTTAGGGAAGCATATCGAAGGCCCATGACACCTTTCAACTTCTAAATGATCATTGAATGCCACACACTCCTTATGGTGTAAATTCGTAGGAAGCGGGTCACGAATGTCCCGGTATTCAAGTCACTCTGCTTGCTGAAAATCAGGCACGCTCATTGATCAAGCACATTGCATCCTGAACCATTGCAATAGTTCTCGATTTTCATGTACGGGATATCAGTCTCTATTTCAGAATCACCCAAGAAAAGCTATGGTGAAACGCTTGGAATCACACAAGTGCAGCATACAGTGTAATGCTATTAGAGCTACGGTACGTGCTCCTAATTAATGTAAACTGTAAAATTCCCATCTGGACTGACTTTGGCCTACACTGCCGTGTTTCTCAGAACTTCACCAAGTACATCCTTTATTGCACACGAGACTATCAGAGTACCTGCTCAATTGCTGTTTTCACAGATATGACATGTGTTTTACTTATGATCCTGAAAGTATGAATGTGCTAAGTGAATTCCTGGAGTTCCGACAGTGGAAATTCGTAGGAAGCGGGTTCTCGTTTTCCTGGAATACAAGGCATCTGCCTTGCTGCCACTGAAGCCAACTTCATAATATATGATATTGAACCAGATACCATTCTTGTAGTTCTCTCTTACACGTCCCGGTTAGCAATCACTGGTAGTGTTATTGAGAGGCGGTAACGCACAAGAACCCAATATGAATATTTGAGTTTGGAACGGAGAAACGCAAAGTTGCACAGCTCTTCCAGCATTGTTTAGTTAAGTGTATCACAGCATTAAAGCCATATCAAGTCCAAGTCTTATTTGTGTTTGCTTTGGGAACTGTGCTTTGTTTCTCTGAAGTGCAGCAAGTACGTGGTATATTGCACATGAAAATGGACCAGAGAGATTTAGGGAAAGGTTTAGTGTTAGGGTTAGGCTTAGGGTTGGGGTTAGGATGAGGGTCAGGGTGAAGTTCAGGGTCAGAATCAGTGTCAGGTCAGGGTCAGGGTCAGTGTCAGGGACAAAGTCAGGGTCAGGGCCAGGGTCTGAGTCAGGGTTAGGTTTCGAGTCAGGGTCAAGGTTAAATTGAGGGTCAGGGTGAGGGTCAGAGTTAGGTTCAGAGTCAGGCTCAGGGTCAGTGTAAGGGGTAGGTCAGGTCCAGTTTCAGGCTTGGGTCATTTTGAGAGTTAGGGTCAGGGCCAGGGTCAACATCAGGGTCAGGGTCTGTGTCAGTGTCACAATCAGGGTTTTTGTTTTGGTTCGGGTGAGGTCATGGGTAGGGTCAGGGTTAGGTTCAACATCATAGTCAGGGTCCTGATTCGGGTCAGGGTCAGTGTCAGGGTTTGGTTTAGGGTTAGGGTTAGGGATAGGGGAGGGTCAGTGTCAACATCAGTCTCAGGGTCAGGTTCAGGGTCAGTGTCTGGTTCAGGGTCACTTTCTAGTTTGGAGCCAGGGTAGGGTCAGCGTTAGCATCAGGTCAAAATCAGGGTCAGTTGCAGGGTCAGGGTGCGTTAGGGTTACCTCAGAATTAGGGTCAGTGTCAGGGTCAGGGTGAGGGGTAGCGTCAGTGTCAGGTTCAGAGTCAGGGTCAGAGTTAGTGTCAGGTTTAGTTTCGGGGTCAAGGTCAAGTTCAGGGTTTGTGTTAGGGTCAGGGTCAGGTTCAGGGTCAAGGTCAAGGTCAGGGTTAGGGTCAGGGTCACGGTCGAGGTCAGGGTTAGTTTTACTGTCAGGTTCAGGGTCAGGGTCAAAGTCAGGGTTCGTTTTCCTGTCATTCTCTGGGTCAAGGTCCGGTATAGTGCTATGGTTTCGGTCATGGTTAGTGTTAGGGTTAGGGTCTGGTTCAGAGTCAGGGTCAGCCTGATGGTGAAGTTTAGCCTCAGGGTCACGCTCAAGGTCAGGTTCAGCGTCTCTGTCATGGTCACGGTTTGGTTTAGAGACAAGGTCAGGTTCAGGGGGAGCGTCAAGATCAGTGTCTGGTCAGGGAGAGGGTCAGGTTTCGGTCAGGGTCAGGGTCATGTTTAGGGTGAGGGTTAGTGTCAAGATGAGGGTCAATGTCAGTGTCAGGGTTAGGTTCAGAGTCAGGCTCAGGGTCGATGCCAGGGTGAGGTTCAGGGTCAGTGTCAAGGTCAGGGTCAGGGTCAGAATAAGGGTCACGGTCACGGTCAGTGTCAGTGTTAGAGTGAGGCTTAGATCTAGGGTCAGGGTCAGGTTTAGGTTATGTTCACTTAAGGGTGAAGGTCACGGTCAAGGTCAGGGTCAGGGTCAGGTTTAGGGCCCTGGTCATTTTTCGGTCAGGGTTAGGGTGAGAATAAGGGTCAGGGATTGTATCACTGTCAGAGTCAGGGTCAGGGTCTGGTTCAGGTTCAGGATTAGGGTTACGTTCAGGGTCAAGGACAAGATTAGGGTCAAGATCAGGGTCAGGATCCAGGTTAGGGTAAGGGTCAGGGTCCGTGTCAGGGTTAGGGTTATGGTCAAGTTCAGGGTCAGGGTCAGCGTCAGGGTCAGAGTCAGGGGTTAGGTGAGTGTCATGTTTAGGGTCAGGTTCAGGGTTAATGTTTTGGTCCGTGTCTGGGTCTGTGTCAGGGTCAGCGTCAGCGTGAGGGTCAGGGTCAGTGTCAGGTCACGGTCAGGGCCAGGGTCTGGTTTCGGTCATCGTCAGGGTCAGAATGATGGTTAGGGTCAGGGTGAGTGTCAAGGTCAGGTTCAGGGTCAGTGTCAGGGTTAGATTCAGATTCAGGCTCAGGGCCAAGGCCAGGGTTAGGTTCAGGGTCAGTGTCAAGGTCATGCTGAGGGTTATGTTCACGGTCAGGGTCAAGGTCAGCATCAGGGTGTGGGTCAGACTCAGGGTTTGGTTCAGGATCATGGTCAATGTTAGCGTCAAGGTCAGGTTCAGGGTCAGGGACAGGGTCAGTATCAGGTTAGGGTTTGGGTTAGAGTTAGGGTTTGGGTTAGGGTTTAGGGTTGGGGTTAAAATTAGGGTTAGGGTTGGGTTAGGGTTATGGTTAGCGTTAGGGTTACGGTTAAGGTTAGGGTTAGGGTTAAATCTATAGTCAAGCTCAGGGTCAGGTACAGCATTAGGGTAAGGTTCATGGTCAGCGTCAGGATTAGGGTCAGCGTCAGGGTAAGTGTTAGGCTTACTGTCAGGTTCAGAGACACGGTGTGGAGTGCGGTTAGGGTCAGTGTCAGGGTTAGGGTGAGGATTAGGGTCAGGGTCACGGTCAGGCTAAGGTTCAGAATCACGGACAGGGTCAGGGTCAGGTTTAGTGTTCCGTGTGGTTCAGGGTCAGGGTGTGGGTTATGCTCAGGTCCAGGGTCAGGTTCAGGGTCATGGTTGAGGTCTGGGAAAAGGCCAGTGTCAGGGTTCGTCTTAGCGTTCGGGTTTCTCTTTGGGTAAGGCTTAGTGGTACGCTTATGTTCAGTTTCAAGGTCAAGGTCACGTTTAGGGTCATGGTCCTGTTTAAGTTTATGGTCAGTGTCAGGGTCAGGGTTGGCTTCTGAGGCAGGCTCAGGTTCAGGTTCAGGATTAGGGTCAAGGTCATCGTCATGGTAAGAATGAAGGTTCGGTATGGTTGAGGGTCACAGTCTGGTTCAGGGTCAGAGTGAAGTTCAGGGTCAGAGTCAGGGTCTGGTTCAGGGTCAGGGTCAGTGTCAGGGTGAGTGTTAGCGTCAAGGTCAGGGTCTGTGTCAGGGTAAGTGTAACGATAAGGCTTAGCGTCAGAATCAGGGTCAGTGTCCGCGTCCGGATTAAGGTCTGGGTCAGGGTCAGGTTCAGGTTCAGTGTCAGGGTCAGCGTCTGAGTCAGGGTCAGTAACAGGGTCAAGGGTAGGATTAGGGTCAGGGTCAGGGACAGGATTAGAATCATGGTCAAGGTCAGGATCAAGGTTAGGGTTTGGGTCAGGTTCAGTTTCAGGATTAGGGTTACGGTCAAGTTCAGGGTCAGGGTCAGGTAAGGATTATGGTTAGTGTCAAGTTTAAGCTCAGGGTCAGGTTTTGTGTCAGGTTTACTGTCAGAATCATCGGTCGAGGTCAGAGTGAAAGTGAGGGTCAGGTTCGGGCTCAGTGTCGAGGCCAGTGTCAGGCTTACGTTTCGTGTCAGGTTTACGGTCACTGTCAAGGTGATGGTCACGTTTAGGTTTAGGGTCAGCCTCTGGGTCAAGGTCATGGTGAGGGTTAGGTTTACGGTCAGGGTGAGGTTCAGGGTTAGGGTGTGGGTCTGCGTCAGGTTCAGGGTCAGGTTTATGGGGAAGGTTTAAATAAGATTGCATTTCGAATTAGTGCAACAATTCTTGCTTTCCTTGTATTGGATATCACTCTCCATTGCAGAATCACCCCAAAACTCCTGTTTTCATACGCTTGAAGACGCAGTGGTGAAGTGTATGGGGTTAAGCTCTTATACCTATGGTACGTTTTGTAAGCACTGTACAGTGTCAAATTCCATTCTGTATTGACTTTGAGGTACACTGCCGTGTTTTTCTGAACTGCACCAAGTACCGCATTGATTGCACATGAGAATATCAGAGTACCTGCCCAATTGCTCTTTGGACAGAGGTGACTTTTGTTTTACTGAGGATCCTGAAAGTATGAACTTGCTAAGTGCATTCCCAGAAAAACGACAGTGGAAATTCGCAGGAAGCGGGTTCTCGGTTCACTAAAAAACAAGGCATCTGCCTTGCTGGCAAGGAAGCAAACTTCATAATGTATGATATTGTCCCAGATACCATTCCTGTAGATCAATCTTTCATGTCCAGGTTAGCAATCACTGTTAGAGTTAGGGATAGGTTGGAAAGCAGAAGAAGCTATTTTGAATACTTGCGCTTGTAGCAGAGAAACGCAAAGCAGCAGAGCTCTTACAGCACTGTTTAGATAAATGTATCACATCACTGAAGCCATTTCAAGCACAATTATTATTTGTATTTGCTTTGGGAACTGTGCTTTGTTTCCCTGAAGTGCACCAAGTACTTGGATTATGGCGCATGCCAAACGACCAGAGAGAATGCCGATTGCAGGATGTAAACCTGTGATGTATCTTTTAGTTAAGCATATTGAACGGCAGTGACACATTTCAACATCAAGTGATCACTGAATGCTACAAAGGTCATAGAGTGAAAATTCGTAGGAAGCGGGTTCAGATTGTACCGGTATTCAAGTTACTCTGCTTGCTGAAAATCAAGCACGCTCATTGATCAAGCACATTGCATCCTGAACCGTTGCAATACCTCTCGCTTTTCCTGTATGGCATGTCAATCTCTATTTCAGAATCACCCAAGAAAAGCAATGGTGAAATGCCTGGAAGCATCAAAGTGCAGAATACGGTGTTATGATATTAGCACTACGTTTAGTGCTCTTAACAATGTAAACTATAAAATTCCAATCTGGATTTACTTTGGCCTACACTGCCATGTTTCTCTTCACTTCACATATTACATCCTTTATTGCACATGAGAATATCGGAGTACCTGCCAATTGCTCTTTTGACAGATGTGACATGTGTTTTACTTATGATCCTGAAAGTATCCATGTGCAACGTGATCTCCTGCAGTTCCGACAGTGGAAATTCGTAGGTAGCGGGTTCTCGTTTTCTTGGAATACAAGGCATCTGCCTTGCTGCCACTGAAGCTAACTTCATAATATATGATATTGAACCAGATACCATTCTTGTAGTTCTCTCTTACACGTCCAGCTTAGCAATCACTAATATTGTTATTGATATGTTGTAACGCACAAGCACCCATTATGAACATTTCAGTTTGTAACAGAGAAACGCAATGTTGCACAGCTCTGACGGCATTGTTTAGTGAAATGTATCACAGCACCAAAGACACATCAAGTACAATTCTTATTTGTATTTGCTTTGGGAACTGTGCTATGTTTCTCTGAAGTGCACCAAGAACCTGTTACATTGCACATAAAAATAGACCAGAGAGAAGGACGATTTCATATTTTAAAGATGTGACGTATCTTTTAGGGAAGCATATCGAAGGCCCATGACACCTTTCAACTTCTAAATGATCATTGAATGCCACACACTCCTTATGGTGTAAATTCGTAGGAAGCGGGTCACGAATGTCCCGGTATTCAAGTCACTCTGCTTGCTGAAAATCAGGCACGCTCATTGATCAAGCACATTGCATCCTGAACCATTGCAATAGTTCTCGATTTTCATGTACGGGATATCAGTCTCTATTTCAGAATCACCCAAGAAAAGCTATGGTGAAACGCTTGGAATCACACAAGTGCAGCATACAGTGTAATGCTATTAGAGCTACGGTACGTGCTCCTAATTAATGTAAACGGTAAAATTCCCATCTGGACTGACTTTGGCCTACACTGCCGTGTTTCTCAGAACTTCACCAAGTACATCCTTGATTGCACATGAGACTATCAGAGTACCTGCTCAATTGCTGTTTTCACAGATGTGACATGTGTTTTACTTATGATCCTGAAAGTATGAATGTGCTAAGTGAATTCCTGGAGTTCCGACAGTGGAAATTCGTAGGAAGCGGGTTCTCGTTTTCCTGGAATACAAGGCATCTGCCTTGCTGCCACTGAAGCCAACTTCATAATATATGATATTGAACCAGATACCATTCTTGTAGTTCTCTCTTACACGTCCCGGTTAGCAATCACTGGTAGTGTTATTGAGGCGATAGCACAAGAACCCAATATGAATATTTGAGTTTGGAGCGGAGAAGCAAAGTTGCACAGCTCTTCCAGCATTCTTTAGTTAAGTGTATCACAGCATTAAAGCCATATCAAGTCCAAGTCTTATTTGTGTTTGCTTTGGGAACTGTGCTTTGTTTCTCTGAAGTGCAGCAAGTACGTGGTATATTGCACATGAAAATGGACCAGAGAGATTTAGGGAAAGGTTTAGTGTTAGGGTTAGGCTTAGGGTTGGGGTTAGGATGAGGGTCAGGGTGAAGTTCAGGGTCAGAATCAGTGTCAGGTCAGGGTCAGGGTCAGTGTCAGGGACAAAGTCAGGGTCAGGGCCAGGGTCTGAGTCAGGGTTAGGTTTCGAGTCAGGGTCAAGGTTAAATTGAGGGTCAGGGTGAGGGTCAGAGTTAGGTTCAGAGTCAGGCTCAGGGTCAGTGTAAGGGGTAGGTCAGGTCCAGTTTCAGGCTTGGGTCATTTTGAGAGTTAGGGTCAGGGCCAGGGTCAACATCAGGGTCAGGGTCTGTGTCAGTGTCACAATCAGGGTTTTTGTTTTGGTTCGGGTGAGGTCATGGGTAGGGTCAGGGTTAGGTTCAACATCATAGTCAGGGTCCTGATTCGGGTCAGGGTCAGTGTCAGGGTTTGGTTTAGGGTTAGGGTTAGGGATAGGGGAGGGTCAGTGTCAACATCAGTCTCAGGGTCAGGTTCAGGGTCAGTGTCTGGTTCAGGGTCACTTTCTAGTTTGGAGCCAGGGTAGGGTCAGCGTTAGCATCAGGGTCAAAATCAGGGTCAGTTGCAGGGTCAGGGTACGCGTTAGGGTTACCTCAGAATTAGGGTCAGTGTCAGGGTCAGGGTGAGGGGTAGCGTCAGTGTCAGGTTCAGAGTCAGGGTCAGAGTTAGTGTCAGGTTATGTTTGAGTCAAGGGTCATAAGTTCAGGGTTTGTGTGTTAGGGTTCAGGGTCAGGGTTCAGGGTCAAGTCAAGGTTAGGGGTCAATTGGGTTTGGTTCAGAGTTAGTTGGGTTGGGTGGGGTTGGGATCAGGGGGTTAGGGGTTTGGGGTTATTCTCTGGGGTTAGGACAGGGTTAGGGTGGTTTGGTTGGTTAGGGTTAGGAGTTGAGGGTTGGGTTTGGGGATGGGGTGTAGGGTTAGGGGTTTGGGGTTAGGGTTGGGTTTTGAAGGGTTTACGGGGTTAGAGTTGGGTTAGGGTTGGGGTTGGGGTTGGCATGGGTTGTTACGGTTGGGGTTGGGTTAAGTTAGGGTTGGGTTGGGTGAGGGTTAGGTTGGATGTTAGGGGTTGGGGTTAGGGGTTAGGGTTAGGGGTTGGGGTTGAGTTGAGGTTGGGTCAGTTTATAGGGGTTGGGTTAGGGTTAAGGGTTGGGTTGGGGTTAGGTTTAGTGTTGGGGTTGGGGTTAGGTTGGGTTTGGGGATAGTTGGAAGTTAGGGTTGGGGTTGGGGTTAAGGTTGGGTTGGGTTAGGGTTTGGGGTTGGGGGTTGGGTTGGGGTTGGGTTAGGGAAGGTTGGGTTGGGGTTGGGTTTGGGTTGGGGTTGGGGTTGGGATAGTTGGGGATCAGTTGAAGTTGGGTTAGGGGTTGGGGTTACGGTTGGGGTTGGGAAGTTGGGGTTGGGTTGGGTTGGGGTTAGGGTTGGGGTTAGGGTTACGGTTGGGGTTGGGGTTGGGATTTGGGGTTGGGGTTTAGGATTAGGGTTAGTCTTGGGGTTGGGGTTGGGTTTTGGGGTTATGGGTTTGGGGTTGGGGTTGGGTTTGATGGGTTGGGATTAGGGGTTTGGGTTGGGTTGGGGTTGATGTGATTGGGGTTCAGGGTTGGTTACGGTTGGGGTGGTTGTTTAGGGTTGAGGTTGGGGTTAGAGGGTTAGTGTTAAGTGTTGGGTTAGGGTTAGTGTTGGTAAGTGTTGGGGTTGGGGTTGGGTTAGGGTTGGGGTTAGGGTTGTTGGGGGTTTAGTGTTGGGGTTGGGGTTAGAGTTTGGGTTAGGGGTTGGGATTTGGGACAGGAGGGTTGAAGTTGGGTTAGGGGTTGGTCAGGTTGGGTGGTGGGGTTGGGGTTAGAGTTTGGGGTTTGGTGTTGGGGTTAATGTTGGGGTTTGGGTTAGGGTTGGGTTGGGTTTGGGGTTGGGGTTGGGTTTGTTTGGGTTTGGGGTTAGGGGTTGGGGTTAGGGTTGGGGAAGGTAGAATTGGGGTTTGGTGTTGGGGTTGGGTTAGGGTTGGGGTTAGGGTTGGGGTTGGGATTGCAGGAATTGGGGTTGGGGAATTCAGGGGTTAGGTTGGGGTTGGGATGGTTGGAGTTAGGGGGTTTTGGGTTGGGGAATTGGGTTGGTTGGGTTTTGGGGTTAGGGGTTTAGAGTTAGGGTTAGGGTTTAGGGGTGGTTGGGGTTAGGTTTGTTGGGGTTGGGGTTGGGGTTAGGGTTAGGATTAGGGTTAGGGTTAGGGTTAGGGTAAGGGTTTGGGTTGGGGTATGTTTGGATTAGGTTTGGGGTTGTTGGTTATGGTTGGGGTTGGGGTTAGGGTTACGATTCTAGGGTTGGGGGTTGGGTTAGGGGTTTGGGTTGGGTGTGGGAGTTGGGGTTAGGGGTTGGGGTTGGGGTTGGGTGTTAGAAGTTGGGAATTAGGGGTTGGGGTTGGGGTTGGGGTTGGGGTTGGGGTTAGATTAGGGTTGGGGTTATGGTTGGGGTTAGGGTGGGGTTGGGGTGATGGTTTGGGTTGGGGTTAGTGGTTGGTTTAGTGTTGGTGTTGGCGGTGGGTTAGTTGGGGTAGGGTTAGGAGTGGCGTTGGGGTTTGGGTAAGGGTTAGGCTTAGAATTAGGCATTAGGGTCAGGGTTAGGGTTAGGATTCGGGTTAGTGTTAGGGGTAGGGTTAGGGTTAGGGATAGCTATAGGTTTAGGGTTAGGGTTTAGGGTTAGGGTTAGAGTTCCGGTTAGGGTTAGAATTTAGGGTTAGGGTTAAGATTAGGGTTAGGATAATGGTTAGGGTTGGGTTAGGGTTTAGGTTAGGGTTAGGGTTAGGGTTAGGTTTAGGATTAGGATTAGGGTTAAGGTTGGGTTAGGGTTATGGTTAGGGTTAGGGTTACGTTACGGTTAGAGTTGGGTGAGGGTTTAGGTTAGGGTTAGGGTTAGGGTTAGGGTTAGAGTTAGGGTTAGTGTTAGGGTTTGGTTAGGGTTAGGGTTAGGTTAGGGTTAGGGTTGGGTTGGGGAGTGAAGTGTTGGGGTTGGGGTTGGGTTTGGGGAGTTTGGGGTTGGGATTTGGGGACGGGGTTAGGTGGGTTTGGGGTTGGTGTTGGGGTGGGGTTGGGGTTGGGGAATTGGGGTTTGGTGTTGGGGTTGATGTTGGGTTTGGGTTAAAAATTAGGGGTTAGGTTTAGGGGTTGAGGGTTAGGGTTGGGGTTGGGGTTTATGGTTTGGGGTTGATAGGGTTGGGGTTGGTTTGGTTGAATTAGGGTTGGGGTTGGGTGGGGTTGGGGTTGGGGTTGGGTTTAGGGTTGGAATTGGGGTTTGGGGTTTGGGGTTAGGGTTAAAGTTTAGGGTTATGGGGTTAGGGTTAGGATTACGGTTAGACTTAGGGTTGGGTTAGAATTAGGGTTAGTTTAGGGTTTCGATTAGGGTTAGGTTTAGTGTTAGTGTTGGTTGGAATTGGGGGTTGGGGTTATGGTTGATAGGTTTGGGGTTGGGGTTTGGGTTTGGGGTTAGAGTTTAGGGTTGGGGGTTGGGATTGGGGTTGGGGTTACGCAGGGTTTGATTGGAGGTTTGGCCTTGGGTTGTGGTTTATGGATCAGGGGTTGGGGTTTGGGGTTACGGTTGGGGTTGGGTTAGGGGTTTGGTTGGGGTGGGGTTGGGGTTAGGAGTTACGGTTGGGGTTGGGGTTCCCAGAGGTGTTGGGTTGGGGTTTAGAGTTAAAGTTGAGTTGGGGTTGAGGTTAGGGTTAGGGAAGATAGGGTTAGGGTTTATTGGGGTTGGGGTTTGGGTTTAGTTGGTTAGGGTTAGAGTTGGGTATTGGGGTTGGTGGGTTAGGGTTAGGATAAGGATAAGCGTTTAGGGTTTGGGGTTGGGGTTGGGAATTGGGCATTGGGGTCCAGGGTTGGGGTTGGGGTTAGGGTTAGTGTTGAGGGGTAGGGGTTAGGGGTTAGGGATTGGCTTTGGGGTTAGGGGTTAGGATTTAGGGTTAGGGTTAGATTTAATGTTAGGGTTAGAATTTAGGTTTAGGGTTAAGATGGGAGTAAGGGGTTGGGGTTACGGTTGAGGTTGAGTGTTGGGTTTAGGGGTTGGGGGAATTGGGGTGGGTTATGGTTAGGGTTAGGGTTTGGGTTAGGGTTAGGGTTAGGGTTAGGGTTAGGGTTTAGGGTTAGTGTTAGTGTTAGGGTTAGCATTAGGGTTAGGGTTAGGTTTAGGTTTAGGGTTTGGGTTGGGTTAGTTTTGAGGCTTAGGGGTTAGGGTTGGGGTTTAGGTTTAGAGTTAGGGTTGGGGTTGGTTTGGTTTGGGGTTCAGGGTTGGGTAATTGGGTTAGTTTGGGGTTGGGGTTGGGGTTGGGGTTGGGGTTGCGTTTGGGTTTGGGGTTGGGGAGTGACGGTTTGGGTTGGGGTTGGGTTTGGGGTTGGGGTTGGGTTATGGTTTAGGGTTGGGTTTGGTGTTGGGTTTGGGGGTTGGGGTTTGGGGTTGGGCTTAAAGTTGGGGTTGGGGTTGGGGTTGGTGTCAGGATTTGGGGTTGAATTATTTTGGGGTTAGGGGTTGGGAATTAGGTTAAGGTCAGGGTTAGGGTTAGCGTTAGGGTTAGGGTTAGTGTTAGAATAAGGGTTAGGGTTAGAATTAGGGGGTTGGGGTTGGGGTTAGGATTTGGGTTGAATGTGGGATTAGGGTTAGAGGGTTAGGGTTTAGGGTTGGGTTTATGGGGTTAGGGTTGGGTTGGGGTTTGGGGTTTAGGGTTGGGGTTGGGTTGGGTTAGTTGGGGTTAAAGATTAGGGTTGGGGTTGGGCGTTGGGTTTTGGGGTTGGTTGGGTTTTGGTTTGTTCAAGTTTAAGTTGGGGTTGGGTTTGGTTTGGGGTTGGGGTTAGAATTTTGGGTTTGGAGTTGGGTTTAGGGTTTGCAGTTAGGCATTGGGGTTGGGGTTGGGGTTGGGGTTGGGGTTGGGGTTGATGTTGGGGTTGGGTTGGGGTTGGGGTTGGTTTAGGGGTTGAGGTTGGGGGTTGCGGTTGGGGTTGGGGTTAGTGTTGGGGTTGGGGTTGGGGTTGGGGATAGGGTTTAGGGTTGGGGTTAAGGGTTGGGGTTGGGGGTTAGGGTTAGGGTTTTGGTTAGGGTTTAGGGTTGGCGTTAGGGTTAAGGTTAGGGTTAAGGTTGGGGTTAGGGGTTAGGTTAGTTGGGGTGGTTAGGGTTAGGTTGGGGTTGGGGTTGGTGTAGGGTTAGGGTTAGTTAGGGTTGGGGATTTAGAGATTAGGGTTAGGGTTGGGGGTTGGGGTTTAGGGTTAGGGTTGGGGTTGAGGGTTAGGGGTTAGGGTTGGGGTTTAAGGGGTTGGGGTTGGGTTAGGATTGGGGTTAGGGTTGGGTTAGGGTTGGGGTTGGGGTTAGGTTTGGGTTAGGGTTGGGGTTGGGGTTGAGGGTTGGGGATTAGGGTTAGGGGTTGGGGTTAGGGTTGGGGTTGGGGGTTGGGGTTAGAATTAGGGTTAGGGTTAGGAGGTTTGGGTTGGGGTTAGGTTTAGGGTTCTGAGGTAGGTTGGGGTTAGGGTTGGGTTGGGGTTGGGGTTAGGTTTAGGGTTGGGTTGCAGTTGGGTTAGGGGTTAGGGGTTGGGGTTGGGGTTGGGGTTAGGGTTAGGTTTAGGGTTGGGGTTAGGGGTTACGGTTGGGGTTAGGTTTTTGGGGTTGGAACTCTGCGGTTTAGGGTAGGGTTGGGGTTAGGGGTTGGGTTTAGGGTTGCAGGAATTGTATGGGGTTAGGGTTAGGGTTAGGGTTAGGGGTTAGGGTTTTGGGGTTGGGTTTGGGTTGGGGTTTGGGTTAGAATTAGGGTTGGTGTTAGGTTAGGTTAGGGTTGGGAGTTAGGGTTTGGTTTAGGGTTGGGGTTAGGTTAGGGTTTGGGTTGGGGTTGGGGTTAGATTTGGGGTTAGGGGTTAGGGGTAGCTTGGGGTCAGGGTTTAGGGTTGGGGTTGGGGTTAGTTAGGTTTAAAGATTTAGGGTTTAGGGTTGGGTTAGGGTTGGGTTGGGGTTGGGGGTTAGAGTTAGGGATGGGGTTTGGTTGGGGTTAGAGTTGGGGTTTACGGTTGGGGGTTGGGGTTGGGGTTGGGGTTCGGGTTGGGGTTGGGTTGGGGTTTGGGTTTGGGGTTAGGGGTTGGGGTTAGGGTTGGGTTTGGGGTTGGGGTTAGATTTGGGTTTAAGGGTAGAAGGTTTGGGCGTTAGGGTTACGGGGGGGTTGGGGTTAGGGTTTGGGTTAGGGTTGTTGGGGTTGGGGTTAGGTTTTAGGGTTGGTTTAGGGTTGGGGTTGGTGGTTGGGGTTTAGGGTTGGTTACGGTTTAGAGGTTAGGGTTGGGGTTTAAGGTTAGGGTTAGAATTGGGTTTGGGGACAGGTTAGGGTTAGAAGTTAGGGTTGGGGTTTAGGTTAGGGTTGCGGTTAGGGTTGGGGTTAGGTTTAGGGTTGTTGGGGTTGGGGTTAGGGTTGGGGGAGGTTAGGGTTAGGGTTTAGTGTTGGGTTAGGGGTTGGGGTTGGTTTTGAGGTTAGGGTTAGGGGTTGGTAGTTAGGGTTGGGGTTGGGGTTGGGGTTGTGGTTTGGGTTGTTGTTGGATTTGGGGTTAGTGTTGGGGGTTAGGGGTTGGTTTTAGGGTTTGGGGTTAGGGTTGGGTTGGGGTTTGGGTTGGGTTGGGGTTGGGAGTTAGGGGTTGGGGTTGGGGTTTTAGATTAGGGTTGGGGTTGGGGTTAGATTTACAAGTGGTTGGTTGGGGTTGAGGGTTAAGGGAAGGGTTAGGGTTAGGGTTAGGGTTAGGGTTGGTTGCAGAGTTCGGTTGGGGTTAGAATATGGGGTTGGGGTTAAGATTAGCTAGGTTGGTTGGGGTTGGGGTTGGGGTTGGGGTTTGGGTTTGGGGTTGGGTTAGGGTTTATTAGGGTTGGGGGTTGAGAATTTGGTGTTAGGGGTTTTAGGGGTTAGGGGTTTAGGGTTGGGGTTAGGGGTTTGTGTTGGGGTTGGGGTTTAGAGTTAGGTGTTGAGGGTTGGGTTTGGTGTTAGGGTTAGAGGTTTGGGGTTTGGGGTTACAGATTAGGGTTTAGATTTAGGGTTGGGGTTGGGGTTGGGGTTGGGGTTGGGGTTGGGGTTGGCTATGGGTTTAGGAGTTACGGTTGGGGTTAGGGTTAGAATATGGGAGGGTTAGGTTTAAGGTTGGGGTTAATATTGGGGTTGGGGATTAGGGTTGGGGTTTGGGTTAGGGTTGGTGGTTAGTGTTGGGGTTGGGGTTGTTGGGGTTGGGTTGGAAGGTTAGGGTTGGGATTGGGGTTGGGGTTTGGGGTTAGAGTTGGGGTTATAATTGGGGTTGGGGTTGGTGTTGGGGGTTGGGGTTGGGGTTAGGAGTGTTGAGGGTTAGGGGTTGGGGTTAGGGTTGGGGTTGGGGAAAGGTTAGGGGTTAGGGTTAGTTGTTGAGGTTGGGGTTCAGGGTTTAGTTGATTAGGGTTGGGGTTAGTTGGGTTGATAGAGTTTAGGGTTAGGTTGGGGTTGGGGTTGAGTTGGGGTTGGGTTAGGGGTTACGGTTAGGGTTGGTGTTAGGTGTTGGGGTTAGGGGTTAGAATTAGGGTTGGGGTTAGTTTGGGGTTAGGGTTAGGTTGGGGTTGGGGTTGGGTTAGGGGTTAAAGGGGTTACGGTTGGGGTTGGGGAAGTTGGGTTATGGGTTGGGGTTGGGGTTGGGATTAGGGTTGGGTTGGGGTTGGGATTTGGGGTTGGGGTTGTAGGGGTTTAGGTTTAGGGGTTGGGGTTTGGGTTGGGGTTTAGGGGTTAGGGTTAGGGGTTGGGTTGGGTTGGGGTTGGTTGGCAGTTAGGGTTTAGGGGTTTGGGGTTAGGGTTGGGGTTTGGGGTTTGGGGTTGGGGTTGGGGTTTGGGGTAGGGTTTGGTGTTAGGGTTGGGGTTGAGGTTGGAGAAGTTAGGGTTTGGGGTGGGTTAGGGTTGGGGTTAGGGTTGGGGTTGGGGTTGGGGTTGGGGTTAGGGTTGGTTAGAGTTTAGGGTTGGGGTTAGATTTCGGGTTGGGGTTGGGGTTAGATTTAGATTAGGGTTGGGTTTAGTGTTGGGTTAGGGTTTGGGGTTAGGGTTGGGGTTGGGGGTGATTAGGGTTAGGGGTTTGGCTAGGGTTAGGGGTTAGGTTTGGGGTTAGGGTTGTTGGGTTGGGGTTTTGGGGTTGGGGGGTTGGGGATTGGGGTTGGGGTTGGGTTAGGGAGGTTAGGGTTGGGTTTAGGGTTGGGGTTGGGTTATAAAAGGTTGGGTTTAGGGTGGGGTTGGGGTTGGGTTGGTTAGGGTTAGGGTATATAGGGTTGGGGTGAGGTTGGGGTTAGGATTGGGGTTGTTGGGGTTGGGTTAGAGGTTAGGGTTGAAGGGTTATGGGTTGGGGTTAGGGTTAGGGTTGGGTTGGGTTGGGGTTGGGGTTGGGGTTGAGGTTGGGGTTTAGGGTTACGGTTAGAAATAATGTTAGTGTTAGGGTTAAAGTAAGGGATAGGGTTAGGGTTGGGTTGGGGTTAGGCGTTAGGGGATTGGGGTTAGGGTTGTGGATTACGGTTGGGGTTAGTTTGGGGTTGGGGTTGGGGTTGGTTGGGATTAAAATTGTTTAGAATTGAATTAGGAGGTTGGGTTTAGGGGTTGGGATTAGGGGTTTAGGTTTGGGTTTGGAATTGGGTTAGGGTTGGGTTAGGGTTTAGGGTTGGTGTTAGGGTTGGGGTTGTGGTTGGGGTTAGAGTTGGGGTTACGGTTGAGATTTAGGGTTAGGTTAGTGTTAGGGTTGGGGTTGGGGTTTGAGGTGGGGTTTTTAGTGTTGGGGTTTGCGGTTGAGTTGATTAGGGTTGGGGTTTGGGGTTAGGATGAGAAGTGGGTTGGGGTTTGGGGTTGGGGTTTTGGGTTGGTTTTGGTGGGTTGGGGTTCGGGTGAGGGTTGAGGGTTAGGTTGGGGAATTTTAGGGTTAAGGTTGGGGCTTTTGGGGTTGGGGTTGGGGTTAGAGGGTTAAGGGTTGGGGTTAGTACGGTTGGGGTTTGCCTTTAGGGGTTGGTTGGGATTTGGGGTTGGGGTTGGGGTTGGGGTTAGGGTTAGAGTTGGGGTTGGGTTGGGTTTGGGGTTAGGTTAGGGTTAGGGTTGGGTTGAAGGTTGGGGTTAGGGTTGAGTATATTGTTAAGGGGTTGGGGTTAGGGTTAGTTAGGGTTGGGTTAGACATAGGGTTGGGGTTTGGTGTTGGGTTGGGATTAGGTTTAGGGTTGGGGTTGGGGGTTGGGGTTGGGTTGGGGTTTGGGGTTTGGGTTTGGGGTTTGGGGTTACCTTTGTTGTTAGGGATTTAGGGTTGGGGTTGGGGTTAGGGGTTATTGAGGTTGGGTTTGGGTTGGTTTTGGGGTTGGGGTTACGGTTGGGGTTAGGGTTGGGGTTTGGGGTTGAGGTTGGGGTTGGGGTTGGGGTTGGGGTTGGGGTTGGGGTTGCAGTGGGTTTGGGGTTGGGTTAGGGGTTGGGGTTGGGGTTAGGGTTTGGGGTTAGGGTTGGGTGGCGGATAGGATTAAAATTAGGGTTTTTCGGTTGGGGTTGGTTGGGTGGGGTTAGGGTTGGTTGGTGCTTGGGGTGGGGTTGGGGTTGGGGGTTAGGGTTAGATTTGGGTTAGGGGTTGGGGTTGGGGTAGGGTTGGGGTTGGGGTTAGGGTTAGGGTTAGGGGTTGGGGTTGGTTCACGGTTGGGTTTGGGTTGGGGTTAGGGGTTAGGGTTGGGTTAGGGTTAGAGATGGGGTTAGGTTAAGTGTTGGGGTTGGGGTTACGGTTGGGGGTTAGGGTTGGGGTTTGGGGTTTAGGGTTGGGGTTAGGTTAGGGGTGTTAGGGTTTGGGTTGGGGTTGGGGTTGGTGTTAGCGGTTAGGGGTTGGGGTTAGGGGGAAATTTGGTGTTAGGTTGGGGTTGGTTTTGGGGTTGGGGTTGGTTTTAGATTCAGGGTTGGGGTTGGGGTTGGGTTTGGGTTAAGAATTAGAGTTGGGGTTGAAAGGGTTGGGGTTAGGGTTGGGGTTTAGGGTTAGGGTTGGGGTTAGGGGTTAGGGTTGGGTTTGGGGTTGGGTTGGGTTTAGGGTTGGGGTTGGGGTTGGGGTTAGGGTTGGTTGTTGGGTTGCTGTTGGGTTAGGGTTAAAATTAGGTTGGGGTTAGTGTTTGGTTGAATTGGGGTTGGTGTTAGAGATTTGGGGTTGGGGTTTGGGGTTGGGGTTGGGGTTGGGGTTTAGGGTTGGCTGGGGGTTGGGGTTGGGGTTGGGGTTGGGGTTGGGTTGGGGTTGGGGTTGGGTTGGTTAGGTTTGGGTTTAGGGTTAGGGTTGGGGTTGGGGTTAAGGTTTAGGGTTGGGGTTGGGGTTTAGGGTTGGGTTAGGGTTTGGGTTACGGTTGTGGTTGGGTTGGGGTTTAGGGTTTGGGTTGGGGTTGGGTTGGGGTTATTGGGTTGAGGGTTAGGGTTTGGGGGTTTGGGGTTGGGGTTTGTTGGGGTTAGGGTTAGAGATTAGGGATGGGGTTGGGTTGGGTTTGGTTATGGTTGGGGTTAGAGGTTAGAATTGGGGTTGGGGTTAGGGTTAGGGTTGGGGTTAGGTTGGTTTGGGGTTTAGGGTTGGGGTTGGGGTTAGTGTTACTGTTAGGGTTGGGTTAGAATTGGGGTTGGGGTTGGGGTTGGGGTTAGGGTTGGGTTTAGGGTTTAAAAGGGTTAGGGGTTGGGTTGGGGTTTGGGTTGGGGTTAGGGTTTCGTGTTGGGGTTGGGTTTAGGGGTTGGGGTTAGTGTTGGGGTTGGGGTTGTGGGTTAGGTTATGTTCAGGGTTGGGGTTTAGGGGAGTTGGGGTTAGGTTAGCGTTAGGGTTGGGGTTTACGGTTGGGGTTGGGTTTGGGTTAGTGTTATCGGGGGTTAGGGTTGGGGTTGGTTTTCTGTTTTAGGGTTTGGGTTGGGGTTGGGGTTAGGGGTTGGTTATTAGGGTTAGGGTTTGGGTTGAAGGGTTGGGGTTAGGAATGGGGTTGGGGTTGGGTTAGGGTTTGAATGGTGATTAGGTTAGGATAGGGTTGGGGGTTTAGGGTTGAGGGTTGGGGTTAGGGTTTAGGTTTGGGGTTAGAGGTTGGGGTTAGGGTTTGGGTTTAAAGGTTAGGTTGGGTTTAGATGGGAATTAGGTTGGTGTTGGGGTTAGGGTTTAGGGTTGGGGTTAGGGTTGGTGTTGGGTTTCGGGTTGGGTTTGGGGTTGGTGTTGGGGTTGGGTTTAGGTTGGGGTTAGGGTTTAGGTTATGGTTGGGGATTAGGGTTGGGGTTGGGTTGGGTTTAAAAATTGGGGTTGGGGTTGGGGTTGGGTTTTGGGGTTTAGAAGGTTTGGGTTGGGGATTAGGGTTTGGGGTTGGGGTTGGGTTTGGGGTTAGGTTGCAGTGTTGGGTTGGGTTTGGGGTTAGGGTTGGGGGTTTTGGGGTTAGAATTTGGGGTTGGGTTGATTAGGGGTTAGTGTTAGGTTTTGGGGTTGGGGTTGGAAGGTTGGGTTTAGGGTTGGGGTTGGGGTTAGGTTGAGGTTTGGGGTTGAGTTAGGGTTGGGGTTGGGTTTTAGGGTTAGGGTTGGGGTTGGGTTTAGTGGTTAGGGTTGGGGTTTAGGTTTGGGGTTGGTGTTGGGGTTGGATTGGGGTTTAGGGTTAGGGTTGGTGTTGGGGTTAGGTTTTGGTGTTGGGGTTAGGGTTGGGGTTGGGTTAGGGTTGGGGGATTTAGGGGTTTAGGGTTGGGGTTAGGGTTGAGGATTAGGGTTTGGGTTTGGGGTTGGGTTTAGGGTTGGGGTTGGGGTTGGGGTTAGGGGTTGGGGTTTAGATTTAGGTGTTGGGTTTGGGTTGGGGTTAGGGTTGGGGTTGGGGTTGGGGTTAGGATTAGTATCACAGCCGGTTGGGGTTGGGGTTTAGGGTTTGGCGGTTAGGGTTGGGGTTAGGGGTTTAGTGTTAGGGTTGGGGGTTAGTTGGGGTTGGGGTTTAAAATTGCGTTGGTGGTTTAGGGTTGGGGTTACGTTAGATTTGGGTTCGAATTAGGGTTGGGGTTGGGTTTAATGGTTTAGGGTTAGGGGTTTAGGGGTTTGGTTGCTGTTAGGTTTGGGGTTGGGATTTGAGGGTTTGGGGTTGGGGTTGGTGTTGGGGTTAGATTAGGGTTAGAGCGTTGGGTTAGGGTTGGGGTTTAGGGTTAGGGTTGAATTGGGGTTAGGGGTTGGGGTTTGGGGTTGGGGTTGGGGTTGGGTTTGCGGGGTTGGGGTTGGGGTTGGGGTTGGGGTTTGGGGTTGGGGTTTGGGTTGGGTTAGGGTTAGGTCGGTTAGGGGTTGGGGTTAGGGTTAAGTTTAGAATTAGGGTTAGGGTTTAGGGTTGGGGTTTATGGCTAGGGTTAGGGTTAGGGTTAGGGGTTACAGGTTTAGGGTTGGGGTTAGGATTTTTGGGGTTAGGTGGGGTTGGGGAAGGGGTTGGGGTTTGGGTTTTGTGTTTTGGGTTGGGTTAGGGTTGGGTTAGGTTAGGGTTTAGAGGTTGGGTTAGGTTTGGGGTTGGGTTGGGGTTAGTTTGGGTTTGGGTTAGTGTTGGGTTAGATTAGGTTAGGGTTGGGTTGGTTAGGGTTTGTGGTTAAGTGAAGTTTGGGGTTGGGTTAGAATTAGGATTAGGGTTAGAATTGGGGTTTGGGTTTGGGGTTAGGGGTTGCTGTTGGGGTTGGGGTTGGGTTTGGGGTTGGGGTTTAGGGTTGGGTGGAATTGGGTTGGGGTTGGGGTTGGGTTGGGGTTTATGGTTGGGGTTCTTGGGTTGGTGTTTGGGGTTGGGGTTGGGATTAGGTTGGGGTTGGGTTAGGTTTTTAGGGGTTCACGGTTGGGTTGGGGTTGCAGGTTGGGGTTAGGTTTTAGGGTTGGGTTGGGTTGGGGTTTAGGGTTGAGTGTTGGGGTTGGGTTGGGGTTGGTGGTTTGGGGTTAGTTGGGAGGTTGGGGGTTGGGGTTGGAGTTGGGGTTGGGGTTGGGTTAGGGTTTTGTTGGTTGCGGTGGGGTTGGGGTTAGGGGTAAGGGGTTTAGGGGTTTGGTTAGGGTTAGGGTTAAGGTTGGGTTTAGGGTTAAGTTAGGGTTGGGGTTTGGTAGGTTGGGTTAGGGGTTAGGTTGGGGTTGGGATTGGGGTTGGGGTTGGGTTGGGGTTTGGGGTTAGGGTTAGGGTTAATGGGGTTTGGGGTTAGGTTGGGTTGGGGTTGGGGTTGGGTTTGGGGTTGGGGTTGGGGTGGGGTTAGGGACTGGGGTTAAGTTAGGGTTAGGGTTAGGAAGTTAGGGTTGGGGTTGGGGTTGGTTAGGGTTGAGGGTTAGCGTTAAGTTTGGGGTTTGGGGTTACGGTTGGGGTTGGGGTTGGGTTTAGGGTTGGGTTGGGGTTAGAGTTTGGGGTTGGGGTTGGTGGATCTGGGGTTGGGTTTTGGGTTTAGGGTTGGGGTTGGGGTTGGGGTTGGGTTAAAGGGTTGGGGTTTGGGGTTAGGGGTTAGGGTTGGGGTTGGGGTTGGGGTTTGGGGTTGGGGTTGAGGGTTATAGGGTTGGGTTGTTATTGGGGTTTAGGGTTAGGGTTAGGTGTTGGGTTAGGGTTAGAATTGGGTTGGGGTTGGGTCAAATTGGGGTTGAGGTTAGGGTTTAGGGGTTAGAATTACAGGGTTAGGGTTGGGGTGGGGGTTAGGGTTTAGGGGGTTGGGGTTAAAGGTTAGGGTTAAGGTTTAGGGTTAGAGGTTGGGGTTAGATTAGGTTAGGGGTTTTGGGGTTAGGTTTGTTGGGGTTGGGGTTAGGTGTTGACGGTATTGGGGTTAGGGTTGGGGTTGGGGAATTTGGGTTGGGTTGAAGATGGGGTTGGGTTGGGTTGGGGTTGGTGGAGTTGAGTTGGGGTTGGGAGTTGGGTTGGGTTACGGTTGGCGTTAGGTTTAGGTTAAGGGGTTTAGATGTTTGGGTTAGTTGGGGTTGGGGTTGGGTTGGGTTTAGGGTTAAAGTTAGGTTTTGGGGGTTGGGGTTGGCGTTAGGGTTAAGAATTGGGGTTGGTTTTAGGGTTAGGGTTAGGGTTAGGGTTAGGTTTAGGGTTAGGGTTAGGGTTAGGGTTAGGGTTAGGGTTTAGGGTTAGGGTTAGGGTTAGGGTTAGGGTTAGAGTTAGGGTTAGGGTTAGGGTTTAGGGTTATGGTTAGGGTGAGGGTTAGTGTTAGGTTTAGTGTTAAGTTAGGGTTAGGGTTGGTGTTTGGGTTAGAGTTAGATTTAGTTTTAGGGTATGGGTATTGTTAGGGTTAGGGTTAGGGTTAGGGTTAGGGTTAGGGTTAGGGAATTCAGGGTTGAGGGGTTTGGTGTTGGGGTTAGGGTAAAGAGTTGGGGTTTAGGGGTTGGGTTGGGGTTAGGGTTGGAATTGGGGTTGGGTTAGGGTTGGGTTGGGGTTGGGTTTAGGGTTGGGGTTGGGGTTTTAGGTTGGGGTTTTGGTTAGGGTTTAGGGTTAGGGTTGGGGTTTAGGATTGGGGTTGAGTGGTTGGGTTATTTGGGGTTGGGGTTAAGGTTAAGGGTTGGGGTTAGGTTGGGTTAGGTTAGGGTTGGGGTTAGGGTTAGGGTTGGTGTTGGGTTTGGTTTGGGTTTTTGTTGTTGGTTGGGGTTAGGTTGGGGTTATGGGTTTAGGGTTAGGGTTGGGGTTGGGATTGGGGTTTAGTTTAGGTTTAGGGTTAGGTTTCGGGTTAGATTGGAGTTGGGGTTGGGTTAGGGTTGGTTGGGTTAGAGTTTAGGGTTGGGGTTATGGGGTTGGGTTTGGGATTAGGGTTGGGTTGGGTTACGGTTAGGGGTTGGGTTTAGGGTTGGGTTGGGGTTGGGGTTGGTTTGGGGTTGGGTTTGGGTTGGGGTTTAGGGGTTCTGGTTAGGTTAGGGGGTTGGGATTTAGGTTAGGGGTTGGGGATTGGGGTTGGGGTTAGAGTAGGGTTAGGGGTTGGGGTCAGGGTTGGGGTTTAGGGTTGGGTTTTGGGGAGTTGGGGTTTGGGGTTGGGGTTTGGGGTTAGGGTTAGAATTAGGGTTAAAGGGTTATGGGGGTTGGGGTTGGGGTTGGTTAGGGTTGGTATTAGGTTGGGGTTAGGGTTAGGGTTAGTTTGGGGTTAGGTTGGGGTTGGGGTTAGGGTTAGGGTTAGGGGATTTGGTGTTAGGGGTTAGGGTTAGGGTTAGGGTTGGCTATGGTTTGGGGTTAGGGTTGGGGTTGGGGTTGAGTGTTAGGGTTATGGGGTTGGGTTGGGGTTGTTCAGGGTTAGGGTTGGGTTACGGTTGGGTTGGGGTTGGGATTAGGGTTGTTGGGGTTGGGTTTCTGGGTTAGGTTGGGGTTGGGGCTTAGGGTTGGGTTTGGGGGTTAGGGATTGGGGTTGGGTTTGGGGTTTGAGTGGGGTTTGGGGTTGGAGTTGTGGTTGGGGTTGTGGGGTTGGGGTTAGGGGTTAGGGTTTGGGTTTAGAATTTAGGTTAGGGGTTGGGGTTAGGGTTGGGTTGCACTAGTTGGGGTTAGGGGTTGGGGTTGGGGTTAGGGTTGGGGTTATAGTTTGGGGTTAGAATTTGGGTTGGGTTGGGGTTGGCTAGAGGTTGGGGTTAGGGTTGGGTTGGGAGGTTAGGTTAGGGTTAGGGGTTAGGGTTAACAAGTTGATTTGGGTTCTGTTGGTTAGGTTGAGGTTAGTGTTAGGGTTGGAAATAGAATTAGAAGTTTGGGTTAGGTTTGGGTTAGGGTTAGTTTTGAAGGTTGGGTTAGGGTTAGGGTTAGGGTAGGGTTTAGAAGTTGGGGTTGGGGTTAGGGTTAGGGTTAGGTTTAGGGTTAGAATTTAGGGTTGGGGTTGGGGTTGGGGTTGAGTTGCGGTTGGGGTTAGGCGTTGGTTATGGTTGGGGTTGCGTTGGGGTTTAGAGGTTGAGGATTGGGGTTGGCGTTAGGGGTTGGGGTTGGTGGTTGGTCGGTGGTTGGGGTTTAAGGTTTGGGGTTGTGGTTGGGGTCGGGAGGTTGGGTTGGGTAGTTGGGGTTGCGTTTGGGGTTGGGGTTGGGGTTTGGGTGGGGTTTAGAATTAGGCGTTGGTTTACGGTTGGGGTTGGGGTTGGTTAGGTTTTAAATTTGGGGTTAGGGTTGAGGGTTGGGGTTGGGGTTTAGAAGTTTTGGGGTTTGGGGTTGGGGGATTGGGGTGACTAAGGGTTAGGTTGGGGTTAGGGTAAAGTTAGGGTTTAGTTTAGGGTTAGCGTTAGGGTTAGGTTTAGGGTTAGCGTTTAGGGTTAGGGTTAGGGTTAGTTTTAGGGTTAGGGTTAGAATTAGGTTAGGGTTGGGGAGAGTTGGGGTTGGGTAAGTTGGGTTGGGGTTAGGGTTGTGGTTGGGGTTACGGTTGGAACTTGGGTTGGGGTTGGGAGGGTTGGGGTTTGGGGTTGGGGTTAGGGTTGGGGTTGAGGTTTGGTTTTAGAATTTGGGTTGGGGTTAGGGGTTGGGTTGGGTTAGGGTTAGATTTACAGGGTTGGGTTGGGGTTAGGGTTAGGGTTGGGGTTTGGTTGGGGTTAGAGTTTAGGATTTGGGGTTTGGGGGTTGGGGATTGGGGTTAGGGGTTTGGGGATTGGGGTTGGGGTTGGGGTTGGGGTTGGGGTTAGGGGTTGGGTTGGGGTTAGGGTTTGGTGTTAGGGTTAGGGAGTTGGGGTTAGGGAAGTTAATTAGGATTTGGTTAGGGTTATGGTTAAGAGTTTGAGGGTTGGGAGTGGTGGGTTTGGGTTTAGGGTTAAGGTTGGGGCTGGGTTGGGGTTGGGTTGGGGGTTGGGGTTGGTTGGGTTGGGGTTAGGGTTAGGGTTGGGTTTGGGTTTGGGGTTAGGGTTAGAATTGGGGTTTAGGGGGTTGGGGTTGGGTTAGGGTTTGGGGTTGGGTTTAGGGGTTGGGGTTGGGTTGGGGTTGGGTTGGTTGGGTTTTGGGGTTAGGGGTTAAGGGTTTGAGGGTTTAGGGTTGGGGTTGGGTTAGGGGTTGGGGTTGGGGAATTTAGGGTTAGGGGTTAGGGTTGAGTTGGTTGGGTTGGGGTTAATGGGGTTGGGGTTGGGGTTAGGGGTTAAGGTTGGGTTGGGTTAATGGGGTTTGAGGGGTTGGGGTTAGGGTTAGGGTTAGAAGTTGGTTGGATTTGGGGTTTAGAATTGGGTTTAGGGTTAGATTTAGGGTTGGGGTTGGGATTAGGGTTTGGGTTAAAGTTTGGGGTTAGGGGTTTATTGTTGGGGTTGGTGGGTTAGTGTTGGGTTATGGGTTGGGGTTAGGGATTGGGGTTAGGGGTTGGTTAGAATTGGTGTCACGGTTGTTAGGGTTAGGGGTTGTTGGTTGGGGTTAGGGGTTAGAGTTAGGGTTAGGGTTTGGGGTTGGGGTTAGGGTTTTGGGGTTAGGGTTGGGGTTGGTTTAGGGTTAGGGTTGGTTTGGGGTTGGGTTGGGGGGGTTGGGTTGAGGTTAGGGTTGGTGTTGGGGAGGGTTGTAAGTTGGGGTTCACGGCTTGGGGTTTGGGTTAGGGTTTAGGGTTAAGGTTGGGGTTAGGGTTGGGGTTGGGGTTGGGGTTTAGTGTTGGGGTTAGGGTTGGGTTAGGTTGGATTAGGGTTAAGGTTGGGTTGGGGTTAGCTGTTGGGGTTAGGTTAGGGGAATTAGGGTTAGAGTTAGGGGTTAGGGTTGGGGTTAGCGTTAAGGGTTGGGGTTAGTGTTGGTTAGGTTGGGGTTTAGAATTGGGTTAGGGTGTTGGGGTTGGGGTGGGGTTGTGTTGGGTTTAGTGTTGGGTTGGGGTTGGGTTTGTAGAGTTGGGAATTTGGGTTAGGGGTTGGGGAATTGGTGTTGGGGTTGGGGTTGGGGTTACGGTTGGGGTTGGGTTGGGTTTGGTTTGAGTTGGGTTTAGGGTTGGGGTTGGGTTTGGGGTTGGGGTTAGGTGGGTTTGTTTTGGGTTGGGGTTGGGGTTAGGGTTGGGGTTGGGGTTGGGGTTGGGTTTAGGAAGAATTAGGGGTTGGGGTTAGGGTTAGAATTTAGGGTTGAGTTTGGGGTTGAAGGGGTTGGAGATTAGGGCTTGGCTGTTAGGGTTAGGGTTAGAAGGTTAGGGTTTATGGTTTATAGGTTAGGTTTAGAGGTTAGGGTTAGGTTTACGGTTTGGGTTAGGGTTTAGGGTTGGGTTGGGGTTGGGTTAGAATTGGTTGGGGTTAGGTTGGGGTTAGGGTTGGGTTGGGGTTTAGGGTTGGGGTTAGGTTAGGGGTTGGTTACGGTTAGGGGTTAGGTTTGGGGTCAGGGTTAGGGTTAGGTTGGGTTTAGGGTTGGGGTTAGGGGTTGGGGTTAGAATTTGGGGTTATGGGGTTGGGGTTGGGGTTGGCTATAGGGGTTGGGGTTGGGGTTAGGGTTGAGTTGGGGTTAGAGTGTTGGGGTTGGGGTTAGGGTTAGAATTAGGGTTATGGGGTTGGGTTAGGAGGGGTTAGGTTAGGGTTGGGGTTGGAGTTGGGTTGGTTGGGGTTAGGGTTAGGGTTAGATGTTTGGGGTTGGGGGTGGGTTAGGGTTAGGGTTAGGGTAAGGTACAGGGTTAGGTTTAGGGTTAGGGTTAGGTTAGGGTTAGGATTAGGGTTGGGTTAGGGTTAGAGTTACGGTTGGGGTTAGGGTTAGGGTTAGGGTTAGGGTTAGGGTTAGGGTTAGGTTTAGGTTAGGGTTAGGGTTAGGGTAGGGTTAGGGGTTGGTTAAGTTAAGGTTGGTGTTAAGGTTGGGGTTAGGATTTAGGGTTTTTGGGGTTATGGTTGGTTAGAATTGGGTTAGGGTTTGGGGCTAGTGTTGAAGTTAGGGTTGGGGTTGGGTTGGGGTTGGGGTTAGAATTGGGGTTGGGTTGGGGTTGGTGCTGGGGTTGGGGTTAGAGTTGAGTTGGGGTTGGGGTTGGGGTTGGGATTTGGGGTTGGGGTTACAGGGGTTTAGGGATGGGGTTGGGTTTTGGGTTGGGTTTTAGGGTTAGTTGGTTGGGGTTGGTGTAGGGTTAGGGTTTAGGGTTCACGGTTGTTGGGTAGGTTAGGGTTAAGGTTAGGGTTTGGGTTGGGGTTAGGGTTTGGGGTTGCGGTTGGGTAAAATTGGGGTTGGGTTAGGTTAGGGTTAGTGATGGGGTTATGTTTTGGGTTAGGGTTGAAGTTAGGGTTAGGGTTGGGTTAGGGTTAGGGTTAGAATTAGGTTTAGGGTTATGGTTTAGGGTTAGGGTTTAGGGTTAGGGTTAGGGTTAAGGTTAGGGTTGGGTTTAGGCTAGGGTTGGGTTTGGTCCAGGGTTGGGGTTGGGATTAGAATTAGGTTGGGGTTAGGGTTAGGTGTTGAGGGTTAGGTTTGGGTTAGGGGTTGGGGTTGGGAATTGGGGTTAGTGTTGGGGTTAGAGGTTGGGGTTAGGGTTAGCGGTTAGAATTGGGGTTATGGGTTTAGGGTTGTTAGGTTAGGGGTTGGGGTTGGTGTTAGGTTTGGGATTGGGGTTGAGGATTGGGTTAGGGATTGGGTTGTGGTTAGGGGTTTAGGGATTAGTTTTTAGGATTAGGGGTTGGGGTTGGGTTAGGGTTAGGGTTGGGTTAGGGTTAAGGTTAGGGTTTGGGTTAGGTTAGGGTTGGGGGTTGGGGTTGGGGTTGGGGTTAGGGTTAGGGTTGGGGTTGGGTTTAGAATTAGGTTAGGGGTTGAGTTTGGGTTAGGGTTGGTTAGGGTTGGGTTACGGTTAGGGGTTGGGTTGGGGTTTAGGGTTGGGGTTAGGTTAAAATTGGGGTTGGTTAGCTATAGGGTTGGGGTTAGGGTTGGGGGTTGGGGTTAGGTTGGGTTATGGGTTGGGTTAGAATTGGGTTAGGGTTGGGGTTAAGGTTAGGGGTTAGAAGGGTAAAGGGTTGGGCGTTAGGGTTGGGGTTAGTGTTGGGGTTAGGTTGTTGGGTTGAATTGGGGTTTTGGTGGGTTAGGGTTGGGGTTGTGGGTTTAGAGTTGGGGTTAGGGTTACGGTTTGGTGTTGGTTAGTTTAGGGTTAGGGTTGGGGTTGGGGTTGGGGTTAGGGTTAGGGTTGGGTTGGGGTTTAGGGTTGGGTTTGGGGTTTAGGAGTTAGGGTTGGGAGTTGGGTTGGGGTTAGGGTTGGGGTTGGGTTATGGTTAGCGGGTTAGGTTGGGGTTATTGTTAGGGTTTGGGGTTATGGTAAACTGGGAGAACAATTAGGGGTTGGGATTTAGGGGTTGGGGTTGGGGTTAGGGGTTGGGTTAAATTGGGGTTAAGGGTTGGGTTGGGGTTAGGGTTGGTTTGGGTTGTTGGGTTTGGGGTTGGGGTTAGGGTTAGGGTAAGGTTTAGGGGTTGGGGTTGGGGGTTGGGGTTGGGGTTTAGGGTTGAGTTAAGGGTTAGATTTGGTTGGGTTAGGGTTAATTTTAGGGTTAGGGGTTGGGGTTAGCGTTTGGTGTGGGGTTGGGGTTTAGGATAGGGGTTTTGGGAGGGTTGGTGTTGGAATTGAGGGTTGGGGTTGGGTTGGAGTTGGGGTTGGGGTTGGGTTAGGGTTGAGGTTGGTTAAGGTTAGGTTTAGTGTTAGGGTTAGGATTAGGGTTGGTTGGGGTTAGGGTTTGGGGTTGGGGTTGGGGTTAGGGTTAGGTGGGGTTGGTTTAGGGTTGGGTTTAGGGGGTTGGATTTGGGGTTGGTTATGGGGTTTGGGATTTGGGGTTTGGGTTGGGGTTGGGGTTAGGGTTTGGGTTAGGGGTTTGGGGTTGGGGTTAGGGGTTGAAGTTGGGTTGGGGTTTGGTTGGGATTTGGGGTTTGGGGTTGGGGTTGGGGTTTATTAGGGTTGGGATTAGGGTGGGGTTGGTTGGGGTTGGGGTTGGGGTTGGTTGGGTTGGGTTTGGGTTGGGGTTGGGGTTGGGGTTTGGGGTTAGGGGTTGGGGTTGGGGTTTGATACAGGGTTGGGGTTGGTTGGGGGGTTTGGGGTTGGGTTAGAGAGGTCGAAGATTGGGGTTGGGTTGGGGTTTTAGTGTTGGGTTGGGGTTTGGTGTTACGGTTTGGGTTTAAGGGTTAGTGTTGGGGTTGGGGTTGGTTACGGTTAGGGTTTTAGGGTAAGGGTTGGGGTTAGGGTTACGGTTGGGGTTAGGATTGGGTTTTTGGGGTTGG